>JAQFVV010000047.1:3831635-4267905 GCA_028023455.1 Epiperipatus broadwayi
TCCAACCAAGTTTAATTCTATGATTAATTTCCTCCATTGTGTTTCTATCTATATTAATAATCTGATCAAGGTATTTGTAACTCTTAACTTCTTCTAATTCATCATAATCAATCTATTTTCATATTTTGGGCAAATCTATTAAACATTACTTTAGTCTTTTTAACATTTTCATCTGATAACTCCTGCAACATTTCCTGCAGCTCTAAAGCATTATTTGCAAAAACTATTTCATCTGCGAAATCTAAATGACTTAAATAATCTTCATTTACTTTCACTCCTTTAGTTTCCCATTTTAATCCACAAAATACTTTTTGCAGCACTGCTGTAAAAAGTTTTGGAGTTATGGAATCACCTTGTCTTACACCTTTCTCAATGTTGACTTTCCCCAGTAACATTATGTAATCTAATTGTTGCTGTTGCATTTTTATAAATATTCTTTAAAATATGACAATATCCTGGATCGATACTTTGATGATCCAATGCTTTAATCACTGAAGAAATGTTTATAGAATCAAATGCCTTTTCATAATCTACAAATCCAAAACATAATGACAACTCATATTCATTGGTCCTTTCTATAACTTCTCTTAACACCTGGATATGATCTACTGTACTAAAACCACTTTTAAATCTAGCTTGTTCTCTTGGTTGTTGGAAATCCAATGTTCTCTGTAGACGAGTTGTAATTATCTTGGTAAAAATTTTATATAAAACTGATAAAAGACTGATAGGTCTGTAATTTCTAATATATTCTTTATCACCTTTTTAAAATATTAATATTATTACTACATCCTTCTAATCATCCAGTACATCTTTATCATTTAGACATTTGGTATATAACTTTGCTAAAAAAATTTCTATTTTTTCACCTGCTTCTTTTAATATATCAATTATAATTCCATCATTACCTGGAGCCTTTCCTTTCTTCATATATTTAATTGCATGTCTCACTTCTTCATTTAAAATTCTGGGCAATCTAGAAGATGTAATAGATATAGGAGGTACTTGTTCTTTATTACTATATAATTCTTGATAAAAATCTACCAATTTCATGATGTCATCTCTCTTTTTAGTATTAATTCCATCTTTTCTTCTTATTGCAGATATAAGTTTCCTACCAATACCAAAATGTTGTTTTACATTCTTGAGACTTTTATTTTCTTCTATAGCTTTCCTTGCTAGTTCAGTTAAACTTTCTTATATCATTTTCAACTCTTTTCCGCACAATTTTACAAAATTCGAGATATTCAATTCTTTTTAATGCATCATTTTTGTATATCTTCATATTCCTTCTTTTCTTCATAAATTCTCTAGTCTCAGTAGAAATTTTATTGGTCAATTGCTGCTTTTTTCTACCAGCTATCTTTGCTGCTGTTTTTAAAAGTGTATCAGTTATTTTCATATTAATTTCATTCAAATCTGAATCATGTTCAAAATCTACTAATACTTGAAACCGATTTGTAAGTTCTAATTTAAATTCATTAGAATGTTTCTGAAGATTAGGAATATCAATTGTAAATATTGTTTTTCTTAATAATTTTTGTCTCTCTAGTTTTACATTACATTAACACGTATCTTACACCTTACTAATCGATGATCACTTCCTGTGTTAAATTTATTAAGAACATTACAATTTTATTCCCAGGAGGCTGTAAAGTCACTACCCAAGGCAGCGGTTGGTGGCTGAAGGCAGAGGGTGCTAAGAATCCCCTGATTGCAGACCCAGGCTGCCATTTGATGATGACTTTTTATTTAGGTACTTACAACTGCAGATCACTATTAAGTGAAGGAAGATTGCAAGAATTAGAAGAACTGTCTTATATTAAATGGGACATTATTGGACTTTGTGAAGTTAGAAGAAAAGGTGAAGAGACAATTGATTTAAAAAGTGGACATGTACTCTATTATAAAGGCACAAATATTGGAAATACAAGTAGAGTAGGATTCATTATAAATAAAAAGTGGAAGAACAATATTGTGGAGATTGATGGTGTATCAGATAGAGTGGCAAGATTAGTTATACAACTTAATAGCAGATACCAAATGCAGGTAATTCAGGTTTATGCCCCAACAAGTTCTCTTAGTGATGAAGTAGTAGAAGATTTTTATATGGATGTGTAAAAGGCTTTTGATCAGAGTAAACAACATTTTAAAATTGTTATGGGAGACTTTAATGCTAGAATTGGTAAATAAATGAAAGATGAAAGTGCTGTAGATAATTTTGGTTATGGTAATAGAAATGAGAGAGGGCATAGACTTGTGGAGTTTGCAGAAAAAGAAAAACTTTATATTATGAATTCTTTTTTTGAAAAAAATGTTAAAAGGAAATGGACATGGAAGCATCCAAATGAAGGTACAGCAGAATTGGATTATATTTTGACTAACAGGAAATACATATTTCAAGATAAATTGCATACTTTATAATAAATTTCATTATACCATCAAACATCACATGATTACCATTCTTTATACTTACACAAATTGTTTTCACAGAGGCATACATTGATTATTCTGGCCTGTACTGGGGGGCATTACTGTAAAGAAAATTTCATTATAATGACTTCACAAAAGAGTATGATCTGATATTATCACTTGTCATAGTATTTCTGCCTAGTCACTTAAGCATCTTTTGGCCTGAAAACATGCATTATGAATGAAAATGGAGTATAAACTGATTAGCTCAGCAGTATATTATGACAGTATATTATTAAACCTCAACCTATCATTTCTAGTGCTTTTACTGTATGTTTTGGTCCAATGATAAAATGACTCTAAAACTCAAGATCCAAAGATCACAACTCCAGCTGTCATTTCTAATACTAAATTTTCTTATGACCTATGCAATAAAACCATTTATTATTAGTATTTCTAGTGGTTGAATGTCACATGACCTCCCAAGTATGGTGATTAACTATTCGATTAATATATAAGGGTACAGTATTTTCATTATGTCAATGCATTTCATTTTTGTTTTTATATTAAAAACGCAACTTGACTTAAATGGTAAATGATCAGACATTAAATATTTCATCCAGAATGGAAGAGGATGCTTTTAGCTACTAGGTCGCAATTTACCACATAGGCGCTGTCATTTTGCCAAAAAAAATATTTTTAATAGAATATTTTTTAAAAAATCTTTAGCATTAATAGTAATAATTACGGTTAATTAATGTTTCATTAAGAGTTAATAAAAATTAACGCGTTGATATAATTTTTAATTAAATCATTCTTTTGATAATTATTTTAATTAAATAATTTTAGATCATTCTAATGATAATAATTTGGTTTAGAATTCTGAAGAAAAAAAAGTAATAATAATTTGGTTTATTTATAAAATAATTAAAGTGGATATAATTATTTTAATAATAATAAAAACTGCTGAAATATATATATTTTTTAAAAAGTAATTGTTAGAACATACAAATAATAATCGAATGGCTTTATTGCTCAAGAGTTCACAAAGAGTGGGTGCGCCGGAAATGACATCACTGGAATTGACCCCCTCACACTCCAGAGTCTGACAATCTATCACTGCACTAAATCACACAGGTCATCATGCAGATTATCAATGATTATTAGATAAAGGTATGTGATTCAATGATGGAACTGTTGTAAAAAAATTAATCTGGGAATTAATGATATATCTTGTTTATTGATAATTACAAAAATGGCGAAAACAGCGAATAATTGTAACGATTTATTAGAAATGCAGGCTGCTTATGCAGACTTAATGCAGCTAGAGGTCACATGATAAATTTGGTTTTAGAATATAAGGATTTTTAAGAAGGCTAAGATTGCTGTTAACATATTGATTTCAAATGACTTTTACAACAAGCTCTTTCCAGGCGATCAGTAAAATATTTTATTGAATTAAAATTCTATCTATAACATAAACTATAATTATCATTTAATCTCATAATAAAAACTTATCTTCATTTTTTTTTAAAAAAAAAAGATATGATTATTCTTGCCATTTGATGTTGGGTTAAAAAAATTCTTCAGATACAATATAACACGAATATTCAGTAATCTGCACTCATCTCAAAACAATGCTTTTAAGAGTAATTTACTATCTTTACTCTGAAGCCATCTATTGTAACTGGAACAATAGTAAGATACTAGTTCATAGTTCCACGATCTAATCATTAATTACAGAAACTCACAATAGAAGACACTGCAGTAATTTGCCAAATGTAAGCAGATAAGTTATGTGATGTTTTATTGGTATATATGCTATCTTTATCAAAAACTGAATGAACCATGTCTATAGTTAATGTAAAACTGAGGCCTCTAAAATACATAGTTCGTGGTCTAGTATAAAATCTACATAACTAAAGAAGCATATTAGCTTGGGTTTAAAACATTGGGGTATTTTTAAATTTCTGGCTGTTACTTTGATATTATAAAATGGCTATTAGTTGACTAATGGCAAATAGTTTGAAACTAATCTAGCAATGTGTCTCATAGTATCCATGAAATAATCATGCTTACACTAGATGACTCTGAGATACAGTAAAGGGTGTATATTACTGCTGCTAAAAACATTTATTAAGCAGAGAAAGACGTGTTGATTTTTGGGTGCATAAATCCAAATAACTCACTAAGCTATAAACAAACCAATAAAAATGGCAGGTCCAGATTTGAACATAGTTAAAATTAGCATGTTCAAACTTTATCATACCATTTTTGTTTCACCCAGTATTATATTATTCATTTTATTTTTAAATTATATATATATTCTCCTGATAAATATAACAAATAAAAAAATTAAATAAATGAGCAATTGTGAATAGTCCACTTACTGTGACTAGGTAAAATAATGAGTAAATGAACTATTTTTTCACATTACAAGTTACGTTTTAAAAAAATTATGTGACAAATAAATTTTAAGTAGTTAAATTAATAAAAATGACAAAAAACAACAATAACTTTTAGACAATTAGTCTAATGATTATTTTCATATTTATATCATAAATCTTTATCAATCATTCCAAGTCTGATTTTGCTCTAAGACATCTTTATTTTCAAGTGATTATTACCCTATGCTTAGTACAATGGTGGAATTGGTGCATTCCGGAACTTAAGAACTATGGAGACAATTCCAGCTCTATTATTTCCGTTGCTCCAACTTCTTATGAATTCCTCCTGGTCTACAGACAACTCAGCTCATCCTACTATAATGAGGAAAAGCAAGAGAACTTTACCATCTGCCATGGCAACATACTAACATCAGTATCTTGCTAGATGTTAAACGTATATAATATTTTTAAAGAGAATTTGAACATCTACTCATCTATTCATCTACTTTTAATCTGAAGATACCATACGTATTTAATAAAATATTATTTTCGTATGATTTTAACATTTTTCTTTATATAAAATTATTACAGCTAAAAAAAAAAATTCAACTCTGTACAAGATAAAATAAATTATACGAAATGTTAAAGTGATTCGGCAGAATAAAAAGTTTGTACAAAGTGTAATTGTGGATAAGTTCCCTTGAAATATATATATATAATGTTAGAGACAAGTGTTCGTTCAGACACACGCGATCAATAGTGATCGATTACCATTTGACAAACCATCTTCTAACAGAAAAAGTTTATTTTGAATTATTTAATATATATTGAGTATTAACCATTTATAAAATTTCATTAATAAAATACATTGAATGTTTTTAAATATTGGTGAATTAGTTTAATTTCATGCTAAATTAGTGCATTTTGCTAAAAACTAAAATGATAGAAAACTAACAAAAAAAAAAAAAAAGATGAAAACTAAAAAAAAAACAGAAAAACAAAAACTATTAATCAAACACTTTAAAAAAAAGAAAGCTGAAAACAGAATCAAAAAAGACAAAAATACATTCGTAAAACAATCCATTTTAAATGTAAATAAAATTAGAAAATATAAATTCTGCCATACTAAAAATAAATACATATACACATGAAAAAATATTAAAAATGATAAAAAAAAGTGTTAAAAAGCATGTAGGTGAGGGACAGGGCGATCATATTTATCAACAAGTAGAATATATAGGTAAATTATCATTTGCAGACGTGTAATTAACTCAGAGGCAGATGCAAGTAAGCAAATGTTTCAGATTTATCATTCTTAACACCTACACACACACACACACACACACACAAACTGTTTACACACATGAGATAGAATTCAAAACTCCCAAACCAAAATAAAATTGATAAACAAAAATTATAAAAAGTTAGCAACTAGAGATATCTTAATCAAATTATTGATATAGATGAAAACATAATGGATAAAATTAATCACATAATTAACTTTGGATAGAATTCTTTTAATTGAAATAAATTAATATTAAAGAGAAATACAGCTGTGTTTGGAAAGAAAAAATTTTAATAGATTAATGTAACAGTTCTTACTTAAGGATATGAGATTTTAACACTGAACAGAAGAGAAATATAATACAGAGACTTCAGATCACTCAATAAAGTATATATAAATGCATATTGGAAATAACAAGAAGGGATCAGACCCAAAATACTGAGTAAGAGAACAAACAGCTATCACTGACGTCTTGAAAAATTAAGCAAGTGAAATAGTTGAGGATATATTGCTAAAAGAGATAATATTTGGGCAATTGAAATCTTAAAATGTATTGCCAATGACTAAGAAAAAGGCTACATGTGAGATGGATGGATAAAATAAAATAGTTTGTTGATGTTATGTGAAGAAAAAAGACTAAGGATTGGAGAAAGTGGACCAACCTGGAGTGACCATCTTGCAGTAAACTGATACTGATTGAAAAAGATGATAAACTAATGTTTATTATATAAATAGTCTAGGGTTAGCAAAGTGGACTTATTAAGAATCATATTTTTTAAAAAGTTATAAATAGTCCCGCCTGCACCCAATGCCCTTGGTTTTAAGTCTACCATAATTACCAGAAACCTGGATAATAAGGAACTTTGTATAATCCATGAAACACACACACATTACAATTTTAAATATGTATGCATTTAGACATCTATAAAATAATTAAAATTAATGCGTAAGTAAAACAGTACTGGAATCTGAAAAAAAAAGAGAACAACTTCATGACAGAGAACATCAGAAATAGTTGATCAAAAGATGATTCGTGATGACACTTATGCAAGTGGGCAAGTTATGATTTTACTGTAGTGGACTGTGCAGTTCTTCCAGCAATATGAACATAGTGATTGATCTCACAAACTTGTCAATATATTTTTAATATTTTACAAAGCATCCTTAAATATTTGAAATACAGGCATTCTTCATATATCTGGAGCTTAATTGTAAATATAAGGGATGTGAACTCAGACTTTCAAGCAACCATTAACTATCCGCACTATCTCATAGCACTGATACACATGACCACACACATGTAGAAAAGATAAATAATCACCACTATACATATTTCGTGCTGAACCAATACTCATCAGTTGGTCCTTCCCATCCCTCTTCTATGTATTTAAATGGATAAGGTCCTAAACATGAGGGGTCAGAGTGACTTGAAATCAACATGGGCATGGCAATAATATTGGCATTAGCATGGGATTTGGACTTTCCATCATCAGATTTTCAATAGTAAGAGCTGAAGAGTTGGAGGTTGTAGTTGATTGAAGCCTATCCATTGAAGTACGAAGATTTGCTATCTTAATATAAACTGAACACTGATTATATATGTGTGTGGGAGATGATAATCTGGACCAACTGATGAGTGCTGATTCAGCATGAAATATGCCTATTGGTGATTATTTCTTTTCTACATGTGTATAGTCATATGTATCAGTGGTATGAGATAGTGTGGATAGTTAATGGTTGCTTGAAAGTCTGAGTTCAAATCCCCTATATTTTAAGAATCCTTAAATTGAACTTTTCCATTGTCTTTTGTGTCCAAGTCTGTTTTCCATACAATAAATTATATAAAATAAGACCTCTACATAAATTAATTTGGTTGTAGCAATTACTTCACTGTGATGAAATACCTTAAATTAAGAGATATGCCAAAGTGTGGTTAACTCTCTTAACCCAATTTATCAAATATTTCAATATTAGATATGTTGGCAATAATGCACTTCCAAAATGAATAATTATAACATTTTAAAATGTGAAAATTCATTATTACTATTTTTTTTTCAACAAAGCATATCCCTCTCCCATTCACAACTACTACTATTTGGTTCCAAGTTTCCTATAGATAAAATTGAATTTTATATATGTAATTTAAAATGGATTATTTTCATCACCTAGATTTGTTAATGACTTCAGAAAAATTCAATGAATTTAAACTTTTCAAATGTATTCAATCATTAGTACCTACTAAGCTAATCTGTCAAAAGCAAATAGCTTAGTTGGTTAGAGTATCACCTTAAATTCAGTATTTATGAATCTAGAAATCCCAGGTTTGATTCTCATACTAATAATGATACTGATCAGGCCAGTAATACTTGAAAAAGAGAAGAAAATAATACCACTCAAAACAGTGCTATAATCTAATTTTGGTGTCTTTGGCTCTTTAACAACCATAGCCACCACTATCCTATTAGGCAGGATTGGTGTTAAACCACTAAACATCACATGATCACTATCTCATACTAGCACAATAATTGTTATTAAACAATTCAAAACAAAACTCTCCATATAGTAGTGCCATCTTGTGCTAACAAGAGCAATCAATGGATGCCAGAAGGCTTGTGCATAAAATCCCTATCTAGTGCCTACTCATCCAATATCCCCAGACTAGTTTCTGGCTTGTGGCCTTCATCAGTGAGGAGCCTTGGATCTGAGAGCACTGCACCTAGATCTTAGGATCTAATGCAACCCTCCAGCACCCACCTTTTAACTCTATTTAACTACAAAACTATGAGAATGAAATTGAAAACACTATTAATATTTTCAATCCAAGCTCAATAGCTTATATAGTCATATGGGTCTGAACTCAATTCAGTACCCATACATTTTGGTGTCTTTGGCTCTTTAACAACCATAGCCACCACTATCCTATTAGGCAGGATTGGTGTTAACCCACTAAACATCACATGATCACTATCTCATACTAGCACAATAATTGTTATTAAACAATTCAAAACAAAACAACACTCTCCATATCCTGCCTAATAGGATAGTGGTGGCTATGGTTGTTAAAGAGCCAAAGACACCAAAATGTATGGGTACTGAATTGAGTTCAGACCCATATGACTATATAAGCTATTGAGCTTGGATTGAAAATATTAATAGTGTTTTCAATTTCATTCTCATAGTTTTGTAGTTAAATAGAGTTAAAAGGTGGGTGCTGGAGGGTTGCATTAGATCCTAAGATCTAGGTGCAGTGCTCTCAGATCCAAGGCTCCTCACTGATGAAGGCCACAAGCCAGAAACTAGTCTGGGGATATTGGATGAGTAGGCACTAGATAGGGATTTTATGCACAAGCCTTCTGGCATCCATTGATTGCTCTTGTTAGCACAAGATGGCACTACTATATGGAGAGTGTTGTTTTGTTTTGAATTGTATAATGTTTAGTTGACAAAATGTAATAACAAGCAAAACGATAATTATTTTCAATAGGCATAAGACTTTTCTATCAGATAATTTGCTCATAGTTAACCCAAATAGCCATTCAATATAATTCAGTAAATGAGTAAGAGCAAAAACAAGAAAGAGAAAACGTTACTACATACTGCCTTCTTCATAATTGCTCTAAAAGGAGCTGTTTATGAGACTACTGCCTTGCAGTGGGCTATTTATTTTTTCACCTAATAATTTAATAAGTTAAAAAGAACTACCCTAACTATGTGTAACGTGATATTTAAAAAAAAACAACTCACTAGTCTTGAAAAGTGTAATGTCGATAAACTTTTTAAATCAAGGGTTAAAAGGTTCATACCAATTATTTATTCCCATACTATATTCGTATCCCATTGCTATAAAAGATCAAACATTTAAGAGAAAATACATTTCTTCTTAGAAATCAATCTCTGAATACTAGTGAAAATGTTATTTTTTCTTCTTCACTAAATTAAATTTTAGACAGTTTGATATTATCAACTTAAGAAATTTAAATGAACAATTTGTAATTAGGATAATGAGTAATAATAAATGCAAGCTAAACCTGCAATTCACTTGGCAAATTACAATTTGATATTTGAATTTCAAATACAATAAATTAAAACTGTCATTGATTCGCCAACATCTGCAAACATTTCCCTCCCCTCCCCCTTTCGTAATATCTTTTTTTGGGAAGATAAAGGCATGTTAAAATAATGATATTAAAATTATAATCTAATCGAGAAAGAATAGAATTAATGTTATTATAAAATTGACAATTAACAGTTAATGCTGTAATAAAAAAGAAACAGAGAAAAATGATTTAATACACTTCAGAGCTCATTTATATCAATATTATAAATTCGTTTTTTTTAATAAAAGGGGGGGGGGGGTAAAGTTCCTATTACAGTTATCCTGTGCGGTATAATACAAGGATAGAGTAACAGATTTAAGCTTAATGCCCCCTTCTGATGCTCGAATGTCACATGACCTTCTGAAGGACAAACCGTTTGATTACTCTCCGCCAATTAACTAGTGAAAGTTAAAATGCGAAGATAATAGAATTACTATATATACTAGATAAGTTAGAAGAGAATAGAATTAATGAATCATATACAACAGTGATACTATATTGGATACACCAATTCTCTGATCACCGAAGTTAAGCAATGTTAGGCTTACTTAGTATTTGGTTGGATGATTGCCTGAGAGTGTTGTAAGTCTCATTTTACTTGCATGGTTTAATGCAATCATAAATCGCCAGGCTTGGAATGTTAAGGTTCTTGGGTTCAATTCCAGTGATGACCCTTTCGAGCTTAAACTTCTTAAAAACTTTTGAGAAATAAAACCATTAATTTATTTAATTTTTCATATCTTGAAGATATGGACTCTTTCATTTAATTAGTTATTTTTTTAATAATGATAAATTCATATTTTACTTCATATAAAATGAGACATCATATATTAAATACTTACAATGTGATTAGTATATTGATATGTTAACATTTTCTGCCCAAGAGAAGTAAACACACAATAGAGTACTACATTATCAGTGGTATTATTGAATTCTTTAATTCACTAAATCCAGCATGGTTTGGTGTAGGGGTGGAGTGATAGACAGAGCACAGACCCTATTCCGCTCTGTCAATTTCAGCACTCAAATATTTCATGATCATTTGAATAATAAAGCCAATCAATTATTTTTTTGATCCTGGTTATTTTGATGCAGTAGTAGTGCAGCAGATTCTGGGAATTATGATCTGTGGTGACTGCAATCTAATTCTGGCCTTCCAATGCTTGAACTCCCAGCAATCAACCTACAAAACATACAAATATTTGTCAACAAAGTTTGGTATATTGGTAGAGTGGTGGATGAGCTCAAGATCCAAGGATCATGACCCATCCCTGTCACTACAAGTGCTTGAATTGCATATGAATTCCTGAGCAATAACCTGTTTGCCCGCCTGATTTAGTACAGTGGTAGAATGGCAGAGCATTTAACATTCATGGATCATGAGTCTGTTTTGTGACTTATGGAACTCTAACTTCTTATAGACTCTTGAGCAAAGAAACTATTTGATTATTTTAGTCCTCTGTGGCATGATGCAGTGATAGACTGATGGTTCTGGAACTCAAGATCCACAGATTGTTCCCAGTTCTGCCACTTCTGATGCTCAAACTTTTTATAAACCCCTGAGCAATAAACAGTTTGATTATTTATTAATTTTACATCAATGCTTATTTTACAGCAATTTTACCCACTATCCTCTCATCCACTAGTTATTGCTATGAATATATCCGGATTAAGATATCGAAAGCTGCTCAGAATTCTACAATAAAACTTTTATTCTTAAGCTTTTCTTACTGTGTTCCTAGCACTTATATCAATTACAATTCAATTTAAATATAATTTTTTTAAGTCAATAATTTTATCAGTATTGCTTGCTTATTTAGCATTCAACTAATAATATCGGTCTCCAACGTATTCACCTACCACAGACTGATAAATAAAAAGTTACATTTATATCTGTTTACATCTTTGTTCACATATGTAACTTATCCTACAGGGTCATGAATCTACATTATATTTTTACAAGATAACTCTAAACATGAAATTTGAGACTCTGATAAGGGTGTCAAGCAATGGCAAAGCAAAAACAATGACAATCAAACATTTCAGTCTTAATTTTAAAACCTTATTGTGAAAAACATTGTTATCCATGGGAATTAAACTATGAATTCTTCCTTTTAGCATAATTATTGCAAACATTAAAAGTAATATACTCTATATGCTCTTTTAAAGAAATTACAGCTGCAACATCAAATTTACTCTAAATTTTAACTTTTAACAAGCTACTCATCTCAATGATGAAAGAGGGCTTGTTATTATGTAATGAAATTCAAAACTCAAACTATACGATGTTATTACAATTTTAGATGGAGTTCTTAAAATGCTTAAGAAATATAATATAATTACCTCCTATGCTCATAAACAGCTTCAAATCCATAAAATGCTTGAAAATACAAACCTGGAATTAAAAATGCAGCCACGTCACTTAGTATTGTTTCCATGCTCTACTTCAACCAGTCATTGTTGCATTAAGCAACAAATAATAAATAAAGAAAATAAATTGTAATGTAGATCAGGTTTAATATTTTCAAAAGTATATAATGGCATAATAATGAAGTGTTATGCTGATTTCAGCTTGCAATTAAATAATTTGCCTTTTTTTTTTACATTTGGTATATTTTATGAATAAGCACTCCTTCTGACAATATTTCTTAGAATATAATTATCAGTATCTTCAAAGTAATATTCAGGTCTATTGCACTAAAGATTGTTTATATCTGTCTTGAGTGCAAAGATGGTCTAAATGAATCAAGTACCTTATATAAAATAATATTCACAACTACTGCACTCACAAAGTTTAAATTCACAAGATTGAAATTGACAAAAAAAATACTTTGCTTTCTGGCTGATATCAGCAGTAAATATAAAGAAAAGCAAGCATCATATTTTCTGGTTAATATCAACATCATCTGATTTTTCTCCACTTACTAATATATTTCCAAGAATAGATTCCATTGATTATTCAAGCTTACACTAGATGACTCCAAGGCAGAATGATGAGAATTGCTTTCGGAAGCATATGAGTAAGCTAAAAAAAAACATATGATGATAATAACTTCAGAATAAAATGATAAGCCCACAATTAGTATAAAATCGAAGTTACTAAAACATATAAAAATTGAGCTGGTGTCATATCTATATATGAGTTGGCTTGATTCAAAACCTTAGTATGTATCTTGGAAGCAATAATGGAATAAATGCAGTGGTCCCACTTGGTGATGTGGATATTATAGCACTACACCATCCAGTGATTACTAAAGTTTATAATAGTTGGCTCTTTGAACAGGGCCATAAATACTGTTCTTGTTTAAGCATAAAAGAACGCTAAAAAAATCATATGCTGTTAAGTAAAATAGGCCAAAAAGAACTGCTTTTGGATGTCTCTTGATTACTATCACCTTTTCTATAGAATTATTAAATAATGAAAAGTTTATATCCTTATGGTTCAATGAAGAATGAAATATATTTTCATTTGTTAGTACGAACTTTTTGTACTATTATGGAATAATGTGTAGAAAAGCTTGCATCCTTGATGAATGATCAAGTGAGAGATGAGACTAACCAGATATTTATTAGTTTATGTAGATTTTTACCTTTTCTGATACATTATCAATATAGCATAACAGCTAAACTAAAACACCATTTATTATCTGGACTAAATTGTTATAATTTATTGTTTAATTACAGTTATATCAAAATTTTGTGCAGATATAATTATAAGCATATTTTGTATTTTAAAATGTTATTCATAGGATATTCCAGTGAAAAGGTGATTGGTTCTCTTTCCAAGCTATCTGCAGTGACCTCTTTGAAATCAATTTGTGTGTTACATAGCAATATAGTTTAGTTACTCATTACAAAAT
Source organism: Epiperipatus broadwayi (assembly GCA_028023455.1). Classification (NCBI taxonomy): domain Eukaryota; kingdom Metazoa; phylum Onychophora; class Udeonychophora; order Euonychophora; family Peripatidae; genus Epiperipatus; species Epiperipatus broadwayi. Next base: position 3,845,677 of record JAQFVV010000047.1, read on the forward strand.
TTTTAAAGTACTAATGGGTCTGTATTATGAATTACAATGTGAAATGTGTTTTGGATCTTAACTCATAATTAAACAACATGCTAACAATACATTGTTTTAAATTGGGCAAAATTACTACTAAAACATGCTTATGGCAGTAAAGTTAAGAGTGCTTCCAAATGATTTGTGAGTTTCGTGATAGCAAGGAAAATATTGAAGATGAACTATAAAAGTGTTAAACAATCACATTTCATGTAATAACTCATAATCCAGAATTGTGTCTTAAAATTTTTGTGCCAAATAGCTAAAACATGTCAGTACATAACACATTCATTAATTCATAGATGACATTGCAAGCAGTTTGGAGAGAGAACCAATCACCTACAGGAATACAGAAAAACTATAAATATATATATATGCAAACTATAGACAGTAAACTTAATATTTTATTTACATCTTCAAGAGTTTTGGTTCATAATGTAGAAAGGGAAAGATTTGTCATTAAAAGCACTGGAACAAGGCATAACAAATTAATGACAGTCTATATACGCACACATCTTTAATTTGGAAGCAATTTTATCAGTCACAGTAACATTAATATAAGATGTTTGAAGCATTACATTTTTTTGATGGCTTTTGCATTATTTAATTTTCAAAATAAAATTGAGACCAAATGTCATTTAATATTTTGATTTGGTTTTGATAAATCCATTTATTGAATACATCAGTCAGGGCAATTCTGTCTCCCCCCCCCCCGCCCCATTTGTTTTAAAAGTCACATGATTAACTTAGTGATTTTTTTTTTTTAAAACTAACATACTGCATAACGCAATCATAATTTGTTTTTGAAAAGGTAATTTACTTATCATTTTTGTAATCCATTGATAATTAAACATTAATGAGAAATAGTTTAGTAAAAACAAAACATGTCAAATTATTGACTATCAATGTTAAAAAGTAGTTAAAACAACCTTTTTCAATAAAATAACATACAACAGGACAAAGATCTTTTAACAGCAATAAAAGAGAAGGCAGCATTTCTCTGGGTTGTACTGATGACTGGCTGGATTTAAACCTCAGGCCGTAGGCATGGCAGGTGGATGCACTACCCTTGCACCAAGAGACCTTTTTTATTGATTTAAAAAAATGATTTATTACTCAGGAATTCGCAAGTAGTTCAAACACCAAAAATGACATAGCTATAACCCATGTACTCATGACTTTCAGAATCTGCCCTAAACCATGCATGACATTACTGGTGACTAACAAATGATATTTCTTAATTATAATATTTTTTTTACTAATTACCTCTATCTACTTTTTTTTAAAAAAATGCTTAACATACATATGTTATCGAGATCTAAGAAAACAAATCCTATTTTTAATTTGGCATACATTAATGATATAAGGGATGCATTAAAGGTTATAGTGTAAAATCGAAATTTCGAAAAGACTCTATGAGATGGGATGCAATGGCAAACCATTAATGATGATGGTCAAGTTATCACCAACTTACTCTTACTGTCTTAGGGTAGAGAACTTAATACATGTAGTTTTTAGATTTTATACAATGGCTTTAAATTATTATAGTTTATCTACTTATTAAAATCTTTCAAAAGAAACCAATGTCTTATAATCCCTGCACTATTTTATGCATGAATTGAGATGTGCCTTACAACTTTTGTACTACTATTCAATTTTTGTATAAAATATGTAACATTACTACAACTCTCATTAACAAGAGAACACTACAATTAGGCAGTAGATGTATTCTATTTATAGTACTGCCTAATTGTAATGTTATCTTGACAACAGATTGCAGTTTTTTGATTGTTTAAGTATAAGAGCCAAGGTGATGCAATTTATATATGGCATGTTAACTGTTGTCACTCATGGTTTACAATATATTAATATTGATAAATAATAGCATTTTTCATAATATAATAAAGTACTGGGTTTAAATACTGTTTACTGAGACTTTTGAGTATTTTCCTTTCACCAGAAATTAGTTAAATGAAAGTAATGGGAATTTTTCAATCAACCAGTTATAATATTTTATTTTCTATCAATGTCACTGATGAATATCACTTTCATAAAGAGCATAATCTTAAGATTTGTAAAATAAAAGTTTAAAACTATTACCAATTCGCTCTGGACAAATATTAAACATATGTTTACAGAATGAATATGGAACCATATATATATTTTAGTTTTGCTTCCTATTTTTTTTTTCTTTTCTATATACAAATCAAAATTGATTTTTGAATACATTATTATTTTACTAGATCTCGGTTTTTTATTTTTATTGTCAGAGATCCAATGCCCATCATAATTACTCCACAATGAACCATGTTTGTACACATGCATAATAAGTTGGTAGTTCCTATACTAAAATATCAATTATTTTGTTCACCAGGTTTATATAATTAAATTATGATGCATAGGTTCAGAGCTCTAGTAAAAAAAAAAAAAAATCTTACTGCAATATAAGCTATCACCTTTCCAAAACCTTGTGTTTTGGTGCAGTGGCAGAACGAAAGACTTTGGAGATTAAAGTCCATGGACTGCCATCAACATCTGTCTTTCATGAATTCTTGAGCAACAAAACAGTCAATCATTTATCATTCCATATAGATTGGCAAAGTGATATTGTGACAGACTCCAGAGTTCAACTACCTTGGATCTTGGCCTAATTCTGACGCTTTCCATGCTCGAACATCTCATGAATTCCCAAGTAATAAACCATTCAATTACGATTATCCTGCATGATTTGGTGCAGTGGTAGAATAGCAGATTCTGGAGCTCAAGGATTGTAGCCCAGCTGTCACTTCCGGTGCTTGAACTTCTTATGAATTTCCAAGTGGAGCAGTGAGGGAGAAGTCAATTACTGATTGGCTAGAATCTTAACATAATTTTCATCCTACTTTTGTCTTGTAGTTAAAAATAGCTAGATATCCTTTTACTGACCAATATGAGAACGGGTAGCTAAATTTTTGTTAAAAATTCTCAGCCACCTAAACAAAAAAATTCCCATAATGATTTAAACTTTATATTAGGGGTGGGCGGGTGGATGCATTAACCGCTACACCACGAAACATTTTACATATTTTTAAAATCTATTAAATCGGACAGACTTTAGAATAGATAACTTTATATTTTATCACCGCATCTTTGTGACCCACAATATTAATTCTCAAATCAAATTACCAATTTTAAATTTGTTTTTCAACTGTTATTAACAATGTTTATATCACATTACTTCCTTCCAATTATTCCAGTCACAGTTTATAGTCACGTGATATCAAGCCGTTCGAGCTCAGCAGTAGATCGTCGTCTGATAAGTACAAACAAACCTGACAAGATAATGACAAAAACCTTATATAAGATAATCACTGAATGTTTCCCGGATGATTGAAAAAATTACTCTCGCCTTTTTTTTAATTGTTTAAAGTGATTCAAATTAAAAAAATTTTAAGTCACTAAAAAAGTACGAGCCGCTGATCAAACTTCATTTTCAAACTTGAATGCGTGTGGATAAAATTATTGATATCATACACATGAGGGTATTAATGAAGCAATGTGTATTAATATATATATAAAAGACAATAATTTGCCATCTTTTAATTTATTAATGATCATTACTAGCATTGCCCTATGCAGTTTGGTGCAGTGTTAGAGTGAGACTTTAGATCGCGACCCAATTCGATTACTTCCGGTGCACGAACAAAAAAATCATATGATTAGTTTTAGTTACTAAGGTTTATAATAACTTAATCATTATTTTCTACTATTCTCTTTCCATTATCTTTTAGTCAGACTTAGATATACTTTAGAATCTCTATTTTCTTACAACAACAAAATTCAACCCTATGGCTAGTTGAATATAAAAAAAAAAAAGCGGAAAATGATCCCTAAGATGCATTTGTGGCTGAACCAGCACTCTTCAATTAGTTCAAGCTACCATTTCTCACTTGCCTTTGAATAAATTATTGCATCTCAATTTACAAGTGACAAACTTTTCCTTTCAGAACAATGTCTTTGGATAAATACATTAAAACAAACAAAACTCCTATACGTATTGCCACTCACAGCAAACTAGAGTAATCAATAGATGCCAGAAGGCTTGTGCCTAAAATTCCCATCTAGTGCCTACTCTAGCTTGATGTGAGTGGCAATACGTATAGTGAGTTTTGTCTGTTTTAATAACAATTATAAGCAAGCATAAGAAATGGTGATCATGTGATGTTTATTAGATAAATACATCAATGATTATCAACAAACATCATGACCTCTCCCAACACTAATAATAAATCAATTTCTCCTACTTCAATTCTGCCATCTTGTGCAAGTAATTTGGCTTAGTTCAAAACATTAAGATGTTTTTTTAATTTCAGGCTGATAGCTTGATAATAAAAAGGAGTAACTGATAGCTTCTGGAGAAAAGGTCCATTAGCTCCAAAAAATCCAGGTGTACAAAATCCAAACTCAAAACTCTTTTTTGATAAAAGGCATAAACTATGAACTAGTCTGGGGATAGAGATAGCATGATGCATCAAGGATTACCACCTGTCATCTATTTTTAAATTATAAATTTTTTATACTGATATGATTGTTTAATATCACAACCCTCAGCAAAATAAAGATATCCATTATCAATTTCTTAATTTCAATTTAATATAATAAAAGTTATTATTGACAACAAGCTATTATATCTATAAAATAACAATAACCATTAGGTCATTCTAATGATCTTTTTGTGAACATTTGGGTCAGTTATAAAAATTTGGAATTAAGTTTGACACAACAAAAAATAATTGATAATTGACTCAGCAATAAAACAGCTTCTGATCACATTTGGCTTAGTGTAAATTAGTTTGTAATTTGATTCCCACCTGAGGGGGGGGGGGAACTGAGGGAAATAAAAATAGAAGGCAGATTCATCTAGCTATTTGGATGGAACTAGTGCATTATAACTTTTATAAAAACTTGAAAAGAAACTGAATAAATATATGTAATAGTTACCACCTAAAAAAAAAAGAATTAAATGTCAGTAGATAGATAGTGGTAGCAGTTTGCTGAATAAAGTGAGTAATATTGGCAACTTTCAGAACTATAAAAAGTTTAGATGGAAATGCCATTCTTTCACAACTAGAAAACTATTGTATTATCTTATAAATTCATCATTAATTTTAAAAACTTCACTTCGAGAGAAAATTCTAAAATTAATAAACAAGTATGTTGCTGTTTATAGACTATTTTGCATTTTAATGTTGTAAGGAGCTTAATTATAATTAATATGATGTAACTGTATATATGAGATGTTAAAATTATGTTAAGAGTTAAAAATCAAGGACAAGTACTACCAATAAGGATCACTTCATTGTAGTATTCTCTATCTTATCATCCCACTATGTCCTTGGGCAAAAATCTTAACATACAAATATATATTGAATATTAAGCATTAAATCACCCCACATAGTTAAGAAATCCAGTACTGCCCTCTGTAAAACTAATATATAAAATACATTAGAGTTCGTATTTCAAAATAGCCAAAAGATCTGGCTATTTTGAAATACGAACTCTAATGTATTTTATATATTAGTTCACAGAGGGCAGTACTGGGTTTCTTAACCATGTGGGGTGATTTATGCACTGGGATTATTAAATATATATTGACATAAATTTATATTCTACAATGTGATGACTGAATCCAATCCTATTAAAATTCTTTTTGAAAGATTTGGGACTTTATTGGCCCATAGCTAATCATGCTAACAATACCGATCAGTAAATGGGTATCTAGCTATTATTAGCTAGAGGATAAAACCATTCAAATCATCATCCAATAATTAGCAAGCTTGGGGAGTGCTGCTTTTCCCTTTACTATTCCTACAAGGGTCTGTTGGAAAGGCCTTCACTATGCAAAAAGTCAGTCTTATGGTATTTATATATGTTTGTATAAAGAGAGAGGTACATTAATATGGCACTCTAAATGAATTTTTCATTAAAAAAAAATCTGATAAAGCAAAGTGACTATATTGTGAGTTATGCTTAGGTATTTATAAAATTTAAATTGTATATTTATTTACTAATTAATAAGACTTTTGTTGTGCTTGATATCTAGCAGTTGTAATCTAAAGATCCAGAAAGAATTATTAACATAGTAAATGGAGACCTAGAAAGTCACCTTTGGTGTGGTAAGTCACATATTCTTTGTTAGCATTCTTTAGATATGTTCAATGCTAAGCAGATAATTTGTCATATTATTATCCATAATGTTAAAACCATAAACATCACATGATCACCATCTCTTATTATCCATAATGCTGATTAACTGCCCGTGAGCTTAGGCACCATATCACATTCTGTTTTTATATAAAAATCATAGTTCATATTCATACATTTCAAATTGTAGACATGGGGACAGAATCATACTATTGTTTTTGCTTAACATGCTAAGACTCTTAAGGCACTTTCAATTAATAGGATCTCTTTAGTTAGATATTTATTGAAAGACAATTGTTTTGAATGCTTATTAAAATAAAACTATATAAAGTTGGAGTTATTCCAAGAGCTCAAGCTTAATTTAAAAGCAGATATATTAATTTTTAACTGAGATTTAAAGTTTATATCTGGGATAGAGACAATTTCTAGTTTAACAAAGGATTAATAATAATCTTTAATGTATTTATCTAATGTGATTGATGCCAAAGTTGTAAGGGCAGAAAATTTGACAGTTGTGAAACAAAGTGTAATGATATATATAATAATTGATAAATAATAATTTGCTTTATGGGATTTAATTCTTTAGTTTATTATTTACAAGATAGAGATTGTGCAAGAGGAGTTTAATTTATTTATTTTTCTTAATAGTTATAAATTAGAATGAAGTACTACTAGTATATTTTCCACCATCTCTATGTCACTTACTATAAGCTTTATATATATATATGCTTTGCGCACAGATAATGAAGCTGTTAAACATAAGTAATATTATCCAAAAGTTACCACCAAGCGCTTTCAGGACAGTTTATAGTCCCATATTCATGGCTACTGGAATTTAGTTAAGAAAGATAATATTAATGCAAATTCATGTGAAGATGCTACATAGACCATTTTCGAGGCAGAAAAAAGCAGGCCTCTCTTCTATTGATTGCTGCTGGGTCACTTACTATGTAGTAAGCTTCCCTGTCTTTGCATTTAATATCGTTTCTTTCAGAGCAGATAACACTGGCCGTGGTGAGTAGGAAGGCATGGCCAGTGGCTCTCTCATGTGCAACGAAAATTGAATTGCCTTCAAGCTTAATTTTAGTCCTGTTATAGAGTTATCTATGTTGAGTTACTCTGGTTGCAAAATAAATAATAATAATGCTTAATAAATCCCTATGCTGTCATATCCATGGGGCAAAAATTCAAAACTTTTTCTGTAAAATAATTGTATTTTTAGAATAAATTATTATTTCCTTTCCTGAAAATCAAAAAATCTTTATAGGAAATTAATTAATTCCAATATTCTATAAAATTAACACTAATGTAGGTACACTTTCCTACGTCTTCATACCCCCCCCAATTCACAAGTAGCAGCTGGCTGATGAGTAATTACAGTACAATTTGATTTTTTGCATTGCAAATATGCCACATCAAAGGTAAGCACTTTCCAACCTATGACATTTGAGTTGAGAGACTGGTGCTTTCTACAAATTTATTATGTAACATGAATCAGCTGATTATTAGAATCATGACTTTATTACTCACTTCAAAAATATGACATTAGTAATATAATTCATTTAAAACATTTATAATGGATGCAAATCATAAGAAAATACAGAGAAAAGAGGTGTAAAATTAAAAGATATCAAAGAAAGAGATTTGAAGTTAGCTCCTTACCTAATAGCAAATTCCACATGGAATCTTATTAATATTGGACATTAAGTAATTTAATGGTTTATAAATGTATTGCCAAATTTAATGTTATTTTTAAATTGTAAACATAGTTAAATAAACCTGTTTTTGATACTAAAATTCTTTTTTTTTTCCTAATGCATACAGGATGTAGACTTGTTTTTATTATTCATTTTGAAAATATGACATTAGTGACATAATTCATTTAAAACATTTATAATGAATACAAATTATAAAAAGTACAAAGGGGAGAGGTGTAAAAGCCTCCTCTTTTCTCTAATACCTACAGGATGTAGACTATTGTTAAAAAGTGTGGTATTATATCAACATATACAAATTACTTAAAATATATTATTCTTATACAATAATTTTATTTATTAGAATCAAATGATAACACCAAGTTTATATATATTAGGTCTACTTCTAGAAGCAAGTGGTGTAACTAGACTACAGAAATCTATGGTCTTACTAGATAATGAGGTAGATACCAAACCATAAAGAAAATGTTAATAAAATTTAACATTTCCAAAACAGGATACTGACAAAATTTTATAGACGCTTGTGAACATAATGCTTAAATTTTATTTTTTTAAAAATGCAATACAAACTAATGGAAATGATTAAATTTATACTAAAGCAATATAAATTAATGGAAACAAGAATGTCATTTTAAAAATTTAAGGACTAATTCTATATAAAAACAGAACATATGTGTCATTTTGCTTCATCCAAATAAAAGATATATCTTGTTTTAAATAGAAACTATCAATTTTAATACATATTGGACTACCAAGTGATAGTAATTAATCATCATCAAGGATAATATAAAACTGCTTGCTACTTCGTGAACATGATTTACTTAAGGATCTCGATATCTAGAATTACTTTATAAATTTTAATAATATTAGTATTGAGACCTGTATGGGTTAATACAATAGTGGCAGCTTTCATTTTGAATTGCAGCTCAAATGGCACATCCAGTACTTGGATATCACAAAAACCACTCAATACGATAGTGGCAGAATCAAGAGCTTTCATTTTGCATTGCAGCTCAACTGGCACATCTAGTACTTGGATATCACATGACCACTCAACTGAACGACCATTCGATTACTTTATAATAGAATTGTGTTAAAATAATTATTAAATAATGCAAATAAAGACAAAAGCATCATAACTTTACATTACCTTATTTTCAACATCCAAAGTGAGAAGAGTCATTTCATTATCACTATTTTCCAATTATTATCAATAAACAGCAGAATGAAATTTCCTGAGTTTAATTCACTTGTCTCTGACATATTGCTTTTCTTCCTCACATTACTCCAAATGTTTTTATCCTTTTCCTAAGTCTTTTACAATTTCTTCATACACAGTTCAAGACATTCTATACATTAACATCTCATCTATCAATAAATATAGTCCTGCACCATTTCAAATCTCTTTTCAATGATGACGATGTGTTTATTCTCTCACGTAGTAATTTCATTTTTAATTCCTCCTTGTTACTCATAATTAAGCACATTTCCATCCTTCATTATGCAGTTTGAAGTCTTTGCATTGGCCATCTGTTAAGCATCTAAAACTCAATTCCATATGTAAAAATCAATCAAATATATTTATTAAAAATCTTCCTTTCTAAACACGCAAGCAAATGTCCTATAAATATTAAATTATTCCAACCAAAAGCATTCCATCTAAATTTAATTCTCTGATTAATTTCATTCATTACGCTTTTAAAATATATTTATGTATTTGAAGTATATTATAATATTACATTAATTCTCTTATTGCAATTTACTGATAAGATATATAATGTGCTCAAGAGAAATGGAAAAAATGATTGGTGAATAGTTTTTCTCCAAGTTGTCTGCAGCACCATCTCTTAATCAACCCATGTAAAATAGTGATATAGTTTACCTATTCACCACAAAAATTTTAAAGTACAACATGTCTGGATCATGAATTATAACATGAAATGTGACAGCATATTTTGTATCTTAAACCATGACAGAACATTACCAACACTGAATTTGTTTTAATTCAGAAAAATTGCTATTAAAACATTTAAAATGATTCATCTGTTAATGGCAATGAAACCATGAATTGTGAAAACATTTTCAACTAATTTGTAAGATTTTGTGACAGAGGAAGAGCATTGAAGACACTCTACAATGATATTAAACACATCCATCATCATATTTCGTGTAATTACTTGTGATCTAGACATGCTATCATCCTAAAATTTTTATGGTAAATAGGTAAACTATTGCTAAATACATGCATTGATTCAGAGATGGGAATGCAGGCAGTTTGGACACAGAATTAGCTACCTTCTCTCTGGGTAATACTGTTAAAGTATCTTTCCAAAGTTAGTAAAGTAACAAAACACTTGATCAATATGTTAGTTTGCCATTGGCTGTCATCATTTAGAAAAATTTACTTTAATACCAAATTATATTATATAGATTAATGATAATAAAATCAAGCATCACAGTTTCATGTAATGGTTGAGTAGCAGTCTCGAATGATAAAAGTTCCAAGATTGCCGTTCAACACTATTGCTCCAAGTGCTCAAACATCATACAATCTTCTGACAAGAACTAAAGTATTAGATTTTTGGATCTTGACATGCAAAAGCAATTCGACACTTTAAACTACAGAATGTACTGAAACTGATAAACATTAGAGGAGCCATCTATCCCAAAACTTTAACATATATGGCCCATAAATATGCTGGCCTTAAAGGATTATGGGAATTTAAAACTTTGTAAATTCGAAATAGATTAGAAAACAATACTGACGCATACATCAGACTTAAGAAATCTGGAATATAACATCAATAAAATTTACAACATGATAGGTGGATTTTATAGCAAACTAAAAAAAAACATTACAACCTCAATCTAGCGAGAACAAAAAATGGACAAGCCTCCTATATGTACCAAAAGTGGCTCAAAAATTTAAAAAACATTTGTTCTGAAAAATGTGTTTTCTATCTCATTCACTAAATAAACTGCTGAATAACTCTAAAGATAAACTGCCTAAGGAAAAAGCTCATCAAATAGTTTATAAAATCAAATGCAACACAGCCAACTGCAAATAAGCATATTATGGAGACGAGGGCAAATTTGTCAAGAAGGCTGGCCTCACACAATTGTTTATATAACAGGGCCAAGAACGGTAGGGAGAATAGAAAATGAAAGACCAAGGAGGCTTGAATAATAGCCAAGAATGAATTTTCTATAAACAAAAAAGATACTAGCATCCCCCTTTCAAAAAAGTGGGCTCTATGAAAAAATTTAAATATATTTAAATAACAAACAATAAATTTAAATAATTAAATACAAAAATAGTTATCAAGTATACATAACAACTATAATAAAATCCAAAAGAGCTATGATTATGATATAATATATCACAACTGTGCTAAGCATGAATAAAAGCTAAAATTTATAAACATATGTCTATCTTTTCTATGTTAAATGTCCAAACATTTATATAGTTAACAAAAAAATCATAATTAAAATAAATACCAAACAACATTAGCAAATAGGATGAATGTTATATAGTGATAATATACATTCGGAAGTATTAAGAGTTTCATCTACTCTTTTTCAGCATCTGCATTAAAAAAAGTAATTCAGTTTATTTATTCCACAACTCTTTAATAGTCTAAACTCATCATCATCATGTTCAACCATTATCAATCCACTGAGAATGAAGGTTTCTCCAATATAGGTGCTCTAATCTATAGCTTCTCCACATCCCACTAACAAACTTCATTATTTTATCCATCCATTCCACATGTAATTTTTCCAAATCTTTCACTGCCTCTTAGAAACTTACTTCCAAGACTTCTATTGTTCATCTATTATTGCCTCTTTTGGGAATACATTCAGCTCAGTTCCATATTAATCTCTTTAATTCTTTCAATGATACTAGTTTTGTTTTCTTACCCATATTTTGCTTTCAATCATACCAACATCTAAAATCCATATTGTTCTTTGGTTAAAGTTTTAGATCCATAAATTATTGTGATGTATATATATGCTTTGCTGTTGAAAAATATGTGAAAAACAACTAAAATAACAACGAAACATTTATTATATTTATTTACAATAATAATTGTTTCTAATAATAAGCAACAGGTTGACAGAATGTCTCGATTCGTTCGTATAAATCTAACATTTTCAGCCACATTGGCTTTCCTGAAAAAGATCCGATACCATTCGCCATCTGCAGCTTCCCGTTTCGAATTTGAGCATGCCTGATTGCGTTTTACAAATAATAGGCAACATTCTTGCTGACGAGTAATTCCAGACTGGTGAATTACTGGTAATACTTTTTTCTCTCTCAAATGGACTAATTTAATAGCCAGTAGCCCTACTTTACTATGAACAAACAAATTTATAAATATAGTTTCTTGATCAAGCCTGTTTGTGCCATCGGCTATTTGTTTACGTTTTTGTTTTTCACCGGACTTCCGTATTATAATACGATTCAGACAACTCTATAGAAGAGAGAGATTAAAAAAGAGTCCAGAACAATTACATAATTTAATAAATACTATTATATAATTATGAAAATATATATAAGGTTTGACAAACGTTTTTCTAATATAAAAACTTTATAGACAAATAAAAATACCTTACAGGAAACAAGTACTTAAAAAGATCAATACCATATTACAGTTTTTTTTTTACTTATTTTTGAAAAGATAAAATGTATTAATTGCTTTCTATCTACTTGTTCCTCTTCAAAAGGACAGGTATGTAAGCCTGCAGCAAAAAAAACTCGTTTCTTTGTTGCTGCTTCAGCTATTCACAAATTAATGATTCTATGCGATGAAAAAGCAGATAGTTACACGAGGGGAGAAGGAATTGAGTGCATTTTCTAAATGCCATTGAGTTGAAAGCGATATACTTTATATATTCTTGTTAAATTACATGCTCCCCAACACACAGCTCTCCCTCACAGAAGAACTGTGGAGAAAAAGTCTACTGCCGACCGGTTAGATTTTTTTCTCCTTCTCTGATTTACTTCCTAGTTAAGATACAACAATTTTTTTTATTAAATAAATGACCCGCTACAATGCCAAAGCTTCTTCAACAGCTCAGCACTCATCATCAAGCTAATTGTCAGATAAGAGGAACTTAGTAGCTTTCCATCCTTGTTTTATGGTCTATCTAAAATAGTTAGATACCCATTTACCAAATAATGTTGAATAGTTAACCAAGTCGGCTATCCTAGGTCCTCTGAAAAAAAATCCATTTAGCTCAGATTTAAACCCAAGACACAACAGCCTCTGCAATACAAAACCTATTATAGATTTCTCATTCATCTATAATCAGTCAAATGGCCAGATAATTTAGTTGTAAGCCAGCAACCTGGAAAAGTCTTAAACTTTGTTGGGAAATTCTGTTGCCAGACAAAATCTTTAAGCTCCAATCAAATTTCTAAACATCTCAAGCATCAAATATGACAGACCAATATGCTAACTGCTAAACTATGATGTCTTGATTTAATTAAAAGCCTCAAATAATATTCACAAGCTTATTGGAAAAACATACAATTAAAAAAACTGTTCAAGTATAAAATAAAATTATTACAGTAAATTTATTCTTATTTATATAGACAGATTAGGTAAAAATCATAAATAATTTATTGCAAGATAAAATGTTCTCTAACAAACTATCCCTCCGCATCAAAATTAATCACTAGGCATATAGATATAAAATAGCATCACATAAACCTTGCCTTATGTATAATAGGATTCTAACTTACACTGACTTATAATTGGTGATGTTAATAATGACAGCTGATGAAGGTAGTTCTCTGGAAATCAGTTCCAGAAGCATTGGATTTTATAGAAATTGTCTAAAGTGAGCTTAATATATGGATCCTCAATGTTATATTTCATATATTTATAAGTTTAAGTTCATTAGTGCCATACTACTATATAATTGTTATATGTATATTTAATTTAATTGGTGCAGTTTACTTCATTAAATTCCTATATGGCTGAATATATTTGAGCATATATTTATTAAATGATTATAGAACAGAGAGAAGATACAGATTTGTGAAATTTGCAGAACAAGAATAATTATTATGAATTCTTTGAGAAAAATGATACAATGGAAATGGATATGGGAGCAGCTAAATGAAGGTATAGCAGAAGTGAGCATCAATTAGAAAAATGAAATATACATGTTAATGCAAAACTAGAAAGACTAAAATAATTAAAAAAGATAATATTAGCAAGTGATATTCTAAGTTGCAGAAACTCTCCAATGAATTTAAATTAGAATTTGCAAATCATTTTAAAATATGAGACTTTGAATATGATTCAGACTTGATTGAAATCAATAAGACAACCTATTAAGTACTCTTAATAAAGACAACTAATAAAATCAAACAATTAATCAGTAAAACATCAATTAAGACAGAATAAGCATTGAATATCTGAAAATCTATAAAATAGTATGAAAAAGAACTTACAGACCAAAACAGATCTCCAAATCTTTCTGCCTTATTAATGATAACCAATCACCAAAATACCAGGTATAAATAATATAATATAAAATCAAGTCTCCACTCCAGTACCATCTAGTATAAGCTTGAATAATCAGTGATACCACTTACATATAAAATCCCTATTCTTATTATATGTATCTGGAATGATGGAATACTCAAGCTTACATTGAACGCACTAAAAAGATCTGCTCTTGTATTATTATTCTCATATACTCACAACTATTTTTCTCCTTAATTTTATCAATATACTTCTTTATTATATTTTTCTTTTTTTTACTATCCAATATCATTTCTAACATATATTTCCTCACTTCTTTGGCTCAAACTATATGGCCAATTCCTTATAATTCTTTGCAAAATAAAATATTTAATGACGTGGACATAATAATCAATTTTGAATTATAAACTATGATAAAACATGTTCAAGAGATCCATTTCAAAGGGAGACTTTTCATCAGGTATACCAAGCTCTTTTTATTTATCATAAATAAGAATAGATTAGAATCTTATTTTATGCACAGAAGGACTTTATGTGATTAATTTGGAAGTGGGGAAAATAAAATGCATGCACTCAATAAATATGATACTATTCATAATCAATAAACCCCCATAAAATTATAAATGAATTACATAAAGATTATAATTTTATTTTTATAAATCCTACATGATTATAGAATACAAAATCAATATGAAACACAAAATATAAAATACTTTTAGGTTACTTTGTATACAGATATACACAGAAAGATTGAATTCGGAGATTAAGTAGATTAGTTTTAAATTTGAGAGGATATGTTACTAGATTAATTTCCAAAGAAGAATAAGATGAAATATGGAATATGCAACTTTTCTGTAGCAAGCACTTGAAAAAAGAGAGAGAAGTCTTGTAAACAAAATATAGCTAAAAGAAATATTACTTTTGGAAAAATATTGACAATTTATTACAAATATAAATCTTTTTTATCAAATCTGGAATTACATAAACAATTTCCAGCTTATATAAAAAGCAAAAAAAGGCATTGAAATACATCCAACCTACATAAAATTCAGTCTGTGTAAAAAAAAGTCACAGAAAACATCAAGAACATCCCATGACCACCATTCTTTATGATTACACAAGCTGTTTACACAGAGGCAAAAAATTGAGTGCCTACTGTATGGAGAGTTTTGCCTCTGTGTGAAAACATTAGGAAACTAGATAAACTGTTTATCACTATTACAAATAGTTAAAACATCCTATACTTAATCAGTAGTGATATGTATGTTAAATCTGTTCAAAAGAATACTGACATGTAAACAAGAATCCTATAGTTAAGTTATAATGCTTAATGACTATTGGGATATAGTCTGGATTGGAATTTATTCTAGCACTTTTAAGTGAGCTTAGAATTATAATACAAACATTATTTTAAAGACATTCTGAAGTTTAATGTTGATAGTTTTTATTGGACGAATATAACAGAAATAGAATGTATTGGAAAGAGATACAATCTTTGAAAAATAAAAGGATGTAACAGAATAAGTTAAAAAAACAACATTACAAGACATCAAATAAACAAACTAATGAGCCAGCGTGTTCTTTCTGCATGTGGTCACACTTGTAGTTCACATATTTGTATAGTCAAAGGAAAACTCCTCTCTTATGCATCATCATTATATTATTGTTGCTTGTTTATATTATTATTATTATTATTATTATTATTATTATTATTATTATTATTATTATTATTATTATTATTATTATTATTATTATTATTATTATTATTATTATTATTATTATTATTATTATTATTATTATTATTATTATTATTATTATTATTATTATTATTATTATTATTATTATTATTATTATTATTATTATTATTATTATTATTATTATTATTATTATTATTATTATTATTATTATTATTATTATTATTATTATTATTATTATTATTATTATTATTATTATTATTATTATTATTATTATTATTATTATTATTATTATTATTATTATTATTATTATTATTATTATTATTATTATTATTATTATTATTATTATTATTATTATTATTATTATTATTATTATTATTATTATTATTATTATTATTATTATTATTATTATTATTATTATTATTATTATTATTATTATTATTATTATTATTATTATTATTATTATTATTATTATTATTATTATTATTATTATTATTATTATTATTATTATTATTATTATTATTATTATTATTATTATTATTATTATTATTATTATTATTATTTAATCTATTTTTACATTTGATGTTGGAATGCCCAAACTTGTTTGCAAGGGTTTGCTGATAATAAACATTATAATACAATTAAATATTAGGTTACTTAAGATGACTACTAACATTTGAGGAACAGTAGTGACATGTTAAACTTGTGACTTTTTTCATTCTACCATTATGTTAAACTACATACAACAAAAATAATTAAGTGGCTAGTTGCTCAGAAGGTCATTTGATGTTCAAGTATTGGGAATGAAAGTTTGATCTTTGATCTGAAGACCTTCAACTTTTGAGTCTATTATTCTATTAATATTCCAGACAAATAATGGGGTAGTTGGTTGCTTGATTAATCATGTGATGTTTCATTCAGGAACTTTTCATTCACAAGTCCATTATTCTACTACTGTACAAAATTGCACATATAAAATGAAAAATAATCAAATAGTTAGTCAATCAGAAAGGCATAAGGTGTTTAAACACTAAAAATGATTGTTTGAGCTCCAATCTAGGTTTAAAGCTCTCATATCTATCATTCATTCATTCTGCTATACTGCATAGGACATTTAGCTTTGTTGTAAATAGCCTCATTATTCTATAATCAATTTGTTCACATCATTAAAAATGATTACTTAGGATAGTAAATGCAAAAATGGCAGATAATTTAAATTCTTTAAAGGAACTTTTTTTAAAAGGTAAAATCTAAATTTGGATATAATGAATTTCAGCCCATTGGCGATAATTAGTTAGTGCCAGTTTAGCCTGTGAAGGTTTTTATTTTTTATTCCTTATTTTAGTCTATAATTGAGAATAGCTAGTCACTCATTTATCAAACAATAATTAGATTTCTAGTTGAATTAACTATGGACTATCCTGAGAAAAAATCTTAAAATTACATATAAACAATCATCTACTTGAAACTTTTTTGTCAAATTCAACTCAAATTCAAATTCCAAATAAAGAAGCATGGCCAATGGTTGCACTAATCCTTATTCATGAGATTCCTACATTATTTAGGATAAAAAATTAGGCTTTAAAACCGTCAATCAGGCAAAGACCAGTCCAACAGTTCCCTCATAAAGAAACAGTGGAAAAAACTAACCAAGTCAAATATTAATAAAACAATCTAATTAGAACAGCACCTATTTATAATTTCTTAGGAATAACTAGAGAAAGGTGGTTTCTCCTTAAACTAGCTTGTTGTAGATATATTTAAAAAAACATATCTAAGGAATCACAAACAAGTATGATATTTACATTAGGAGATATTATTAAAATTTTAAATTAAATGGTCTAAATTGAAATATAAAAGCAGGACATCTCCAATTAGCATAATACATTGCATTTTACATATAAGGAGAATGTTAAAAGAGAATCTGTGTTTGTGCAATGGCAAAATAATGGACTTGAGAGATCAGACTTCTAGATTTAAGCCTAAATCATGACTGTCAGTACTCAAATATTATATGACTTCTTCAGTACACTGTTTTTTTTTTATTTTAAGGAGAGAGTATTATTTACCAGGCTTATCATGTGAAAAGATAAAAATTTGTGTTTATTTACCACCCAATATTAGAATCAAATGGATTAGCTATTGACCATCTACCCAGAAAAAAAACTCCTAAGCATGATTAGAAACAAAAAAATATTAAAATTTACACACTGTATTTGAACCCAGATTGTATGGTGTAGAAAAAGACAAATGATCCCAATCTTCATGACTTTATTCAAATATTTGAATATTGCACAGTAATAAAAATATTTTTTTAAAAAATATACCTAAGATATTACAAAACCAATAAGATGTCACATGACCCCATCTCAGATAATGCTTATATAGTGCTGTTCAGCAGTAAATTCTTTTTTATTTATCTGTTGTTTACTAAAGCTTGTACAAGATGGCATGATCACAGTGAGAAAAAAGAATTTTCTGCAAAGATATTACACATAGGAGAGAGAAAAAAGGGGAAGGATAGTTATTAAATTAATGACATCATGTGATTGTATTTATTAAACTTGTATTAATCTTTAATTAGACTTCAAGTTATATCTGGGTTAAAAATAAGTAATTACTGATAATCATTAATATATTTTATCTAAAGACAATAGGTAGAGATTTTAAAGTATATCTGAAATATTACACACAGAAAAAAAAACTGAAATTAAATTAATGATGATATAGTAAGAAACAACAAGATAATCTTTAGAGTAATAATGATGTGTAATAAGTAAAACTGTACTTACCTTAAGACAATATTATCAAATGAATGAATACAAAAACACTTATACAATGAGGTAATAATAGTTTATTATTGATAAGTATTGAACAAAGATGATGAAGATATGAAATGTGATCTGGACTAACTGAAGTGCCGAGTTTTCAAATATCTTTATTCATACGTTTGAAACAAATACAGGAAAATGGAGGTTTTAAAGCATATGTAAGACATTATGTATGAAAGAAAAATGAATATGAAGTTACATTAATGACACTCTGTGATTGATTATATTTATTAAGAATAGATATATGAATCTTTAATTCAATTTAAAGTTTGTACCTAAGTTAAAAATATTATAATCTCTCTTCTAATAAATGATGTGATAATTATTAACATATTTATTTAGAGACATCATGAATACAAGAAATTTAGAACTGCAAAGTGAATCACAGTTCCATAATAAATATTCATGTGGGTAAATTTCCAACTAAGAGTCTAAAATAGAAGAAGCTTCACTTTATAAGCATCTTAAAATTTCCCCATACTTATCTTTCGAATAACACTTTGAAATAAATATCTTAAAGCCAATTTATTTTAAAATATTGATCATTAATCAATCGATGAGAAAACCTAAACTTTATATTATGGACGGTATTCTTTTGTTCTTTCCAAATGTCAGTTTTTATTTTCTTAAAACATCTTAATTAACCTTACTTCATTAGTATTTATTATTTGAGATAAGAACACTAAAAATGTGAGCTAGATTTTTCTACTATCTAATACAGTGTAATTAAGCTATAAGAAAAACCATTTGGTTCTTATTTTGACTTAAAACTATCTCTTCTACCAAAATTTCACAAAGTTTTGAGATTATTGGAATAAAGTATCTAGATAAAAAATATGATTTGAGTCTAAAACATTTTAGAAGCTTAAAACTTATTTTTTAAGTCATTAGCTTAGATGTCAAAAATAGGAAAAAAATTGCTATTGGAAGGAAACAATATTAACCACTTTTTCCTGCCTAAATGAAGACAAGTTAATGAGACATAGGTTATATAAATCCGTCTGACATTGATTAAATGAAGAAAAAATAGTAAGACATATGTTACATTAAAAAATCTAATATCCCTTGCCTAGATGAAGAATAAATGCAAAGATACAAGTTTTAAAAATGTGTCTAGTTTTTTACAATTTAATATCCTTTGACTAAATAAAAATAAATTCATAACAAGAGGTCTGTCAGGCATTACTATCTAGCAGTGCTCTTTGACTAAATAAAAAATAACATATTACTTCGAATTTAAGTTGCACATTTTATTTAAATTTTGAAGATATAAAATTAGAATGGGGTTTAAATTCAAAGTGAATATTTTAATATCTTATTTTTGCTAATCTCCCTCTCTCCAATGATTGGGTCTTTGCTTTACCCTCTACGGATGCACATAGTATTACAATCATTGATAGCAATTTATTCAAGGGTTCTTAATTTGCATTTTTATGAATTAATCCAGTTGCTGTTTATTATTTTTCAATACCTATTATTAAATTATTTTTATATTTTTCTCCAATTTTAAAATTCCTACTGCAACTTAAATTCGAGGAAAGCTTAAATTTGAACTAATATGGTAATAATCATCAAATATTATGTGGACGGAAATCTAGCTCAAAAATATTTACTGATTATATGTAATGATGTTAACTGTTTAAACTTCTTCTTTAACAAATATAAAAGCTTGTTATTTCTATAAATTGAATACAGCTTAGCACTTTCAAGAACTTATGGCGTTCTCATATTCATAGCAATAATATGAAACCGCCACAAATTCTCGAAAGCGCTAAGCCATTTGAATTTAGAGAACTAACAAGTTTCTTTATAGTTGTGTATAAGCACACTTACTGCTAAGATTTTTTTTAAAAAAAAAAACTGTTTATAAATTAAACTTATATCAAGAACATTAATTTAATTTTTTTTTTTTAAGATTACTTCTGAATTTGAATATATATTATTTTAGTCCTTAACTATATCTTATATTTAAACTATATATGTATTGTAAATTAATTAATTGATTGATGAGAGAGCAAATGAATGATCCCAAAGATAACTGGTTATATCATTAGGCTGACTGCAGTACCATTTCCGAATCAACGTACTATACAGAAACCCTACAACTATGCACCATAAACATTTTAAGGTGATTTCCAGATCACAAGTATGATGTATTTCATACTTTAACCCATGGTGTAACAATATATTAATATAAAATTTTGTTTTAATTTGAGCAAAAGGCTACTAAAACATTTGAAATGATTTATACTGTTTATGAAAATGAAGTCATGAATCATAAAAATCAAGATTTGATGGCAGGGAGAGCACAAGATGATTTACAAAGATACAAAACACTGTATCACATTTCATGTTATAATTAGTAATCCAAACACTCATTGATTAGAATTTTTGTAGTGAATAGCTAATTTATGCTGCTACATCACATGAATTGATTCAGATAATGACATTGAAGGCAGCTTAAACAGAGAGCCAATCACTTTTTTTACTAGGATAGATTGGAAGTTCATAAAAAGTTCAAGTATCGGAAGTCATAAAGCTAAGGCATGACAGAATGGATCTTGGGCTCCAGAGTTGGCCACCTTACCATGGCAACAAACCATGCAGAGCCTTGAATAATTATTACTTTATTAACAAATATGATTGAAGAAAGATGACATCACTGTCTACACAATTTATAGTTACTATATAAGATAATTTTTTTTACCTAAACATGCCTATCACTTTCTATTGACAAATTATAGTTAAAAATAATTTCTGACTGATAAGTGTACTTAGGTACATCTTTCAATATTTGCGTTATTGTTTACAGTATCGCTATTATAAATGAAGAGTCAAAGTTCAATCACTGGAAGTGACAAGGCTAGGTCATGACCTGTGAACCTTCAACTCCACAGTCTACAACTATGCCATTGCACCAAACTACCCAGAGCACTGAAACCAATGCTCTGTATGGTATAGTGAACAATAAAGCCATTTATTGAAACCATTAATTTTGATTGTTATTAATGCTTCATTTATAATGTATCCCCCCCCCTCCTTTATTTGAGTGTGTATTTTTAATTATACACAGTAAAAATTAAAAATAATTTTTAAAATGTTTTATTAATTCCTTTTACATTACATCCTGCTAATATGTTATTTTAAATTTCTTTCACAAAGAACAGATATCAGTCAAGGTTGTGACAGGAATTAATCTATTGAAATTCTATTTTTTTTTTTTACAATAAAAAGAATGGGAATATATTACAATTTAAATCTATATCATTAATCATTTCATAAACTCATTTACTTTTTCATTAATTAACAACTATTCCAGATACTTTCAAAGAAAGTAATCCTGCCCCCACAGTGCATTTCAACAAAATTAGTTACTACTTAAAATTTACCATTTGAAGAAATGACATTCATGATTTGTAATAATCAAAAAAAATACCACATGATACTAGCTTACACAAAGCTTTTAAACAAACTCCAATTTTTCTAGACGAGTTCTGCAATCAGTAGACAATAGATAGCACTTTATTAAATCTCTATCAGATGTTGTCCTATATATATTCCTAATTTAGTTGCTGTTCCTTGGTCTTTGCCAGTAAGAAGTTTTGTGTCTAAAACTGGTGCATCTGGATCTTTTGGATATAATACACCTCTATTTCAACAACAGTTATACTTGTTATCCATGAGAAACAGCATGATTTGGAAGCAAATGGGAATGAATAGGAAAATTCACTATATATAAAAGTCAGGGATCAATATCACATTTCTAAAATAATGAGTTAAACATGTAAATAATATCTCTGTTCCTGTGCAGAGAGATCTAAAGAGGGTTTGCTCACAATAAGTATCTTTTTTATCTATTGATCATATGAGTCAGTTAGCATCTTATGAAAGACTATTGTAGGAGTCTGGGTATATCATCATTTAATAACACCACATTGTTAATTCGAATGGCATACAGCTTAACAAGTGAAGGGCTAGGCCACAATTCAATGAGCTCAAGCTTCAAAATCTATACTACCTTACTACTGCATCAAAATACATACAGCAATAAAAAAAAAACTGTCACTGCTTGAATAAACAGCTGATTAATAATTACGTCAGTGAGGTCTTTATCTGAATATGAAGTGGAAGGCATAGAATAGTAAATACATGACAGAGATTTACATTCAGTATACAAATATAATCAGCAAGGAAAATTTAGATATTGGAGTGATTCCAACTTAACTTTCACTTGAAGTCCAAATAATCTGATTGAGATTTTCCTAGTTTAGCTCCTTAAGGATGTAGTATGCAGAAAATCATATACTGTTTGGAAATAGTGGGCTTCATCATCATAATAATATAGGTGTTTAAGTGGCTAAAGAAGTAGGCATACTATTTATACAATTTCCAGCAGTCAATGCTAACACAGTTTTTCCTAATAATAAATATTATGAAATATATTCATAAAAGCATTTAAGCATTAAATCAAAATCCCAGAATAAACTTCAATGAAGTTATCTTATAGGAATAAAGCAGGCCTCTCCAACAGCCTCCTCTCCCCATAAAGAAACAACAGAGAAGTGGGTGGTGGTATTCACTAGTTTTACTAATTGCTGTGCTGGCTGGTAGAGACTTTGAGTGTTTCCCTATTCTTGTTTTCCACTCTAGTTAAGAATAGCTAGATACCATTTACCAACCAATGTTAAATCATTAGCTGTGTTGCTATAAATTAATCGCCTGAAAAATCTTTTGAAAAAGTCATAGTGTGGATTCGAATCTCAGGTCGTACGCGTTGAGTGCGCGCACACACACATAAATGGTATGCTTTTATTTTCATAATCCTGTAGGAATTCAAAAATGTCAACTAGTGATTTTGGCTTTTACTTCGCTGCCTCTAATTAACCTCTTAACCTTAGTAAAAATACGCTAATGTCACTTCTCTTCAATTGGAAGGTTAACTCAAAACCTTTTCCCAAATGCATCAACAACTTCAGTGAATAAATGAGTTCATTTTTTAATAAAAAAAAATAATACAGTTTCTAGGAAAAATATTCTTTATCAAAACAGCTGAAAAAAATTCTCACAAATGAAGAAACAAAATTAATTGAACTAATTATTGGAGTTTCAAAATTTAAAACGAAATGCTTTTTAAAAGTTAATTTATAAAGCAAATCAACTGTCAAAATAAAAGACTATAATAAAAATTAAAAAAAAAAAACATTGCGAAATATTCCCCCACACACTGGAAGAACAAATTTGACGGTCATATTTAAAAATATATGTATTCATTTAAAGTTGCTTTTTGAGGGTTGTTTCGACACTAAAAATAACACAAAAACATTTACTCATTATTTGACAACAGAATAATTTTACTCATACTCTAGTCACATAATTATTAGTAATCAGTGATATGGCAGCGGCAAACTTCAAGCCTTATGGTATAAGATGCCAATTTTACTTCTATTATGTTATCCAAAACAATGTCCGAGTAGTAGATATAGTTGAAGAGTGGCAGATGGAAGCACTAAAGGATGATGAATTACACACCTTGACTATCAATTCTGGTCCTCAATAATCACATGATCTCCTTAGCAACAAATCATTTGATTGATCTGATTCCAAGCCAACAGCCTAAATTTTTAAACATCATACGGGCTTAATAACTTAAGCTAAGATGATTGTAGGGCAGATAATATTTCCTACTTTAAAATTAGAATAAGGATCTCTGTTCAATGCTACCACTCGGGTCATGTGAAGCAATTTAATTGTTTACTGTTGAATCTCCACAGTAATGCGAACAGGGTGAACAGACTCTTTGCAGCCAACAAACATACTTATCATTAAAAAATAAAAAATATTAAAAAGTAATTTAAAAAAAAAGCCTTTATCCCATAAATAAACTAAAATATATACAAAAGAAATATTTCGTGGATGAAATCCGTATAAGATTTTAATTAGACATTCCAATGTTTCAATTTGATCATACAAGCCCTCAACTGGGAAATGAATACTACATAACTGTAGAGGCGCTGTAAACAGTGTCTATAAGATACTCGTAGAGGCATTGTAAACAGTGTTCATAGTAATTATTAAAGTTCCACAATTACAAAAAACGTGTATAAAATTGAACAAATTGAAAAATAAATAAAAAACAAATAAAAAATTCATAATCTTCAGGGTAATTTGTTTTTCAAAAAAAATCTCCAAATATGAGGAAGTTTATTAGTGTCATCACCTTTGTTGATATAATTTGGTCTTTTTAGTATGTCAATAGCTTCTCTGATCTTATATTAGTGTAGGTTTTCACATATGGCATCCTGGTCTTAGTAAAAATCAATATTCTGACCAGAATCCATAGCATGGATTGAAAGTGCTAATATAAAAAATATAGCCATATATGAAAAAGTGCATCTTATTTCTATAAATCTATTCATGGAATAATTAATTCTGAAAACATTACTGTGATAATTCACAAATCAGATTCTCAAATCATTTAAATAAAACTTGCAAATAATGTCCACTGTCCTGTATTAATGCCAACCTAAACATCAGATAAAAAAATGCCTGGTAAATAGATTAGCAGCGATACAAGAAATTGAATAGTATTTGCAAATTTTATTTAAATAATTCTTTGGGAATTTGACTTGTGAATTATCATAGTAATGTTTTGGACTTAGTTCTTTTATGAACAGGTTTACAGAAAATTAGATTTTTTTTTTTTCATATAGGCCCCAAACTTTTATTTATAAAAACTAAAGAAAATTTTTTATTTTTACTTTGAGTGCATTTACGTGATTAAAAATTTTTCTTTTAATTTTGTTTTTCCTATTTTTCAGTTTAATATATGTAACACTCAATTATCGAAATCAGTTTTCAATTTAGTTTTAAATTACAGAGAGAGTTGTTAGACACTAGCAACATAAATGGTAAAAGTTTAAATTTTTTGATAACACTGCTTGCAAACTTCAAATAAATGTATTGCCATCAGGAATACACATTTACGCAAAGTCTCAGATTGATAATTGAAAAATCAGTGAAAACTGACTTGATCTAAACAATCGAAAACAAAGTTATGTTAAAAAAACGTGTGTAATATATACCAGAAAAATGCATACCATTTAGGTATTTTGTATGCCAGACCATCTGCTGGTTAGCAGATTTATTGACTCCCAAAAAATATTCTGTTAGAAAACACTCTAAAAATGTAATAAGAAATGATTCCATTAAATATTTATCAAGAATGTTTATGCATCTTCCAATCAGATTCATTAGGGAGAGATAAATGTCATATCAAACCATGAAAAAGTTTCAAATGCCTGCATGAAAGTTCATGATTAATGATGTAAGATAGATTACTACTGTTGCAAATCCAAAATCAACATTTATTAAACAATAGTTTCTCCATATCCGTGAATATCATACCCATAATTTTTCTCCACAATTATCAAAATTCAATAAAATTAAATAAAAAAATTAGAAGTAAAAAAGAAATTTTAATTTTTTAGTCATAAATTATATTTAAAACAGGCAAAACTCTCTATACGTATTGCCATTCAATGCAAGCCAGAGTCATCAATGGATGCCAGAAGGCTTGTGCATAAAATCCCCATCTAGTGCCTACTCGCCTTCATCAGTGAGGAGTCTTGGATCTGAGAGTCCTGCATCTAGATCTTAGGATCTAATGCAACCCTTCAGCAGTCACCTTTAGTCTCTACTTAACTACAAAACTATGAGTCTTAAATTGAAAATGCTATAATATTTTCAATCCAAGCTCATTAGCTCATATACTCATATAGGTCTGAACTCAGTTCAGTACTATACATTTTGGTGACTGTGGTTCTTTAATAACCATAGCCACCACTATCCTATTAATCAGGATTTGTTTTAAGCCAATAAACATCATGTGATCACCATTTCTTATGCTTACTTATAACTGTTATTAAAACAGGCAAAAGTCTCTGTACATATTGTCACTCAATATAAGCCAGAGTAATCAATGGATGCCAGAAGGTTTGTGTATAGCTACTGAACTGAGTTCATACGTATATGACTATATAAGCTAATGAGGTTGGATTGAAAATATTATAGTGTTTTCAATTTAAGACTCAATAGTTTTATAGTTAAGTAGAGATAAAAGGTCATTGCTGGAGGGTTGCATTAAATCCTAAGATCTAAGTGCAGTCCTCTCAGATCCAAGGCTCCTCACTGAAAAAGGCCACAAGCCAAAAACTAGTCTGGGGATATTGGATGAGTAGACACTAGATGGGTATTTTATGCACAAGCCTGCTGGCATCCATTGATTACTCTGGCTTGCATTGAGTGGCAATATGTATAGAGTTTTGCCTGTTTTAATAACAGTTATAAGCAAGCATAAGAAATGGTAATCATGTGATGTTTATTGGCTTAAAACAAATACTGCCTAATAGGATAGTGGTGGCTATGATTATTAAAGAACCAAAGTCACCAAAATGTATAAGTACTGAAGTGAGTTGAGACCTATATGACTATATAAGCTAATGAGCTTGGATTGAAAATATTAGTGTTTTCAATTTAAGACTCATAGTTTTGTAGTTAAGCAGAGATAAAAGATGGCTTCTGGAGGGTTGCTCTCAGATGCAACATTCCTCGCTGACAAAGGCCACAAGCCAGAAACTAGTCTGGGGATATTGGATGAGTATGCACTAGATGGGGATTTTATGCGCAAGCCTTCTGGAATTCGTTGATTACTCTGGCTTGCATTGAGTGGCAATATGTATAGAGAATTTTGCCTGTTTTAATAACAGTTATAAGCAAGCATAAGAAAGGGTGATCATGTGAAATTATATTTAATATCTATTTGTACTTATGTATGTGTGTTGAGCAGATTTCAACAACTATATACAGTAATGTAAAATATGTACACACACCTCTATTTGTGATTGTTAAAAATGCATATTGTAATGTGGTAATATTTAGAAATTTTGGTACCTATATCGCAGCTTGGTATGAAATGGCTAGAGTATGAGGAAGACTATTTATTGTATAATAATATATATATGCTTTCACTGTCTATAGTGCTATGAGTAAATTTGGGCCTTAATTAATATGCAAAAGATTTGCTTTATATAAATATAGCACACAATCTTGAATTCCTTCAATAAATTATTACAAAGACCGCCACTACGAATACCACCATTTACTAAACAAGAAAATTAGCACTTAACCCTATGTAAGCAGAACAATATATAACACAATATGGCCTAACTTTATGAATCTAAAGAAAATATAACAATTGGGGCAAAATGCTTAACTTAATTTGCACTAACTCAATTCATTATTAATTTTTTTTTTTTCAGTTGATGAACGGCCACGTGATCTTTTTGTTTATCTCTTTCCCACATGACCATTTTTGTTTATCAGAAAAAATGTCACGAAGTTACTAAACTAAGCTATCAGATACAACTATCGTTTATTGGTTTCAGAGACTAAAACTCAGTTTAGCTAAGAGTTTTATCTATTAATAGTGCCAACAGGTTTAATAAAAAGTCTACCATTAAAATAAATTCAATTGAAAATGTCATGAATAAAAGAAAAGTTACGTTTAAAAGAAATTAAAATATCAGTGATAATTCTAAAAATAAAATGGAAAAGATCATATTTAAAAAAAGAACATTCCACAGATAATATATATAGTAAATATATTAGAAGTAATTAAGAAATAGCATAACGCAAGGTAAATATTAAAAAGAAATAAAAGATGATTATATTGTCACGTGACAACTCCCTATCGTTAAACTCATCGTAGATTCTTGGACAAAAATCATAATCGAAACATTCGTTAAAATTACTTTTATTTGATTATTATTAAGACTCTGTGACATTACATATATTATTTTTATCAGAATATGATACGCAGAAATAAGCATGCACATTATAGGCGCACAATTTATAGACACATCATATCTATTAATTTAGAAAAGACACTTTACTAGCACATCTTAGCAACAATAGATCAGAATCGATAGCTAAAGTTCTATATATTACAAATCGACTTCATTTCCGGGACTTAAATACCCGATTACTTCCAGAATGACAAATTATTTGATTACTTTTTTTTTTAAACTACATTACTTCGTGCTAACCAATAATATTTATTTATAGATTAAAAATTTTTATCTTCCTTTAATTCGGATATATATTTTTAATATTATACTAAATTTTTACAAATAATGCTTCAGAGCTTCAGAAAACTTTGCAAGGAGAAACTAAGAAAGATAAATGGTAAAAAAAAAAAAAAGGAAAAAAAAACAAATAATGATTCAATGAATTTTTTTTCATAAGAAGATAATCAAGATTGATTAACAGGAATTAAAAGTTAACAACTATAAAGTACCTTGGTCATATTATTAATGCAGATGGAAAATAATGGATGTAATAAATCACAGAATTAAACTTGGATGAAGGGTGTTTGATAGAAATGAGTTAATGTTAAAAGAAAATATACCTGCTTGCTTGAAAAGAAAACTTTTTAATAGATTTGTTTTACCGATTTTTATATATGGATCTGAGACTTGGACACTTAACAAAAGAGCCATGCAGAGACTTCAGACCACTCAACAAAGTATTAAAAATGTATTCTAGAAACAACAAAAAGAAATCAAAAACGAAATACATAAATAAGATAACAACAGATATTATCTACATCAAAAGACTTTGCAGCACATACTGATAGAAAAAATGGCAATAAATGGACAGTAGAAGTTTTAAACTGGATTCCAAGAGATTGTAAAATACCTAGAAAGAAACCACATGTGAAATGAATGGATGAAATAATTATGTTTGCTGGTATGATGTGGAAAAATGGCATTATAAAACAGAAAAATTGAATTAAACTTTGTGAGACCTAATGTGGATCAATAATGGTTAGAAATGATGATTATTCTTTGTTTCATCCTCTCTTCTTCTTTGCAATTTGTCATAAGGTTTTAAATATTTCTTAGTCAAAAACCATAAAAAATGTGTGCTGTGTTATCTGAGAAGTACATGTAAATAAGTTACAGCTACTTTTCTTTTTCTTCTATTTAACTTATGATTAGTATTGTCAATTTTATTGATCCATCAACAAATCTTCAGCTTTTGCCACATTACATCTCCATTCCAGATTAGTAAAACTTTAATGATTATTCCATAATTCCTTCACCAATACTGGCAGATGAAATCTGTTACATAATATTTTTATTATTAACCTGTGAAGGTATGTTAATGAGAACTGCATCAACAATAAGCTTTTTATAGCACTTTATTGATAATAAGATTGTATAGATAGATATATTTGCTGCTGAGAAAATCATGTATTTCAATTAGTAAATAAATGTGATACAATTGATATCAAGACATTTCCTGAGTCTATTTATAATAATAATACATTTACACCAATTAAAAGTTTGCTGTCGATCATAATTGCAAAAGTACAAATGCTTAAATGTTGCATTAATAATCAGAGAGTTAAAGGAATTCTGTGAATCTTTTTAAATAATCTAATCTTTCTCACCATGTTGACTCGCTCAAGAAAGATCTGATATTGTTTGCTAGCAATATCTAGCTCTCCATTCCAAATTTAAGCAAGCCTGACTGCATTTTGCAAACGATAAGTAATGAGCATTACTGACACAGTAATTTCTGACAATTACTATCCTGAATGACATTCTGTAATTTTTTAATTTTCTCAAATGGGCCTCCATCTTATATCCAGCCCTTCTACTTTATTGTGAACAGTTGGTTTTATAAACCTAATTATATGGCTGGTTTGTACTATTGGATATTTGTTTATTGTATTACATTGGTTAGCTGCATTCTATTCTGAATTCAATCTAAAGAAATCAAATCCTTTCTAGAGTTTGACACTTTGGACAAATCCATTATTATGGCTAAGCTTAAAACAGATCCACAAAAATTAGTGATGTCTATAATCAACTAAATCAATAAATAATACTTAGAAATAAACACAAAATCTAAAGATTTATGGATAAGATTACTAATTTATTTCTACAGAATAGCTTAATCCAAGAACTAACACTTCCTGGATAAACTCCAATGGACAAAAATTAAAATTCCTAGTATGATCCACTGCAGCACAACTGTCTACTCGGTCTATCTTTTTGGTGCTCAAACACCACATGACCTCTCAAGCAACTGAATGTATGGTAATTATATAAATAAAATTTAATTTCACACTGTATGTTGATACAGATATAAAACTCATTTCTTTTCCTCATAATTTTTTTGAGATAGATAAATACATGGTGTGTCACAATGAAAAGGTGATTGGTTCCTTTTACATGTTGCCTGTGACATCATCTTAAAATTAATGTATGTGTTATGTAACTACTACATTTAGATATTCATCACAAAAAAATTTAAAACAGTACTATATCTGGATCACAAATTGTCATTTCAGGTTGTAACTCATGATTTAGACACAATAGCACCTTAAAATGTTTGAAGTGAATAATTAAATTATGTTGTGCATAACAATTCATTGATTCAGAGACGATGCTGCAGGAAGGCTGGAGAAACAACCATTACCTTTTCACTGGGACACACTTTCATTTTAAAGTAAGGGTATCTCCATAGAAACTGTAGATATATATTTTTCACCAATGATAAAAGTTGAATTTATTTCAACCAGGTTTTCTTAGAGCTCTACATGTCAATTACCTGGCTAATCAAAGATGTCAATTACCTGGCTAATCAAAGATTGTCTTAATTTATTTTTATCATATTCACCAAGATAATATCTAAAAACTCATTAAATATTTATTTATAGCCATACTGTAATAAATTTTGCAGATGGTGTGTTTGTTCTTGCAAATAATGCTTTAGAGTTTCAGGAAATGTTAAAAAAGTTATGAGATGAAAATAAGAAAGTAGAAGTAAAAGTAAATGCTAAAATGACTTAAGTAAAATTTTCTTAGAAGAAACTAAAGATTAATAATCATTAGAAAAAGTTAACTACAAATATCTTAGATTACAAATACAAACTGAAATACAATGGATAAAATTAATCATAAAATGAAACTTGGTTGATGTGTTTTTGGTAGGAATAACATTAAAATATATGTATGTGTTGAAAAGAAATGATTTTAATAAATGTGTTTTACCAGTTCTTACCTATGGATCTGAGATGTAAACACTTAGCAAAAGAACAATGCAGAAATTTCATATCATTCAACATATGGAAAAATGTAGGTCAGGAGTAACAAGAAGAGATTGACAACGATATACATGGGTGGAAAAACAAAAAGGTATCACTAATATCACAGAAAAACTTAAGGAACTGAAATGGAACTGGGCTGGACATATTGCTAGATGAGATGATAATAGATGGAGAGTTGAAACCTTAAATTGGATCCCAGGAGATTGTAAAAGATTTAGCAAGAGCCCATGTATGAGATAGATGGATGGATTAATAATACGCTAATGCGTTGAAGGTGAAACTATTCCACATAACAATACATTTAGGCTGAGCGCTTTCAGAGTTTAGTTACTATATAATTATAGCCTTGTAGATTGTTAACGTAATTGTACGCAAATATATGCAAAAATATTTTTTTATATTATCCATTTTCTGGAAATGGCAAAACAAGTATCTTTTCTATTTATAGAGCTGATGTCGTTGGCAACAAAACGAGTTTACAGAGCTGATGTCGTAGGCAACAAAACGAGCCTCCCCGATCCCTCTCCCGATGTCACCCCCCTCTATGGGATGAAACAAGAAAATTTGCTAGTGTGATGTGCAGAAGAGAAACTATAAGTCAGAGAAACTGGATTAAGCTTTGAGTGATCTTCATTGCGCAATGGATCAATAATCGTTAAAAGTAATGATGATGATGATAAATTGTGCAGTGCATTTGAATTCATACACGAAAAAATTGGTGAATTACTGTACAGCGTTGGTCACCTTTGATCTAGTTATTTTCGCATAAGACTAAATATATTTCTCATATATTTATGTTTTTTATAAAGATACCTATAAATACATGAAATGGGAAAAGAACATGATCATAATATGGCAACTAATTGATTCACTGCAAAAGCAATTTAAATATATATATATATAGTTGCCTTGAGTGAGATCAAACATTAACAATGATTGCAGTAAAAAGAAAATCAATATTTTAAACCATAATCCTAATGCAAAATAAAAGAATTTTATTTTAAAAAATAGATGTTCTTTAAAGAAACTCATTTTTCATTTATAAGAAATTGTAATTAACCTGGCTTTCAACCCTATTTCCATCTAATTTTGAATATTCTTTGATTACTTACAAAAGGGTTTTTGTTAAGCAATTTAAAAAAAAAAAAAATACATAAACGAAACTCAAACATTAATTAATGTTTCTCTAAAATATTTTTAGTTTATTTATTCATAAATGATAAGATAATATATATATATTTAGTTACCGCTATATTCTGCTATAAAAATGTTATAATAAAACATAATTTATATCATATATAATAATGAGCTATATATATATTGCTAGAAGAGATAATAGATGGACAATTGAAATCTTAAACTGGATTCCAAGAGATTATAAAAGACCCAGAAAGAGACCACATGTAAGATGGATGGGTGAAATAAGAAAGTGTGCAGGGGTGATAAGGAGAAGAGAAGCTGAAGATCGGAGAAGATGGATTGAACTTGGAGAGATCTTCCTCCTGCAGTGGATTGATGATGATGATAATGATATATCACTAATATCGAATTAAAGGATTGAAATAGAACTGGGCTGGACATACTAGTAGAAGATATGCTAATAGATGGGCAGCTGAAGTTTTAAATGGATCCATCCAGTGTTGTTCTATCCAATATCATCAGATTAGTTTCTAGCTTATGACTTTCATCAGTGAGAAGTTTTTGGATTTTTGAACAATGCATTAGATGACATAAATGTAGTGAGATTGTAAGAAAATTTCTAATAGAAAAATGTATAAGTAAAGATTATGTGTGTTTTGTAGATAAAAGATAACTGCTCTTAGTCAATTGCTATTCAAATGGAAATTCAGATCCAAAAGAATATACATTTTGAATACAATGTTTACAAAACAAAAATAATTTATCAATACAATGTGAATTTCAACACAAAGTGGAAAATACTTTATACATAATATATGACAAGTTTATTTGTCATGACAAGCAGCCCAAAACAAGTACTTTAAGTATGTCAATGATCATAACAAAAATTTTACATAATACCAAAACTAAGAGTCTGCTGAGACATTATGCACAATCACATATCAGACAATGCCTTTGAAGACTACTATCTGGAACATTTACTGAAGTAGTAAATTTGGAAAAATTACTTGAGAAAATTCCGGCAGAAAAAAGTGTATAGAAAGAACAAGGGCAAACTAAATAAAGAGTCAAAAATTGAACTTACAGTCCCTAATATTCATTGTCTTTAATTTCAAGTCTTCTCATCGATATCCTTACCATAGATAACAGTAAACTCTATGTATTTGCATGCATACACATCATGTAAAACAGATTAGCATTGATATAACTAAATGTGGGCATTATTTACAGTTTTATTTAAATTATTCTGTGAGAATCTTACTTGTAAATTATCTTAGTAATATATTCAGATTTGTTTCCTCCAAGAAATAGTTTTAGATGCTTTGTGTGGTTCAGCATAGCAGTAAAATGTCAGAATCTGGAGCAAAAGGTCCTTGGACCGATTACAGTCACAATATATCCAGCTTTTGAATTTCTTATAATTTCTTGAGTAATAAAGCCATTCAATTATTTATTTATTTATAAAGATGTACCTGTTAACATGTATATGAAAAAGACAGCGCAATGAAAGGGCCATCACATGATTCCTTTTACACTTAATTCATAAGATGAGAAATGATTCGTGGCAGCACTCATTCAAATGGAGGTTTCAAATAATAAGTTACTGAAATCATGAATGGTAAATCTATAAACAAAATAGGATTACAGAAAAGATTAATGAATAATATGTATTAGGGATTCAGGATCATTTACAACTAAAAACAAAAAGCTGATATCTCGAAAAGAGTTGATATTTGAAATATATTCATTATCAACATTGTTAATAAAGTACACCCAAGGATTTGTATATTTACGAAATTAAAATAGATCTTGTCTGTTACAATGTTCAAAACTCCTCAATGATAAAAATTTATCATGGTCAAAACAAAACACATTTTACATATCTAAACAGTTGAAAGCAATTTTAAATAAATTGTTTATGACAATCAAGGAAACCAAACTGACAGTATGATCTCATGTCTGTTTTCTGAATATTTCATTTCTTTTACAATTGCAATAAGTGACTAAATGGTTAGCTAATCAGAAAATTGTGATGTTTTAGCACTGAGAAAGATAGGTGGAGCTTCGAAACTTATTTTTCAAGTCTGCTACTCTCTCACTCCACTAAAGCAGACAGAACTACAGTTGCAATAAAAAAGAAAAAAGGACATTTTAAAAATGAAGATTAGAATTGTTAGTATTATTGTGATTATTTACAGTTGTGAAAGGTAAATGTTTAAAAGAACGATAAAAAAAATAGTGATGCTTTTGAAAATGTAGGGCTAGAAAAGACTTTTAAGAACATATAGATGAAGGAACAAAAAAAGTGATCAGATACTACAATTGATCAGTTCAAAATCGTCTTACTTCATAAAAAGGTATATATATAATGATCAGAATGAGTATAATAACAAATGCTTCACAGAAACATTTAAAAAACAAATAAATTATAACTGTTTACAAAAAAATGCTATTCATATGATCCTAGAAAATAATACCAACTTAATAGCCTCTACTAATAATGATGAGGATAATAATAATGATGACTAAGAAGAAAATTATTTTCAAACATTACAATTAATCAATGATAGAATCTTAAATATGTGTAGGTATCTCTAACTAAGTCTATGATTTAACATCCTATAGGTTTGAATTCCTATCAAATTAGCTGTACTAATGAATATATTTACTTGGCCATAATATCTTATTGCCACCAATAATATTTCTAAATAAGTCTATGATTTAACATCCTATGAGTTTGAATTCATGTCAAATTAACTGCTTTAATGAATATATTCACATGGTCATAATATCCCATTGCCACCAATAACACCTCTAAGTCTATGATTTAACATCCCATGGGTTTAGCCATACTAATGAATACATTCACATGGTCACAATATCCTATTACCATAAATAACATCACACGACTTCTCATATGCATAATCATATGTTTTCAAGCATGAATATCTTCATCCTAATCTAGAGCCATTTACTGTATGCTAAAGAAATCAATGGATATCAAATAATAGTGCTATAAAATCCTCATCTCCGGTAATTTTGGGTTTTGGCCAATGAAGATTAGAATTCAAAACTGGAAATAATGCTCTTATGGATTTGGTAGCCACTTTTTAGATTCTCGTACTATTCAAGCTAATAACCTGAAATTTTAAAAAAATTCTTAGATTGTAAATTCAGGTTACCTAACTTGCATAATTATATAGACACCAGGCCAGTTTCTATATATTTTCAAGACCTTAATTTTATAAAAAATTATATGGGCCTTCTATATTAATCATATCACATGATTGCCATATATGACTTATTCATAGTAATAATCACCCTTCTCTATGTTGTTGTTATCATTAGTATTAAACTTGCTGATCAAAGAATTAAAGTACTCTACAGCTTTTATAAAATTAAGATTTATGAAAAAAATTGACATGGTGTTAGATCTACATAACTATGCAAGTGAGCTAATTTGGATTTAAAACCATGGAAATTTTTTAGTTAAATTATTAGTTTGAATAGTACAAGGGACTGAATGCCTGTTAGATACATAAGTGCATTAATTCCATGAATTCTAGTCTTCATTTACAAAGGTAAAAGTCAAAAAGCAGTATGGAAATGGAGATTTTACAATACTATACCATCTGGTTACCAATGATTAATCAAACTTGCAATAAATGGCTCTAAACCCCCTAATTTAAAATTTAGTAATTAGATGCCAGATGATACTGCTTAATGTATCTCTATCCAATACTGTCTTATCCAGTATCACCAGATTACCTAGTTTATGGCTTTCATCAGTGAAAAGCTTTGAATCTTGAAATAGTGTACCTCATTTCCATCATTTATTTCTTTGTTTTATCATCAAGCTATCAACACAAATTGAAAATGTTTTCAATCTAAGCCATCTTGCCTACTAGTCTTGAAATATTAGATAGAACAACACTGGATAAGGATTTATCAAGCATTTACCATGTGACATCTATCATTACATTAGGTGGCATAGATATGGTGAAAGAAAAAGAGTATACTGCTGGCACAGCAATATGTAAACTGGAATCATGTGATAAGATCATATATTTTATTGGTCAGATAATTCTAGGATGAAGATAATTGTTCTTGGAATATCCTACTGCCTTGTACCTTCAAATCTTAGCAAACTGTTAACAATATATATATATCAGATAGCTGGGGTTTCCCAAGCATATTTGGGATTTATTTTTATTTTTTTGCATAACTAGTTCACAATCATCTTAGAAAACTATCTTTCATTGGCAGATGAGAAAAGTTCCAGATTAATTTGAATTGGTCAGTTGAATGATAATCTATGCTTTATAAACTTAATTTAGCCAGATTTTCCTCCTCTGCCTGCATAAGTTATAGGATTAATCAAATTTCAAAATTATAGGTTACTATGAAAAAGACCAATTACTCCAAAAATGATATGAAGGAAATGTCTTTTGAAATTATTCCTTTTATACAAATTGAATCAGGAATTTTACTCACAAGAGTGTTATGTCACTGGTCCTCATTTTTCCAATTTAATCTTCATGAATCATATTAGTCATTCCTTGTATGTGTCTCACCCCCCCCCCCCTTTTCTAGTAATGTTCTCAAAATTCCACTTTACAATAATCTATTATTTGTCTTTCTTCTCCAAAGATAACCATTCCAAAATTATACTTAATACCCCCCCCTCCCGATCATGAACCAAACTACATTTTCCATATCTAAGATTACTTCATTTGCTGTTCCTCTCATTTTTAAAGATCTTATCATAGCCTTAAGTGACATTTCACTGCCCTATTCTATTATCACACATTTTCAGCCATAATATATTGTAAACTTTAACCACACATATTATTACAATGAGTAATAAAATTAGGAACAGAGTGGAAGCAAATCAGTTGAATGAATAAAATAACGAAGTAGTTTTGGAAAGAATAAATGAAAAAGATTGATTGAGCAAATTAGAAAAAGAAACTATATTGGACATATATTAAGAAGAGAGTATAGTTTAATGAAGGATGGTTTGGAGGTAATGACGAGTGAAAGCAAGAAGAAAGGATAGAAAAGATTGACATTGTTGGATAATGTAAGAGATGGAAATAATTACATGGAAATTATGTGGAATTGATGAGCTGGGCAATGAAGAAAATGGGAATGGAAAAATGGTTGAATTGATGATGTGACTACTCTTAGGACCTGTCAATGGGACAGAATACTATTGATGATAGTTTCTTCTATACAATGTGTCCCTGTGAAAAGGTGACTGTTTTTTATCACAAAGCTATTTGGAGCACTATCTCTGAATCAGCACATTACATAGGGACAGTTTAGTTAATCACCCCACAAATTTTAAGGTGCTAGCGCGTCTGGATCACAAATTATGTCATGAAATGTGTGTTTAACTTATAATGGCATAACATTAAATTTTGTTTTAAAATGTTAGAAATGATCCAAACTATGTATGACAATGAAACCATGAGTCTCAAGATTTCAGGATGGCAGAGTTTAAAATCAGGTGATAGGCATATATTAATATCTATCTAATGTATGATCAAACCAAATATGTAATAAAATAGATAATCTCTTAGTGTAGTAGTAAATGCCTCTGCTTCCTACATCTACAATTCTGACTTGAATTCAGGATGAAAGTTGGAATTTTCAGATAGTTAACTCTATTTTTAAGTAAAGGTTAAAATAATAAGACCTTCACATCAAGAGGGAGGGACAATCCTGAAGAATATTTTTCTACAGAATGCTAGAAAGACCTTGGACATATAGAGAATTACTTAAAATTATTTTACTCCTTATGTATTAAATAAGGTTTCATTATATATAAATAAAAAATAAAATCAATCTTGATTTAAAACTGAATTACTTTCAATATTGAATCGACTAGGTTTGCTGCTGTGAATTTAAAAAAAAAAATTTTTCTTCAAGCTTACCAGAAAAGGGTTTGCAGGTGTCTCAAAAAGATCATAATATCAATTTTGAAATTAATTATAAAGATATTTAGTTTTCTAATTAATTTTAATTATTCATAATGATAATTTTATGTTGCGCAATTTATCAAGAGGAAGGAAAAAATACCCCTAAAGTCATTCTGTCTTCAATTAATTAAAACAAATTAATGATTCCAGAGTGATTTTTCATGATCCTCTAAAAATGAATGTACTTCCAAAAGCTCTTGATAAAGTTGTAAGCATTTCAGTAATTAATCGTTTTTTTTTTTTAAAAAATGATAATAAAAAAAAAAGTAAATTACAATAAGGTGAAAATTAAGAAAAGACTTTGAATGTTACCGTCATTTTCAACCATTATTAATCCACTGTAAAGTTTTCCCCAACTTTAATCCACATTTTCTGACCCATAGCCCCTCTTCTCCACATCTCCCCAGAAAACAGCTTTATTTCCTATCTCACACGAGATCTCTTTCTAGGTCTTTTACATTCTTTTGGAAACCGATTGAAACAACTGTTCATCTATTATAATCTCTTCAGACATTATGTCTAGTCCAATTCCACTTCAGTTATCATACTTTGAATATATAGAATGCAAAAATCAAAATAAATTCTCTGTATATTATATTGGATGTATAATCATGAAAACCATCTTCATAAATAGTTTGATAACTGGAAACTGAAGCTCAGCCACACCCCATGAATCTTGACCTCCAGACTATGTATCTGTACCAAATCATGCAGAGCAAATTATTATCATAATCAACTTATTATCTTACACATATAATCAAGAAAACTGTTATCATAAATAAATAAATCAATGAAGTTCATTGCTCAAAAATTATTAAGTAATTTAAGAATTGGTAGCATCAGAACTGGGCATCAATTCATGAATCTTGAGCTCTAGAGTCTGCCACTATTTAAACCTATGATAAACCACCGAGGGCAAACTCATCATCAATAGAAACTACTCATAAATAAGTAGTGGTACTGCAATACTGCAAATTCAAAAATGAAGGACAAAATGCTAAAAATGATTTTTGAAACAAATTATATAAACCAATCTGTAAACATACCCATACATTACATGCCAGGCTAAAGTCTACTTATTCAATATCCTACAATGCTGTCTTTTAATTTATTTTGCAAAAATCTTTTCTTTCCATACAGAAGAGGTAAAACTCAGAGATTAAGATTTTCAAAATAAAATATCAGATCGCTAGCCCTTATCAATATGAAAGTCAAATTTCTTCTATGCCCTTCTAATATAGCCTTATCAACAATAGCAATAAAATCAGAATGTGTCGTAAAAATTATAGTGTTAACATAAAACTGCCTTAAAAAGTTGCAAATATCGAGATCTGAGAAATGGATCATTCTAAAAGATGTTGACCTAATTCTCCTGAACATTCAATATGGAATCAAATTATGAAAAAGATAGCAAAACTATCAAACTTCATATTTCTAAGACTGATCTTTTTGTACAGACTGAATTAAACAATTATAAAATTCTTTTATGACTTCAATAAACGGAAGGAAATATGGCCATCCCATCTAAGCTAAAGAAACTATCTGAAAAATACAGTCACTACTTTTTTTTGTTATTAATAATGATTTTATTTAAACCTTCAAACTTCACATGATCACCATTTTTTATGCTTACACAAGCTGTTTTTCTGAGGCAAAACTCTCCACACAGTAGGGCCACTCAATACAAGCCAGAGTAACCAATGGATGCAGGAAGATTTATGCATAAAATCCCTATCTAGTGCCTACTCATCCAATATCCCCAGACTGAGTGCTGCTGCTGTATGGAGAGTTTTGCCTCTATAAAAACAGCTTGTGTAAGCATAAAGAATGGTGATCATGTGATGTTTGATGGTTTAATACTAATCCTGCCCAATATGATTATGATGATTGTGGTTATTAAAGAACCAAAGACACCAAAAAGTATGGATGCTGAATTTAGTTCAGATCTATACAACTATACAAGCTAATGACCTTAGCTTGAAAACATTATTGTTTTCATTTTGGACTCAAAGCTTTATAGTTAGATAAAAAAGTAAAAGATGGCTACTGGAGGGTTGCATTAGATCCTAAGATCTATGTGCAGTTCTCAGATCTAATGTTCCTTACTGATGAAAGCCACAAGCTAGAAACTAGTCTGGGGATATTGGGTGAGTAGGCACTAGATAGGGATTTTATGCACAAACTTTCCTACATCCAGTGATTACTCTGGCTTTCACGGAGTGACGATACTGTATGGAGATTTTTGCCTTTGTGAAAAATGATTTTATGCTTGTAGACAGTGAATAAATGTTACATTCTTCATCGTAATTTTTAATATATGTATTGGGTAAACAAAGGCATATATATTAAGTTTACCACTTGAAGAGTTAATTATAGAAATTTAAATAAATTTCAGGAAACTGCTGATTCTTTGTGGTTTGATCAGAAAAATGCTGAAAGTGTGACCAAGTTTGTTTCCACCCTTAAGATCAAAAAATCGGCCAATCAAACAGTTTACTCCATGAGCTACTGACATCTTCAGATTTTTTTTTTTTTTTTTTGAGCTTGAATTTAAAAAAAGAAAACAAAAATAAAGTTAAAAATGACTG
Organism: Epiperipatus broadwayi; assembly: GCA_028023455.1. Lineage (NCBI taxonomy): Eukaryota > Metazoa > Onychophora > Udeonychophora > Euonychophora > Peripatidae > Epiperipatus > Epiperipatus broadwayi. The sequence continues at coordinate 3,887,510 of JAQFVV010000047.1, forward strand.
AAAGAAAATAATTTAAAAACATTGAGCTCAGGGCTAACACAGTACTTGTTCTGAAGTGTGGCTGAGAGTACACATGTTAATTTTACAAAATATTTCCATAATAAAAAGTACATCTATTTAATTTTACATTTATATTTTTTGGAATATCTTTTATTTGTAAAAATTTATATTAAATAAATGCTACAATATCCTACAAAAAGAACTTCAAATGTACATTTACATGATATCAAAATTCAGCTGTACTAATCGTTGGTGATAACAAATATAAATACATTTTTTAAATTTTAGAACAATATTTGGTAGATATGTGATTATATTATAATGTTCAAATTCTAAAAACAAACTTTAAGAGTTCATTAATTTACATTTTAGCATAGTTAACCAATAGAAGAAAAAAAATGGAAAAAAAGCATTGTTATTATCATGCGGTTCACATTGGTTTTTTTTTTTGATATTTCAAAGATTCAAATCTGATTTTTTTAAATATTTTTCATTTTACATTTACATTCCTGATAAACCAAATGGAATTTATGGAATTCTATTAAAGAATAATGGTTTAAATACTAAAATAAAATTTGAACTTTTGTCTCAAATTGTCTCTAATATTTGATGGAAAATAAATGTCAATGCAAAAAGGATTTAAAAATACATAACAATGATAAGAGAAAAATGAAAGATGTATTTAAAATAACAGACCATGCATATACCAATGAACACATTAGATTAGAAAAACGCAAAAATATTGAAAGAAAAGATAAAAAAATAAATAATCTGCTCAGAAAACAATGACAAATGATTCCATAAGTCAATCCAATGTGATAATCCATAATATTGAAAACCACTCATAAATCTTGCTTTTAAGAAATAATGGAAAAATCAGAAAAACCCTCACTACAGAACATTGCCTTTGAAAGAAAAATCTAATTGTTTAAAATGCCATTTCAAATTCCGCATTCATAAATCTAAAGATTACCCTTCAAACTCAGTACTAGTGCTGCCACCAATCAGTTTATCAATATCTGAAGAAGAGATATGAAAGTACCACTCAAATTGTTATATTCCATTCAAAAATCTGTCTGTTAAACTAATAGTTGAATGTATTTTGAAAGGTGTAAATAAAGTTTAAAATTTTTCTAAAACATTTAATGATTCAACTAACTGCATTTAAAACATCATCATCACTAATCGTCAAATAAATGTCACTGGTGGTCATGTGACATTCTTTTGTTATAATTTACTCTAACATCTCATTTCTACAATAACAACATAAATTTAAATGATTCTCATTCATTATTAATATGCATTTTAAATGATTAAAAGAATAATTTAAGTGGATCTTACATTATTTTATTAAATTAATTGCTATACTTTGGTTTCATCAAATCATCTACCTTCTTTATTAAAAAGAATAACAACATTGATTAGGATTGATAATAATTAGTTGTTACAATCAAAACAAAATATACATTTTTTATCTAATTTTTAATAGACTTACAATCTATCGTTTTTATACATCCCTAGTTTATTTTCTATAGACTCTTGAAAAATGACATCAGATCAAGGTATTAAAGATCAAACAACTGCAGTCATTACTAACAGTCATAGTATACAACACATTACCACTTCCTTAAAATAAGATCTTAAACTTGCAGATGTGATTTGAGATTTAACAGATCAAAAACCCTTACTTTTTGTAGACAACTGGTTCGATAATTTTTTATACTTTTGCCTCCATATCAGTGGATAAAAAACAGAATGTCATAAAATTCTAACAAATAAGAATTAATATTTACAAACTGAACATTTAATGATTTTAATATTACTTTTACCTATTTATATAGAAAGTAGGTTGAAGTAAAGAAGGGTTCCCCTCTTTTCTTCCAACGCATAAGCTTGCGGTTAAGAGCTGTAGAGGTCCCTACCTTCGCATTTTCAACCGCACATCCTTTAGGTTTATTGCCTTAGTAAATATTATTACTTTTACTATAAATTTTTAAAATGTTTAAAATAGACAAAGAAAATAACTTCACTTTGCTAAGGTAAATTTGTTAATAAGGTAGATTTGTTGATAGTATAGGTGTTAAGAGAATGATCAGTAAATTTAAAAAAATAATCTATTTGGATCATTACTGAAACAAATATAATACTAAATTATTCATGCACTTTACTATAGTTACACAATATTTTATTTACCACCCTCTTTTACAGTTTACAGTTTTGATTGCCCCAGTAATTTTCTTCAGAACTTTTATATCTCATAACTTCAACTGCTAAATTAAAAAAAATTTTTTGAATTTAGCAGTTGAAGTTAGAAGATATAAAAATTCTGAAAAAGAGTGCTGGGGCAATCGAAACTGTAAACTGTAAAAGAAGGGGACAAATAAAACATTGTGTAACAGTAGTAAAGTGCATAGATGATATACATTTGGAAATGCAATAAGAAAGATTAATTATTAAACAAATATAATATATGCAATGGCATATGAAGGACCTCATGGTACAACTGAAACACATCTGCCTGCTATGTTTCAACCTGGATTTACATTCAGGAAAATTTTTCAACAGGTGGAAATTTTTTTTCAGGTAGCTGCCTTGTAGGCAACTGAGATAACTATCTAATATTGCTCATAAATGGTTATCTAGCTTTTCTTAGCTAGATGTAAACATATGCTTTCTCTTTTTTAATTTCTCTATGAGAGGTTGTGGGTAAAATCTTTTCATTGCAGTTGGCCATTAAAGAATTTTTTACCTTAACTGTACCTACTTAATTTATTGCACACTCATAAATACAATTGGTAAATACACAAATTCAATGAGCATAAAAGAAGAGGAAGAATTTTTTATAGCACTAGTCAAATACAGAATAAAATTACTCCTACAATAATTGTGGGTAATGAAATGTGAATTAATAGAATTTTAAAAATATCAAACGAAGGTGCAGGCAAAAAATATTAATAAATATTTCCTCCCTATTTTTTGAATAGCAATAATGAAAAATAAATTATAAGTAAACACAAAATCTAAAAAAAAATAATAAGTAAAGATTTATGGTTTAGAAAAAATAATCAAAATACATTTCTTACTATAAAAAAAAAAAAAAAACTGAACATAGTTGACATTCTTAAATAATTATTGTTATTCTAATTCCTGGAAAGAAAATATATATATATAGACAGGAAATATGTATATAAAGATGAATTTTGCGCTGATTAAATGAAGAAAAAGCAGAAATAGTCAAGCATTGTTGGCCGAGTGGTTAGCACAGCTGCCTTACAAGCAGTTATCCCAGGTTCGCTTTGACATATGAAAAAAAAAAAAAGAGCAGAAATAACTGAACTTGTGTCAATTTATAATTAACAGATGAAAACTGACATTATCAACATAATCCTGCTGTCACAATACTTGCAGAAAGTACTCAATAAAATAAAATGATTACAAAATAAAAGAAACAACTTTTAAAAAACCAATTGGATGGAGTTCAAATACCAGAAGTATAGGTTATGGTCTATAAACCTTCTATTTCAGAGTCTGCAGTTGCACAAATGTGACAAAACAGTCTGTGTGCCTAGCTTTTGATGACTTAAAATCACATCCTATCAAGTGAAACTTTTGGTGGAGCATCATTTAACAATTCTAAACTGAAGAACTCCCTATTTGACATAACTCAGCCATTCTTTAAAATTCCATTTTAAAACTAAAATAGCGGGCTTACACCTGCATAAATATAGGAGCACGATTTAAAAATCGTTTTTTTTTTTTTTTTTAAAGAAAAGATGGTGTTTTGGATTAAACCAATATAGTCAATGAAGGCAATAATTAGTGGTGTATGTAAATTCAATAAAGACACTATTATGCTCAAATAATGAAATATTCAAAGATGTGCACGAATTTAGATTATATTTTTCATTAAAACACAAAATCATATAATAATAATGTACAATCAATAAATAATCGAATGATTTGGGAGCTCATAAAAAGTTGCAGCATTGAAAGTGGCAGAGCTAAGCCAGAATCCATGGAACTTGAGCTCCAGTCTGCCATTCAACCATCACACAAATCCATATAGGGCAATATAACCAATTATATAATTTAGCATATAAGTTAATGCACTGTGAATTAGATTTGATAAAAAACATTCAAATACTCTGATCATATTAATGTTTAAACAATAGCAACTCTCTCCATACAATAGAGCCACCTAGTGCAAGAGTAATCAGCATGAGATGTTTTAGTGAATTAACAATGTTTCTGTATAATGATGTCAGAAATTCTGGCTAATTTAGAGAAAATTTTATATACAATTTAAACATTCAATAAATATCAATATTTATTCATTACAATAAATTTATAAATAAAAATATTTTGCAGTACTATAATATTGTTTTGCAATCAGTTCCCCTATATGACAATTCTACAAAACTGTTACAATACACTGTATATAAAAGAATGCGTACAATCATATGACACACATCACTTTTCCGAATCATTTAAGATGTGAGAAAGGGTTTTATTCTTTTATTACCAGAAAACACATTATAAAATGATATGACAATTTGTTATGAGAAATTAAGTGAGAGTAGTATAAAACAGCCACTTAAAAAATGATTTGACCAATAAAAAGTGGCATTTCTGACTGATCTAATTGATTTGGAAATAATGGTTGTTTCAACAAAAAATGTATTGGTTGATCTGATGTAAAACCTAATTCAATATATCTTCTGGCTACAGCTATAAATATCATCTTAGCAATGTGGAAATGAATCACAGTTCATCCTGGAGGGCAGAGATCAAATGTGATTGGACAAGACATGAGAAACTAGCCTATTATTTGGTTATAACTTCAAAGCATACACTAACATTATTCTTTGTATTTTTGAACTATTCTGAATACATATAAATGTGAATATATCCAACAGTTTTCCATTCTCCACTACATTTTGTCCAAAATTTTCCTATGGATGCTTAAAATGAAAGATAATAGCAAAACTCAATATGCTTGGTTTAGTTATTCGTCACATAAACTGCAAGGTGCTAGAATGTTTAGATCACAAGTTTACAACATGAAATGTGTGTTTTGTGCCCTTATCGATTACTTTCCTTGCCACCACAATACTAGATCTCAAATCAAGATCCCCCTTTTGGGTGTTCAACCAAAAATCTACAATCGAATAATAAATTCATAGAAAATGGAATTCTTATAATGTTCCAAATGGATTTTTTTTTTTTTAAATCAACAACAAAAGCAGCTGGGTTTGATCTTCCTAAATGCAATTAGGACTTTTATCAACAGATTCAGGACAAACCATGGTCATTGTACTCATCTACTTCATAAATGGAATTTATTAGCTACTGATGTGTGATGTGGACAGGCACAAACTATGAACCACATGGTTAGTGACTATCAAATCTATAGCTATAGTGGTAGAATAAAGCCATTCATAAATCTACTGCCTAGTTGGAATAGGTTTCTTTATGTAATATTTAAATAGAAGTATATTGTCTAGACTTTCAAGCTGCACCAGCACTCATCAGTTGGTACAGATCATCATCTACCACACACATATAGAATCCGTGCTCAGTTTATACTAAGATAGCAAATCTTTAAATTTTAATGGACAAGCCTCAATCTTCTCTACATTCAAACTCTTCAGTTATTCATATCATTGAAAATCTGATTATGAAAAACTCAGAGCTCCATTGATTCCAATATTATCGTCATATCCACGTTGACTTTAAGTCACTGTAACCCCTCACGTATAGGATTTTAATATGTCCATTTAAATACACAGAAGAGGGATGGGCAGAATACAGCCTGAATAAGTAATGTATATTGTCTATACTGAACTTAATGTAATTTAAACGGGTTTTAAACTCAGACTTGCAAGCTCTCTACAATTATCCATTCCATCTTATACAAACGATACACATAACCACATACATGAAAAAAATAAATGGATCTCCAACTCGTGCTGAACCAGCACTCATCAGTTAGTCCTGATCATCTACGCATATATATAATCCGTGCTCAGTTTACACGTTTCTTTATAATTTGTTAATAGTAAAGCTATCAAAAAAAATTCCATATGCTAAACAAATAAGCAATGTGAAAAACATTACGATATATCTTGTTCTTGCTAATACAGCCAATCTTAGGGCATTATATAGTTAGAACGTTACTGTGATAGCGAAATCTTAGCTTTCTTCATTCATATTTCTTTAATAGCACATTTATTTATAAGATTCGGGAGAACAGGGAGTATACAATAAATAAATAAAAATGCAATATAGTCACGACTAGGAAGAAAGCAACCGGTTGAGTACCGATATTTGATTAAAGATGATTTTTTTGTTTTATTGTCCTCGTACAGGAACTTCCAAGATTTCGAATCCGCTACTCCTACCATTGCGTGAAAGAGGGCATAAAGCTTTAAATTAGACGCACACACACAAATGGAAATTTTAAATAAAAGTCTCAATATTATCAAATAAAGAACTAATTTTAAAATAAACCTTTCAATGTATTTCCACTAAAATTAATTATAATTAAAATACACAACACACAAAACTGAAATTAAAATAAAGCCCCAAAATATTATCAAACATTTAATTGTAAAATAAACTCTTATGTTTTCCATTTCCTCCACTAAAATTACCTTCGTAACACTTACAGAATGTTTATATACAAAGAAAATAGAAATCTATACTAACGGGAAAATTACATTATTTTATTAGACGGAGTACCAGTTCCATAAATCCTGATTTTCCGGCAGATAATTAAAGAAAAAATAAGACTAAAAATTCAGTTCGGTTGCAATTTAAAATAAATAACCACCCAAAGAATCCCCCACCCTCCATCCCTTTCTTCTTAAATGCTAGACACTAAATCTAGGTCTAATCCTTGGCATAAGATTAGAAGGCTTGAATTTTTCATGGCTCATAAAGCAGCGCGGAGGAGAAATGAAATAGGATTTGGAATTTAAAAGAGAATTAATCAAATCGATTGCAGAATTCTAACATAATAATAGTAAAACAAAATCTGCATTAAAATTATATAAATAATAGGAAGATTGGTTAAATCTCTTTGGTAATTTTCAAATGTAAACAAATCGAAATTACGTTCAAAGAGGAAAGAGTTTTCAGGCCTTCTATCACCCCTTCCCTTCCTACCCTAGAAGAATAACAACTTTTAACGATCCACTTCTACGAAGGGATTTCAACAAACATTATCAATTATAATTGCACTTACCACTTGTAAAACACATATTGTCAAAAGAAATACTCTCGCCGAACAGCAAGTCATATCCTACATCGGTCCGCTGTTTAAATTTTCCCCAAATATTCCTCCTAAAAACGGAGGAAGTAATAAAATATAAGGGAAAAATTTACTATATAGCTAAACGGAGTCTCATAGCGATCAAGCGGAGATGAATTGAAACCTTATCACGCTCGTCACATCCGCTAGAAAATTTTAACACCTTTTTCTCCAAAACAAAAATATTAGCGGATTTCACCAAATTTAGAAAGAGTAAAAAAAAAAAAAAACTTTCACGCAGGCATAATTTCTTAGATAATTGTTTTTATCTAAAAGTTCCTGTGTAATGGGGTCAATATTCAATGTTTCTAATCTAGCGCATAGATAAAGCACCAAGAAATTAGTTGTTATACGGTCAAAACACGTTCCGTTACTGGAATAACTAATCAAGTTTATATTTTATGAATACAAATATAGAACGGAAGTTTTCAAAGTTTATTTCGTATCGAGTTATATTCTATTGTACAATATAGTGACAATTAAGCAAAACGTATTTATCAGAGTTGAGTCTAATTGTAAATATTTGTATTTTCGATTACATTATAACTTGATCTCTCAATGCCTTATTCTCTCTGTTGTAAGCCCAGTTGAGACAAATAGATCCAGTGACCTGTTTAACAACAACTGAAAAAAAAAAACGGGATAAATTTTATTTAGCTTGCTTTCTTTTTGCTTCAGTTATTTAAATAATAATTTCTCTTTTGTAGAAAAGTAGAGAATTATTGACGTTTATTTAATTTTTTACAAGAAGTAGGTGAATCGAAACCGTATCATTTAAGTAGAATTTCTTACATGTGTGGTGATATAATATATATGTACTTTGTCGGAATGTTTCTTGTGTTACGCGCGCGCACACACCCATATATATATCATAAACTTTATATATATAATTTAAATGTATGATATCTCATTGATAAATAATATAAATTCGTGTTTTCACACAATCGAAATTGTGGGTAGTTTATGAAACACCCAACATACAAGTCAAATGGTATTTGCTCACGTGTATTTGTTTAACATAATACAATGTGTATTCTTTGACTCGTGGCTTGCACGCACACATATTTTACACTTATTATATGTACAGGTTAAGTTTATGATATCGTGATTCCTAAATGGTATAAATTCGTGCTTTCATACAACCGAAATTGTGTGCACTTTATATTGCTGATGCCCAATTTATATTGGGAGAGAAAACTGATTTTAAAAGCTTGACTTATTTTTTTATATATAACAGAAGTAAATGATGGAAAAAATACAGAATTAAAATGGGATGCATTGTTCACTCTTAATACATGAAATGTAGACTAACTGCGAAGAAGACAATATTCATCATAATAATAAATAACATTTATGTAGTGTAACGTTCACTGCACCATTCACGCAAGGTAGGGACTGGTTTTTATTCCCTGTTAACATCTTGTGGAGGAATGTAATCATAAACATATGACCAAAGACATGAAATAGATCTATGATCCCCAAGATGCACATTTCATGCTGAATCAGCATTCATCTGACCACAATCTCTTACACATATCCATAAAGTGAATTATTGCAGAAAAACAGTAAAAAAAAAAATTCTAGAATTACTGAACAATGATAAAGGTATGTGTAAGAGATTGTGGTCTGGTCTAACTGATGAGTACTGGTTCATTGACACATCAATTAAACTAGTAATTTGCTAAATGTATACTGAACAATGATAAAAATATGTGTAAGATTATGGTCAGGGCCAACTGATGAGTGCTTGTTCGGCATGAAACATGCATCTTGGGAATCATATATCATTTTCACGTCTTTGGTCAGATGTTTATGATTATATCTCTCCACAAGGTGCTAAAAGTGGATAGAAGCCAGTTCATTACTGTATGAGTGATGTAGTGAAAGTTACATTACAGAATTATTACTCATTATTGGATAATCTCTAGCCTAATGAATGACTCATAAAAATTATTAGTGTTCATCATGTTTGCCAATCACTGAACCATGAATATTTTGTTAATCCATCCTTGTTTTATCTTCTAATTATAAATATCTAGATTCCCATTTACTAATTGATGTTGGTGCCAAGCTTATTCTTCATGGGCTAACTACTTAGAAAAAAAAAAAACAAGTTCATTCAAGACAGGATTTAAACCAGGTTATATGCATAGCATGCAGAAGATATGCTGAATACTCTTGTATATTTAATATGGTATTGTATTTTTTTTTAAAAAAATGCTTAAAGAAAAATTAAAACTGATATGTATTCATTTGAACACATGATTATAAAATAAGTAACTTTGAATAAATAATTATACAGTTGATTGCTAGTAAAGTCAAGAGATGTATAGTTATATACAAGATGTCATTCAATTGATAAGTTGACTCTAAGTTTGTTTATCTTTTCAGTAGGAAGTTGATTCACTTCTTGATGCTGCTGCTCTTACTACTGTGCTAAGCCAGAATGGACTAGTACTTTGAATGTAAAACTAAGACAAGTTCTAGATACAAAATAAGCATTAAAAGAAACATTAAAGGGTAATGATAGTCAAATAACTGGGATACTTATGACTGAAATTTATCATTATCTACTATTATTGATTCATTGCAGTATGGTTCTGAGTTCATTCCATAACTGTGATTCATTATTCTTCTCTGCACATAACAGGAGCCAAGTTATTTATCTCGTATTTTCATCTTAGATGTTGATTTCTTTAGGTTCTTAAAGCTCTAATAAGATTTAGTTGTTCATGTATTATTATATCTTCAAATAATATGTTTTCCCTGCTTATTTTTGGCCTTTAATTCTAATCAAGAGTATCGGTTTTGCAGTTTCTTTTTCATTTGTGTAATTTGCTTTTGATCTTTCTTTAATAATCGTAACATGCATTTTTTCATACTTTGTTGTATAATTTGTAGCCTTTATATTGCTCCTCTTTTAATAATCTAAATTTAGATTCCTACATTTATTAAAAATTTCTTAGGCACATATATATATATTTAATAATAATTTATTTTCACTGAAAGATATTTACCCCACTTTTCTTCTGTGATTAATTTCATCTGTATTTATAATTTTCCAGGATAGTTGTAATATTATTATCATTCTTTATTTCTCATTTTTGAAGAACTGCAGAACATTATTTAGTATTTATTTTTAGTACCAATTTTTGTTTCATTTGATAACTCTGGTGATACTTGATCTGATCGTCATAGAAACCAGGCTTCCCCATCGAAAATATTGTATTCAGTTATAAAGAATGGAACAAAACCTTTTTTTTATTATTATTATAACATATGATAGTCTTTAAGTTAATATTAGTTTTTTATAATTATTTATTAATATTTTATGAGTTTTAAGACTTCAATATTTTATAATTTTTCGCTAAAAAAGAAAAATTAAAAATTTTCTTGGTTTTGTTTATTATGATTCTATAATGTCAAGAAGTTATATCAACTGGTGGATCATCAATAATAATCATAAAAATATTATAATTAAGGTAACTTTAATTTACTTTTGTTTAATATAAGATAGTATTTGATTATTCGGACCAAAATTCAGGTAAAATAAATATGTATAATATTTATTATGTTTATATTCATGTTACAGTAAATTACAGAGGTGTAAATATAGCTATTATAATCTGCATATGATTATAAAATGTATAAAAAATTGATCTCTGAACAAGTTAAAAGTAATTAACTTAGTGCACTTATGATAAGTTGTGTATCATAAACCATTTGTTTGTTTTTATTTTAATCTTCTTGGTGTCCAAGGTATGAAATATTAAGAAGTTTGGATATTATTTTAAGAAAAGATGTATAGTATTCATCTACAATGTTGAAGATTTGATAGACAAAGTAGTTTATTAGGAAATCCTGTAGTGAGTAGGGATGAATTTAATATTAAGTATAATACAGTTAAAGTAAGTCAGTATGGTGGTAATACATGGTTAGTAGCATTTTTCGCAAATCTGTAAGAGCTTAAAAGAGAAGCCAAGATAGAAATTAAGGTAGATACAAGAAAAATGTAGCCTTAAGTTACATATCCATGATATCATTGCTTCTTATAGTTATGAGATATCCATCCCCCAATTATAATCACTAATATCACATTGTTATCTACATCATATTAGAGAATTGTATAGGTGAGCAAAAGAATAATAGACTCTAAAATGATAAGATCATTTACTTAATGCAAGAAGAATTAAATATGGAACAAATAAAATTTTAAGAGTGTATAAATAAAGATTTTGTGAATGTTTTTTATATTCAATTTTAGAGATTGAATTCTAGAATGAATGTTGAAGTTATAAGAGATGTGATGATAGAAATAAAATCTGATTGTGATTTATATTATAAGTATTATAATATAATGCCATATCATACTTAATATTTAAATAATTATATATTTATTTTATAATTAAAAATAAACATAGAACAAGTTATAGAGTTATAATTATGTTATCCTAAAATAATGATAGAAAAATATATTTTTTGAAAAATGTAGAATATAATAGATAACGTATAAGTTGTCTATGTTATTGATATGTTTTAGTATGGAATTATTACGAAGTATCTTAATAGTCACAAAGTTCAGTGTGAAAGATACTATCTTATAATCGTCAATAATTTAAAAGCAAAGTACAAATTATTTACTTCTATTTAGCAAAAAAAAATATTTATTTCTCTTATAAATATTTTTTTAATGTTAATTTTTAAATTTTATAATCTGTTAAATATTTTTTTTAATAATATAATATTTGTATTGTTCTTAAAATTTTGTATTAATATTGTAATAGACTAGTCTGGGGATATTGGATGAATAGGCACTAGATAGAGATTTTATGTACAAACCTTCTGGCATCTGTTGATTAATCTGGCTTGCACTGAGTGGCGCTACTGTAGGGAGAGTTTTGCCTGTTTTACTAAGTTATGAGCAAGCATAAGAAATGGTGATCATATGATGTTTAGTGGTTTAATATTGTAATTAATGTTGTTTTATAATTAACAAAAGGTCTATGGTCTCTTTTCTTATTATTTCCAAGTCATTATGCGTCACTCTAACCACACATTCATTGCAATAATTAAATATATTTTGGTATTATTGCACACAATCTAAGTGATATAATGAATAATAAACATATTATGATTGTTAAAGATATTTTATATTGAATCTAAAAATTGAGTCATATAAATTTTTCTTTATCTGAATCAATGATTATAAAGACCGATATCTAAATGCCATATTAAAAAATAAAACGATTAAATTGTAATATATAATAATAAGAAATTTTTTTAAATTTATTTATGACAATAAATAATGATCATTATTAGTTCATATTTTTAACTTAGTTTTAATCTAGTTTACAGTAAATTACTTAATGACTTTAAAAGGGAGGAATTAGTGAATATGTTTGTTTTCTTGATTATTATTATTTTTATATAGCTAGATGTACATAAAATCCCTCATTACATTTAGTTATATCAATTTATTTATTTATTTTTAAAATAATAATAATGACCTGAGATTTTAATTGAGTTATAAAATATTAGTCAAGGTGAGATAGAATTATTTTATTAGATAAATGAATATAAAATAGTGTTATAGTTAAATTTAATTTTAAAAATGTTAATATTAAATATAATTTATTTTTCTCAAGTGTGAATAATCATGGGAGTATCATTAATATTTTAATGAAGTAGTATATATTGATATTCCCATATCATTGAGGATATACTTTTAGGTATATGCTTAAAGTTAAAAATGAGAATACTTTACTGGACGATTTAAATAGTAATAAGTCTAGTGATTTGTAATAATAAATTATTAAACAATTTATTAAGATTAGTGTAATTTATATTAGATATGCATTACTAGAATGTTTTTTATGTAGTAACTCAGCTGAGATAGAGTGAAAGAGTTATTATTAGTTAGTGGGTGGTCAGTCATCCCCAGGGTGGGTTACAATAATAATAATAATAATAATAGTAATAGTAATAGTAATAATAATAATAGTAATAGTAATAATAATAATAATAATAATAATAATAATAATAATAATAATAATAATAATAATAATAATAATAATAATAATAATAATAATAATAATAATAATAATAATAATAATAATAATAATAATAATAATAATAATAATAATAATAATAATAATAATAATAATAATAATAATAATAATAATAATAATAATAATAATAATAATAATAATAATAATAATAATAATAATAATAATAATAATAATAATAATAATAATAATAATAATAATAATAATAATAATAATAATAATAATAATAATAATAATAATAATAATAATAATAATAATAATAATAATAATAATAATAATAATAATAATAATAATAATAATAATAATAATAATAATAATAATAATAATAATAATAATAATAATAATAATAATAATAATAATAATAATAATAATAATAATAATAATAATAATAATAATAATAATAATAATAATAATAATAATAATAATAATAATAATAATAATAATAATAATAATAATAATAATAATAATAATAATAATAATAATAATAATAATAATAATAATAATAATAAAAGAGGTTCATTTCAAAAATTAAAACCATATATAATAAACTACTTTGGGCCAAAAAACAGTAGCAATTTCCACAAAAAAACTTAGCCAACCTCTAATTAAAAATGGACTTGGCTTGCACAACATCAATTTTTTCATATACAGAAGTTAAGGAACTCAATAATCACAATACTTGCCAAATACCCCAAAATTAACCACTTGCTAGAAGTTACTCCAACAGATAGACCACCTCCAAAAGGTTCCTTTTTCACCAACATTATATACCAATGCAAAACCACAGACAAGATTCCAGAACAGTATTTGCATAAGTATTCATACTGGGATATTTATGGTTTAATAAACAGAGAAGCAGATACTAATGTTATACAACCTATGTTAGGAATTAACAACAAGAGACTACTAAAGGAATATAAAAAATGGGCTCTAGAGCCCAAATACTTTGATTTTATCATGAAAATCAATCTCATTGCCTTGCCAACAACCCACTTTCTTTATCATAAAAGAATGTATATATCTATTGACCCCTTCTGTGGACTCTGCCATCGAGCAGAAGAGACACTGGACCACTTTATTTATCAATGTGTAGCACTTAACCAAACACGACAGATGATATGTAACACCTACAGAAAACCGGGTACAATCATTAATCACATAATAGCTGCTTTTCAGGGAAGATCAATACCTAGCATTAGGGCAGCCACATTTGTTCTATATGCGTATTGGTGCACCCGATGTACTTTCTTAATTGGCAATAACACCAGACGACACCCAGCTACATTTAGCAACAAACTGCTACACATTCGAAATAGAGATAAAATAATAACCAACCCCCACTTATATGCAGCAACATGGTCATTGTTAAAACAACCATCAATGCTGTGAATGCTGCAAAGAAAAACTATCATACAACTAACATTCAAAGTGATATGCGGACAAAACTGAATAAGCTCCTCAAACTTTAGAACTCTGATTATTTTTGCTTGTTTAATTTTTATATTGTTATAGTCCATTAACCACAAAGTGTAACCACTAAATTCATTTATATATGTTTACCCTAATATTATTCATTGTATGTTAAATTTCAAATTTTTCTAGATGTAAACTTATGTAAACCATTGAGATCAATAAAGCCTTTATTGAAACGTAATAATAATAATAATAATAATAATAATAATAATAATAATAATAATAATAATAATAATAATAATAATAATAATAATAATAATAATAATAATAATAATAATAATAATAATAATAATAATAATAATAATAATAATAATAATAATAATAATAATAATAATAATAATAATAATAATAATAATAATAATAATAATAATAATAATAATAATAATAATAATAATAATAATAATAATAATAATAATAATAATAATAATAATAATAATAATAATAATAATAATAATAATAATAATAATAATAATAATAATAATAATAATAATAATAATAATTCAATTCAATTCAATTCATTTATTTACCGTACAAAACTACAGCATAAAGCCAATTACAGTATTGCACCATAACAAATATATAAATACATAAATGAGTTTAAATGACAAATTATTAATATAATTATGTGCCACATTTCAATAAAAGATAATTAACACATTTAAAAATCTAAAGTAAAATTAAATATCAGCATATAAACAATTATTATTAAAACATTAATAATAACAAATAAATAAAAGGGATAAATATAAAGCACGTAACAAAATAATAATAATAATAAAACAATTTAACATATATATATAAACAAAATCAAGTTAAACCAATCAAATATGACATTTAGATTTAATAACATTACAAAATTGATTGTAATCTAAATTGAAGTAATTATTATTACTACAAATCTGATTATATAAATATGGTAGTCTAAATAAAGGAGAAAATCTAAGAACATTGGAATGACAAGTTTTAATGTAACAAACAGAAGCAGACCGAGTATCATGCACATGAGATCTAATTACAACAGTAGAAATTGTGTCAGATAAAAGAACTATTTTATTAATAAGTTTATAAAGATATTTAAGATCTCTATATTGTCTTCTAGAAGAAAGATGAACAACTGTTTTATTTCCCAAAGAAACATATTTAAAAAACTTATTACTCACTGATTGTAATAAGTTACATCCCTGTTTAGAGCTAGGATTCCAAATGACTGAACAATATTCAATGATGGGAAGAACCAATGATAAAAATAATTTAAATTTTGTATCACCACTGAAATGATGACCAAACCTTAGAATAGTACCTATAATTTTTAAAGCTTTACCAATAATCATTTCCAAATGAGGAAGAAAGGATCCATTACTAGAAAATATAACTCCCAAATCCTTTTGAGATTCAACAGAAATAATTTTGTGACAATTAATAAAATAAGAAAAATGCAAAACTTCAGATTTTTTAGAATACGAGACTAAGGAACATTTACTGAAATTAACAGTCATATTATTTAAATCACACCAAGCACTAAAATTATCTATATCCTTTTGAAGAAGAGTGCAATCAAACACAGATGTGATTCTTCTAAAGATTTTACAGTCATCTGCATAGCACAAAAGATAAGAAGATTTTAAGCAATCCTTAAGGTCATTCATATAAATGTTAAAAAGCATAGGTGCTAAAATACTACCCTGAGGAACTCCAAAATTACATTTGAACTTAGATGAAATAGTATTATTAAATTTAATATATGCAGTACGACCATGAAGAAAGGATTGAAACCAATAAACAAGCTTAGTAGAAAAACCCATTTGATATAATTTGCAAAGAAGAATACTGTGGTCTACTTTATCAAAAGCTTTTGATAAATCAAAATAAACAACATCAAGTCTCTGCTGGTCCTCAATTGCATGAGCTATATGATCATAAATTGTTAACAAATTAGTTTCTACGGATCTATTAGGTATAAAACCATGCTGTGAAGAAGAAATGAGTTTACTAACATCTAAAATAATTTTATTATAAACACACCTCTCAAAAATTCTAGCAATAGTATGTAAAACAGAAATAGGTCTATAGTTATTAAGACAATCACGTGAACCATTCTTAAAAATTGGGACCATTTTGGCACACTTAAGCACATTAGGAAAAACACAAGAATAATAATAATAATAATAATAATAATAATAATAATAATAATAATAATAATAATAATAATAATAATAATAATAATAATAATAATAATAATAATAATAATAATAATAATAATAATAATAATAATAATAATAATAATAATAATAATAATAATAATAATAATAATAATAATAATAATAATAATAATAATAATAATAATAATAATAATAATAATAATAATAATAATAATAATAATAATAATAATAATAATAATAATAATAATAATAATAATAATAATAATAATAATAATAATAATAATAATAATAATAATAATAATAATAATAATAATAATAATAATAATAATAATAATAATAATAATAATAATAATAATAATAATAATAATAATAATAATAATAATAATAATAATAATAATAATAATAATAATAATAATAATAATAATAATAATAATAATAATAATAATAATAATAATAATAATAATAATAATAATAATAATAATAATAATAATAATAATAATAATAATAATAATAATAATAATAATAATAATAATAATAATAATAATAATAATAATAATAATAATAATAATAATAATAATAATACAGAAAGGTTGTTTTCAGCAAATATTGATTTTTGCCTTTTTCAATGTGTAGGAATGATTTTACAATTTTAATCTACATTATGGCATCTTCCACAAATAAAGGAAATATATTTTGCAATAAAAGGTGTGTTCTAAATAAAGCAAAATGTCTACTAAATAACATAAATGAAAAGGCAGGTTCAAGTCAAAAATTCATTTAGGGACTTGAAAAATGCAGAAATACATATAGATCAAACTGTGAATTTTTTGCCAACTACAGTCACTTTTACATCTGGTGCTTTATTAGTTTTATATTACACCAATAGGTGACACTATAATATTGAATATCAGGATTTAAAAGAAAGAAGAGAAGATATGGAAATTATGGTGAGGACATGTGCAAGGGTGGGTAAAGAGATGGGGATTAAATTTAGTGAAGAAAAATCAAATATAATGATGGTTAATACTGGAGAAAGAGATGTAGAATTTTTATTGGGGTATATAAAGTTAAGTGTGGTGGATAGATTTAGGTATTTGGGAATTATGTAATCAGGAAAATTGCTTGGATGAATGGGAGAAAAAAATGGTAAATGAAGCAAAGAAAAGAAAGGGTTTGGTAAAGAAACTAACAGTATTTTCATATAATAAATATGATGTAGCTAGAATTGTACGGAAGGGAGTTGCAGTAGCAGGGTTAACATATGGTAATGATGCATTATATGTTAGTAAAAGGGTTTTAGATTATTTAGAGAAAGTACAAAGGGAAGTAGGAAGACATGCATTAGATGCAGAGATGTGGACAGCAAAGGAGGCAATTCAAGGAGAAATGGGATGGTCAAGTTTTTATATGAGAGATGCAAAAAGTAAAATGAAAATGTTTGGTAGGTTGCAGTTTATGGATAGTAAAAGAATAGCCAAAATAGTGTTTAATTGGGTTATGAGTAAAGAGCAGGTAACAAGATAGGTGAGAAAGGTAATGTGGTATGCAAAAGATTTGGATAAAGAATTTATATCAGTATACTTGTATAAAAGATGGGATGATTGTGTTAGGAGGATTGTTGAGTGTTGTAGTGGTAAGGAATAGGATAAAAGAATAGAAGCATTAATAAAAAATAGGAAGTTGGAGAGATGGAGAACTAGTATGGAGGGTAAGAAGAGTTTAAATATATATAGAAGTAAATGGAATATTGGATGCGAGTTAATTTATGATAATAGTAAGGAAAGTAGTTTATTGTTTAAGGCTCGAACGGGATCTTTAGCAACAAGAGAATATACATGTAAATGGAAAACTGGGTGATTTAGTGTGCAGATTGTGTAAGGAAGGTATAGAAAATATTAGGCATCTGTTGATTGAATGTAAATGCTTGAAAGCAGAAAGGGTACAGATAATGAATTTATGGGAGAATAGGTATGAACAAAGTGAATATACAGAAAGTGAGTTATTAGTTTTTATGCTGGGTTTGCGAAAAGATAAGGGGGATTTAGATATAAAAAGGCCATAGAGTTGACAAAGATTATGTTGTGGAAATGGGATGGGGCAGAATATGGGAAGACTTTTAGTGGGGAATGGAAAATAAAGTGGCTAACAGGAGAAGCCAAATACATCACATCAACATTTAAGTATATATAGAAGTAAACGGAACATTGGGTGTGAGTTAATTTATCATAATAGTAAGGAAAATAGTTTATTGTTTAAGGCTTGAACAGGATCTTTAGCAACAAGGAAATATACACGTAAATGGAAAAATATGGGTGATTTAGTCTGCAAGTTGTGTAAGAAAGGCATAGAAAATATTAGGCATCTGTTAATTCAATGTAAATACTTGAAAGCAGAAAGGGTACAAATAATGAAGTTATGAAAGAATAAATATGAACAAAGTGATTATACAGAAAGTGAGTTATTGGTTTTTATGCTGGGTTTGAGAAAATTAAGGGGGATTTAGATATAAAGGCCACGTAGTTGGCAAAGATTATGTTGTGGAAATAAGATGAAGCAGATTATGGGAAAACTTAGAATGGGGAATAGAGAGGAAAGGTAAAGTGGATAACATGTTTCTCTGGGCATAGTTGCTGAGAGATTCCTGACTCTGTATAAGGAGAAGTCACAGTGCATCACATCACATATTAGTCTATCACATTCACTATGTCAGGGGATACCTTCATCATTTTTTTATACAGCCACCATTAACCCTCTTTGCATTTGTCATTTTTATTCAAATGTTCAAGGAATATTAACTAAGATCTTTTTGTTGCAGTTTTGAATGATATTAGCAACATTTTTTTTATATGTGCTTTAATTTTAACAATTTTAGTTAGTTGTTTTTTTGTTTGTTTGTTTGTTTGCTAAAATGAAATTTAATTTTGTGCTGCAGTAGGCTTATTGTTGTGAAGAGTTTTATTTCTTATGGATTTGTCTTGATTTGATAAAAAAAATGTTTTTGTTTAAGTCATCTATTGTTGCAAATTACTTTGATTTTTTTTTAAAAATACATATATTATGCATAAACTACTTTTTGTTTTATTTTATTTAATACTGTATATGTATTTTTTTTTGCAAAATATATATTTGTCATTTTATTTAATATACACTTGCACTCATATATTTGATAATAAATGCTGACATTTCTTATAGATCTGCATTTTAGTGTTTTTATAAATAATTGAAATTGTTTTGTTAAATTTTTTTTTCTTACAAATTGTTTTTTTTTTTATATCATTTTCAACCATTATTGATTCTCTGCACGATGAAGGTCTCTCCAAGTTCAATCCAACTTCATTGATTTCTAGCCTCTCTTCTCCATATCATTCCAGCACACTTTCTTATTTAATCCATGTATCTCACATGAGGTCTCTTTTTAGGTCTTTCATATACTCCTATTTATAAATTCAAGAATAAAAGTGGATCTTTAGTATTTCTTTTTCTTTCACTTATTGCTGATTACTATATATCTCCATTGAGCAGATAGAGTATAAACTTTAGGAATGTCTTCTATTGTGTATAAATTCTTAGTATATATATATGTAGTTATTTATATAGTATGTGTATAATACAATTATATAATTTTAATATAATTTATTGAAGATTTAAATTATAATGAAATAGTATATTTCATGTATGTGTATTTTAAATGTATTAATTAAAAGTTTTTATATTTATAAATATGTAATGTAATTCATTGCTCAGCAATCAAAGTTTAATAGACCAATAGAATATCCACAATCCATTCATTGTCAAGGCAACCTCTGTAAATAAAATGTGGATTCCATCTTTTATTGATAGAAATTACCTTGACAACAGATTGTGAATATTTTATTGGTTTATTAAACTTTGGTTATTATGCTATAAATTATATTTGAAAACCAATTAGATATTGGCAATTAATAGTATGTAAAATTAAATAGTATATTATAATTAACACAATATTTAATTTTTGTTTAGGTCTTTTAAGAAGATTAATTAATACATTTTAAACATTGCACAAAAAAAAAAGCATAAAGTTGAATTTCTGATTATAATTTATTCTATAAGTTCCAAAGCTTTTGCCTTAATATATTTGACACTATCATTTTTAAATCCTTTTATTTAACTTAGAAATTATGCTTATCTTAATCAAATCTTATAACCAATTTTTAATATACTTCTATCAAATGGTTTTACCCTCAAATGTTGTACATGTTTTAGGTATTGATGACTATGCAATATGACACAAATATTTCAGGGTTGTTCAGTCTAACCATATGGGCAGGCCAAATTCAAAATGCAGGATATCAGTTTGTAAGTTTTCACTATGTGCACAAGTTGGTGGTAAGAAAAACAAATAAAAAATGAAATCTTAATTTTTCTTGATTCTTTAATTAAAACTTTTTTTTTTTAAAAAAAAAATCATTGCTTTTAGAAACAAACAAAAATAAAAACTAGCAGAAAAATGTCCAAACAATGATATCATCACCTAGAGCAATTAGTAATCAATAGATGCTACAAGGTTGTGCATCACAACCCAATTCAGAGTCTTTCCATCCAATTTCCCTAGACTAACTTCCAGTTTATAGCTTCATCAGTGAGGAGCTATGGATTTGGAAACAGTGCATCTGGATTACTGGATCTAATGCTTCTCCAATATCCACTTTTTTAATCTTTTGCACTTAACTGTAAAACTATCAGCCCAAACTAAAAATATGCTAATGGTTTCAATTCAAGCTATCTTGCCTATATCATGATATAGATAAAACTAGCTCAATATCTGTAAAATTTGTTGTCTTTGGTCTTTTAATAACCATAGTGACTTTTATTCTTTGGCTAAGATTAGTATTAAACCATTAAAACATCATATGATTGACTTTTCTTATGCTTACACAAGCTGTTAAAACAGTAGCAAAATATTTTTCAAATAATAATTCCACCTAGTGCAAGCTCTAATCAATAGATGCTAGAAATTTGTGTATCAATATCCTCAGACTAGTTTTTAGTTTATAGTTTTCATCAATGAGGAGTCTTGTATCTGTGAGCAATGTACCTGGATTTTTGGATCTAATGCATCTCTAATATCCACCTTTTAACTTTTGCTTAACTATAAAGTTATCAGACCAAAACAGTTATTAGATTTTGCACTAGTTGACACTAATGTTTGGAAAATTTTTACTACTGTTTTAACAGCTTGCATAAACATAAGAAAAAGTTATCATGTGATGATTTAATGGTTTTATGCCAATCTTAGTCAAAGGATAAAAGTAACTACAGTTATTAAAAATCCAAAGACACCAAAATATATAGATATTGCATTGGTTTCAGATCTATATGATTATATAGACAAATTAGCTTAGACTAAAATATTAGTATGCTTTTAGTTTGGTGATAGTTTTACAGGTCAGAAAGAAGGTGCCTTAGATCAAAAGATTCAGTTGTACTACTTCAAAATCCATGACTCCTCACTGATGAAAGCCAGAAACTAGTCTGGGATATTGGATGATAAGGCATTGGATTGATACTGTGATGTGCAACCTTCTGGCATCTATTGAATTCTAGAGCTCACATTAGGTGGCATTACTATTTGAAAAAAATTTGGGATTGTTTTAAGAATTAAAGTAAGCATAAGAAAAGATGATTGTATGATTTAATACCACTTCTAGTCAAATGATAATGGTATGATTATTAAAAAACCATAGACATCAAAATATTTAGATATTGAACTGGTTTCAGATCTATATAACTATACAGGTGAATTAATTAGCTTGCATTAAAACATATGTTTTCAATTTGGACTGACAACTTTATAGTTAAGCAAAAGGTAAAAGATGAATGGTGAAAAAGATGTATTAGATACAAAGATCCAGGTGTACAGATTTCAGATCCATTGCTTCTTATTGATGAAATCCGTAAGGTAGAAACCAGTCTAGGGATATTGGATTGGAAGATACTAGACTGGGATTACAATGCACAACCTTCTAGCATCTTGATTACTAGAGCTCACACTAGATGACACTTGTCTGAAAAAACTGCTATTGTTTTAACAGCTTGGTAAGCATAACAGAAGATGATCACATGATGTTTTACAGATTTATTGCCAATCCTCTGGGATAATGGTTACTATGGTTCTTAACAAACCAAAGACACTAAAACATATAGATACTGAACTGGCTTCATAGTGTATGACTATACAAAGAAATAACTTGAATTGAAAGCAGTGCCTTTTCAATTGGGGTTGATAGCTTTATAGTTAAGCAAAAGTTAAAAAGTGGGTGCTGGAGGAGGTGCATTAGATCCAAAGATCCAGATGCACTGCTTCCAGATTTAAGGTTCCTCACTGATGAAAGCCATAAGTGAGAGACTAGTCTGGGGATATTGGATTGAGAAATACAGCACTAAGTGAATATTATTGTTTAATAGCATGTGTAAGCATAAGAAAAGATGATCATGTGATGTTTTAATGGCTTAAAAAAAATTTGTAAATGATTTTTAATTGTGTATAAAGAGCTTGCAAATAAGTTCTTAACAAGCTTTGCAGAATATCTCTAACCCCAGACCAGTTTCTGCTACTGGCTTTCTCAGTGAGGTGCTAGGATATTCAAGCATTAGATTAAAAATACCAGGACAAACCCAGAGCTTTATCTAATAGATAACTAAAGTAGAAAATCTGAAATGTTCAGACATCCATATGTCTTTCAATGCAGCTATCTAACTTAAATAACCCTATGTGACTGAACTCAGTTCAGATATACCATATATTAATCACTTTAGCAATATAAAATTGCCAAAGCCTTAATAGCAAAAAATAAAATTACAAAAAAAAAATCAAGTCAGATGTCACACGGCCTAATTTAAACAAGCTTGTAATGATTTTTAATGTTAATGAATTTCATTTCAAAACCTAGAAATATGGCAACTTTATTTGCATTCTTAGCTTCTAAATTTGAAATATGAATAGTTCCAAAAAATCTATTGCAAAATATCTGAATTTTAAAACTAAATAAAATAATACATAAAATATATATATATAATGCTTTTAAGGGATAACACTAAAAACCAAAAAAAAAATTTTTTTTGACCATAGTTTGCATTGCTATAGTTAATTTGAAATAGAAGTGGGAAAGGGGGTGTTAATAAATTAATTAATTCAATCACTATTTTTAAAATTCATGATTGAATTAATTAATTTATGGATGTCCCACATTTTTATTTAAAATTAAATATATCGATCCAAATTTTGGTTAAAGAAAATTTTTTTTTAACTTTTAATGCATTACTCATCAAATTAAATAAAAATGTTTTTTTTTATTATAAAATATTGTATATATGTTATTAGATAAATTGCAAGGAAATAAAGTCATACATCACATGATTTAATTTAATAAGCTTGTACTACAACTGTTATATAATGAGTGTTAATAGCTCTTAACAAGTTTTTCCAAGTATCCCTATCCCCAGACTGTTTTTTAACTGCTGGCTGTCATCAATAAAGTGCTAGGATATTCAGACAGATCTAATGTCTTATCCTAGCACCTAACCGATGACAAACAGCAGCTAGAAACTGGTCTGGGGATAGAGATATTTGGAAAAACTTGTTAAGAGCTAATGTCTGAATATTCTAGCACCTCACTGACAATAGCTAGTAGCTAGAAATTGGTCTGGGGATAGGGATATTTGGAAAAACTTGTCAAGATATATTAACACTCATTATATAATATTACATAAGTATATTAATGGTTATTATTAATCATTTTTTTAGGCTAGAGCCTATAAAAATATTTTTAGGCTGTATATAAACTTTAAGCTTAATTAGAATTTGACTTATCTAATTGCAATGAATGCAATTACATGTTGACATTAATCCAAGTTTATTCTTTTTTCTTATGCACAATCTCTTAGTTATGTATCAATTTTCTATCTAACCACACATATACAGACCTTGTTCAGATCTTTTTTTAATTCATATGTTTAAATCATGTGCATTAAATAGAAGCTTTAAGTAAAAATATAAGATATTATGTATAGGATTTTTTTTAAAGAGATACTTTTATTCTTATAAATGTGTCAAAAAAAAAATTAAAAATCCCTCTAAAAACATCCACATGACCTATAAGACATCTCATGATCTTTTAGCTTACACATTGCTATTTATTAGCATATTCTTTTATTCCCATTACTTTAATGGTATCTAGTATAAACTTTAATAATCAAATATTGTCAGATGGTAATGCCTAATAAATCATCCAATGCTATACCCAGCTTAGTTTCTAGCTTATGACCGTAATTTGAGAGGATCTTTTTGGAATTTTTTGTACAGTGCACTTGGACTTTTGGATATAATGCATCTTTCTTGCCATTTTTTTCTTTTTGTTATACTATCAAGCTACTAGCCCAAATTGAAAAACTAGTTAATATTTTTGGTTCAAGTTTATTTGTTTGCATTAGTTATATAGATCTGAAATCGATTCAGTTTATATATATTATGGTGACCTTATTTTTTTATATAACCTTAGATCCTTTTATTCTTTAGCCAGAATTGCTACAAAAACAATAAGACAAAAAATAAAAAATGGCTGCTAGAGGAAAGGTGTATCCGATCCAAAAGATTTAAGTGCATAAAACCCCATTGATAAAATCATAAGTTAGAAACTAGTCTAAGTTAGCTTTCATAATGCTGTTATTTTATGTAATTTATTGTATGGAAGTAAAATGGGGACACCTTACCAGTATAATATAAAGGCATTAGAAAAGTTTCATTCAAGAATGCTCCATAAATTTTAAAAAAAGTATTATAGCAAATCATTCTTCAAATTGCTGGATGTGATGTTATAGTGTCCACTATTATAAAATCAGGTTTTCATTGGGTTGGTCATGTAAAATGAATGACCAATGCTAGACATCCTAAAAGGATGTTTTATGGTAAACTTGAACATGGTTTTTATGGGGAAAGTATACCCTCCTACATTATAAGGATTATCTTAAAGACATTCTGAAGAAGTGCAATCCCAATTGGTTCCATTGGGTAGATATGGTAGAGAATAGAATACATGAAAGTGCTATAATTAGACGTGTTAAAAGTATTTCAGAAATGAAGATTTTCTGCAGAAAAGTTTAACAATGTCACAAAATATCAAGCAGTCAAATGAATCAGCATGTTGAACATATGGATTTATTTATTATAAGTCAGAAATTGGTTTGTCTAAACATTTCAAAAAATAATTTTTTAAATAATTTCTTTTTTCTCTCTCTTTTCCTTCTTTTTTTTTTTTTGGGGGGGGGGAGGACAGAGAATGGCATACTCATTTGTGAGTGACTGGTATTAGTATTACTAAGAATGACGCAATAATATCATAATCCACTTGCTTTATTTATACTCGTGTGGTAAAATTCTACTTTTCTGTTATCATTATTTTAAATCTGCCATTCTAAAACACTAATAAATTGTTTACAGGTATATTTACTAAGCAATCATATAATGTTTTTCTTAATGAAGCTTGTTAATATATAGAGCAATTTATTAATCATCCGTATTTTTTCAAGCTCATATCACATCTCAAAGTTAATGCACTTCACAGGCAATTGATAATCTGCTATGCTTTTTCACAAATTTATTTAAATTGATTATTATTCTTATTGCAAGTTTTCTATTATTTTGACCAAGTTCCAATTTTTTTACTTTCCTTGAAATGCTTCATAAATTTAAAATAATTTAAAAATAATTTTAAAAAATTAATTTGCAAGTTACTATTACATATTATTATTGCAATATTTGTTATCGTTTTTTTATTTTTTTTATTTCATTTAACTGCCATTTTTTTTGCTTTTCTTTCTTTTAAATCTTCATTTGGTTTAAACTTTTGCATTGATATTTTTTTTCTTGTTTTATTTTCATAATGTGATATGTTTGCAAGTTTGACGTGAACTTTAATAGTTTTTATTCAAATGTGAATCGTTATTTCAATTCTCGTATCATGATTCAAAAGATGATCAAAATATTCTTTTTCATCGATTTGAACTATCATAGTCATTATACAAGAGGTTGGCATTGCTGGATTTAATAGGATTGTATACTATTTTTCAAGTTTTTGTATTGCTATTCAGTATGTCAAAAAAGATCTAAAGTGACCATGATTAATAAATGTCTGTTTCCTTTCTCAACAATTTTTAATTAAGCTTTCTTGTGAGTCACTGGACTTCTGTTTTTACATCTCTATATGAAATTCCACATTTAATTTACTATCTTAAACTGGATTCCAAAGGAGTGTAAAAGACCCAGAAAGAGACTATGTGTGAGATGGATGAAATAAGAAAGTATGCCGGGGAGATGTGGAGAAAAGAAGCTAAAGATCAGAGAAGATGGTTGGAGAGATCTTAATCCTGCAATGGATTGATAATGGTTGATAGTGATGAATTCTAAATAGAAATGTATTATTTATTAATCAAATCACTAATAATAAGATCATCATCAGAAAACTATCCATGATTCTCTTTTATGAACCCAATAATTATTTTTTTTTATCCATATTACACTCCTTATTAGAATTCTATACTTCAGTAACCAAAGATAATCACAAGTGTTCAATTTAGCAATTTTAGTATTTAATAGCTGTTGAAATTTAGCATGAATAGTAAATATTTCTAAAGAATGAATATCAATTTTCTTAAAATATGATTGGAATAAAATTTATTTTTTAATGCAACTATCATTTAAATGTTGCAACATACTAATGTAAATATAATTGACAGTTCAATTATCGCCAAGATAACTCTATAGATAAAATATGAAATCCATCTTTTATCTATACAGGTTGTCTTGGCAACACATGAATATTCTATTGGTTTATTAAGTTTCGTCTCATATGCTGTGAATTACATTTGAAAACTAGTTAGTTATTGGCAATTTATGGTTTATTTATATATATGTCAAATTAAGTATTACTGTCTTTATTATGGGTATCTTCATAAGTGTTCAGTTCATTATTAGCCATTGACTATATATTTTTGTTATTATGATTTTGTTGAAATGTAGAAACATTTAATTTTGAAATAGTATGTTTTACTATGTCTGTAGAAAGGAGTTTGCTATTAACTGAAAGAAGACCCTTTGATTCCTCTTGGAGGCCTTAAAGGAATCGAGCAGGGCAAATTCCTAATGTCCATTCCATATGTTCTTGTCATTGCAGTTGTTATTACTATGTGATTATTCATATACTATAGAAACATGAATGGGCTGCTTACCAATGCAGATTAGCCAGCGTGGTGAGTTTATTGGCTTTTTACATCTGAGTTTAAGATCAGGAAACATCATAGTCTTCTCAGTTGCCTGATAAGGCAGAATGAATGTATGTATAAATGATAAATATTTTTCCAATAGATAAAAACAATCATGACAGACAAAAATAAATCATGGCCCTTACTTTCAGGAGGCTGTAAAGTCACCAACCAAGGTAGCAGTTGATGGCCAAAGGCAGAGGTGCTAAAATATTACCTGATTGTGGACCCAGGCTGCTATTTGATGATGATGACTTTTTATTTAGGTACTTACAACTGCAGATCACTTTCAAGTGAAGGAAGATTGCAAGAATTAGAAGAACTGTCTTATATTAAACGGGACATTATTGGACTTTGTGAAGTTAGAAGAAAAGGTAAAGAGACAATTGATTTAAAAAGTGGACATGTACTCTACTATAAAGGCACAAATAATGGAAGTACAAGGGGAGTAGGATTCATTATAAATAAAAAGTGGAAGAACAACATTGTGGAGAGATGGTGTATCAGACAGAATGGCAAGATTAGTTATATACCTTAATACCCGATACCAAATGCAGATAATTCAGGTTTATGCCCCAACAAGTTCTCAGTGATGAAGTAGTAGAAGATTTTTATATGGATGTATAAAAGGCTTTTGATAAGAGTAAACAACATTTTAAAATTGTTATGGGAGACTTTAATGCTAGAATTGGTAAACAACTGAAAGATGAAAGTGTTGTAAGTAATTTTGGTTATGGTAATAGAAATGAGAGAGGACATAGACTTGTGGAGTTTGCAAAAAAAGAAAAACTTTGTATTATGAATTCTTTTTTTCAGAAAAATGTTAAAAGGAAATGGATGTGGAAGCATCCAAATGAAGGTACAGCAGAATTGGATTATATTTTGACTAACAGAAAATACATATTTCAAGATTGTAATGTTCTTAATAAATTTAACACAAGAAGCAATCATCAATTAGTAAGATGTAAGATACATTAATGCAAAACTAGAGACAAAAATTATTAAGAAAAACAATATTTCCAGTTGATATTCCTAATCTTCAGAAACATTCTAATGAATTTAAATTAGAACTTGAGAATTGGTTTCAAATATTAGTAGATTTTGAACATAATTCAGATTTGAATGAAGTTAATAGGAAAATAACTAATACAGTTTTAAAACTGCAACAAAGATAGCTGGTAGAAAAAAACAGCAATTGGCCAATAAAATTTCTACTGAGTCTAGAGAATTTATGAAGAAAAGAAATATAAAAATATACAAAAATGATGCATTAAAAAGGATTGAATACCTAGAATTTTATAAAATGGTGCGGAAAAGAGTTGAAAATGATATAAAAAAGTATAACTGTGAATTATAGAAAGGAAAGCTGTAGACGAGAATAAAAGTCTCAAGAGTATAAAACAACATTTTGGTATTGGTAGGAAATTTATATCTGCAATAAGGAAAAAAGATGAAATTATTACTAAAATGAGAGATGACATCATGAAATGGGATAGAAGACTTCTATCAAGAATTATATAGTAATAAAGAACAAGTACCTCCTATCTATTATATCTTCCCAATTATCCAGAATTTTAAATGAAGAAGTGAGACATGCAATTAAATTTATGAAGAAAGGAAAGTCTCCAGGTAATGATGGAATTATAATTGATATATTAAAAAAAGCAGATGAAGAAATAGAATTTTCTTAGCAAAGTTATATACCAAATGTTTAAATGATAAAGATGTACCAGGTGATTGGAAGAATGCAGTAATAATATTAATATTTAAAAAAGGTGATAAAGAAGATATTAGAAATTACAGAACTATCAGCCTTTTATCAGTTTTATACAAATTTTTTACCAAGATAATTACAACTCATCTACAGAGAACATTGGATTTCCACTAGCCAAGAGAACAAGCTGGATTTAAAAGTGGTTTTAGTACAGTAGATCATATCCAGGTATTGAGAAAAGTTATAGAAAGGACAAATGAATATGAGTTGCCATTATGCTTTGGATTTGTAGATTATAAAAAGGCATTTGATTCTATAAACATTTCTTCAGTGATTAAAGCATTGGATCATCAGGTATAGATCCAGGATATTGTCATATTTTAAAGAATATTTATAAAAATGCAACAGCAACAATTAGATTACATAATGATACTAGGAAAGTCAACATTGAGAAGGGTGTAAGACAGGGTGACTCCATATCTCCAAAACTTTTTACAGCAGTGCTGCAAGAAGTATTTTGTGGATTAAAATGGGAAGCTAAAGGAGTGAAAGTAAATAAAGATTATTTAAGTCATTTAGATTTTGCAGATGATGTAGTTGTTTTTGCAAATAATGCTTTAGAGCTGCAGGAAATGTTGCATGAGTTATCAGATGAAAGTGGGACTAAAGATAAATGTTAAAAAGACTAAAGTAATGTTCAATGGATTTTCTCAAATATGAAAATAAAGATTAATTATAAGTTAGAGGAAGTTAACAGTTACAAATACCTTGGTCAGATTATTAATGCAGATGGAAACAATGGATGAAATTAATCATAGAATTAAACTTGTTTGGAGTGCTTTTGGTAGAAATAATTTGATACTAAAAGGAAATATGCCTATGTGTTTGAAAAGGAAGGTTTTTTAATAAATGTGTTTTATCAATTCTTACTTATGGATCTGAGACTTGTACACCTAATAGAAGAGCAATACAGAGACTTCAGACCACTCAAAGAAGTATGGAGAAATGCATGTTAGGAATAACCAGAAGAAATCGAAAATGCAATATATGGGTAAGAGAACAAACAAGTGTTATTGACCTCATTGAAAAAATTAAAAGACTGGAGTGGAGTTGGGCTGGACATATTGCTAGAAGAGATGATAATAGATGGACAATTGAAATCTTAAACTGGATTCCAAGATATTGTAAAACACCCAGAAAGAGACCACATGTGAGATGGATGGATGAAATAAGAAAGTATGCAGGAGTGATGTGGAGAAGAGAAGATAATGATCAGAGAATATGAATTGAACTTGGAGAGCCCTGCCTTTTGTAGTGGATTGATAATGTTTGATGATGATGATGTTATACTATAAAAATATACATGAGTTCTCCTGTCTTATCACATCCACTAAAATCTGTGGATAATAATGTGAATTGTATTATAACATGGTTTTTAATATATACACATATATTGGGATGTGTGCATATGAATATATATGTGGAAATGGGATATAAACACACACACATAGGCTATTTTATGATGAAACTACCTGAAACTCAAATGTTAATAATAATTCAAAAGTCAGTTTAATAGTAAAAAATGTTCCTTTTTTAGGCAACAATGCTAATTTATTAGACATAACATGGTCCATTTTATTCAAATTTTAAATTGTTATATGGTAATAAATCAATCATTGAGTTAAAGTTTTTGTATAAAATCATATATTCTAAATACTACAATTTCGTTTTCTTAGATTCTGCATTTGTAGTATGCCAATCACCATTTCAAAAGATAATGTACAAAATTTACTTATTGTTTTGAATGCAACATAGAAAAATTTTAATTTACTAATTAATATTCCAAACACTCAAGTTTTTTTATCATCCAATGATAGTAGAAAAATTCTCAGCAATTTTTAACTTGGATGATTATTTGCTTGAGAATGTAAATCAGTTTAAATAACTTTGTAATTTTATAAGAAGAAAGACTCTAATCTATTGCTTTTAATAAGTTAAAAGATAAAGTATTTTACTATAGAGAAATAGCTGCTGTAATTAAGATATCAGATATAACTGTTATTTTGCCAAATTTATTGTATGGAAATGACATTTGGACATCTTACTAATGTAACATAATGGAAAAGTTACATTTAAGAATACTCCCCAAAATTTTACAAATGCAATGACAAGATCATTAAACCAATCAACATGTTCTTCAAATTGTTGGATGTATCACATCTTCATTAGATTTGATTTGTAAGATAACTGAACAATGCTAGACTTTCTGAATAGATGTTTTATGTTGAACCTGAGTATGGTTTTCATAGGAAGGTTAGATACCATGTTATACAAAAATCATTTGAAAAAGATTCTGAAAAAATGTAATATGGATTATTTTCATGGGGAAGATGTAGCAGAAAGTAGAATATATTGAAGAGGTGAAAATAAGAAAACAAACACAAATGTATATAGTGTTAAAGTATTTTTGAAAGCAACGTTTTCTGCAGAAGAAATTAAAAGACAGCATTGCAAAATATCAAATACAATAATAGATTAATGAGTTCTGTATGTGGATATATTTGTTTCATAGATTATTATTGTTATTGTAGCCTGTACATTTTGGAACAGTTAGTAAAGCTTTCAACTTGAGATTCGGAGATCCCATGATCAGTTCTGGTACATACAGGTCTGGCACTCAAAATTCTTATAAACTCCCAAGAGAAGAAGCCATATGTTACTATTATTGTTGTTTTATCTTGGAGTTAGAATGGCCATGATTATTTATATATGGTTGTTGTTGATAATTTATAGACATTAAAATTACTAGAATATATATAAATTCATGTACATATTGTAAATTCACTGTGGAATGAAAGAATTTTAAATATAATAAATTATTTATATGTATATTCTAATTTTTTAAAATTTCTTTACTATTTGAGTGAAAACTGCACTTATGAAAGTCACTCAGGGCAATACTATGTGTGTAGCATAAAGAAAAGTCTTCACCTTAACTCTTTGTAATTATTACTAACATTTATAACGAAATTCATCATAATCATTATTTTTATTTTCTTTTTTTTATCTTACTATTGGGCTGTTTCTATTTAATCAAACTTACATATATATTATAATGATCCGGAGAATAGGAGACTTAACGTAATCTGCACTACAGGTGCCACTAGGCATTTGAACCTAGAAAATTTATATAGTAGGCAAATACGTAAGTAAAAAAAAAAATATTTTAAATATTTTGATTCCGGTCGTTAGCCCATTGTCACTAGCTCAGTGGAATAGCAGAGATTTATATTTTATAATAAATTCTTATCTAAGAATATATAAAAAAGAATAAAATAAGCCACTGCCAGTAATTATACATACAAACATTTATTTACGCACATATATAATATTAAAAATTGTTTTAGTATCAGTTTACATTTTAAAATTTAACTTACATTTTTAACTTTTTATTTTAATTTTTATAAATTTACATTTTAATTTTTATAAGTTCGCACAGATGGGTTTATAAAAGTTTGTTTTAAAATGTTGAGTATAGATTGGTTACATAGATTACACAGTTAAAAACATTTCAAAATAAACATAAACAATCAAAACACAAAGTCATTGATACCATCAATTGCAGAGGGAATACAAGAAACCCAATGGCATTCATCATAAGATACCGCATTGACACCAATAACTTAAAAGACATCCGAATAAATACATTTTAGATACTCACCGTAAGGTATCATTATTTACTGAATGTCTATATATTTTAATCAAATATGAAAACCAAAAACATAATTAACCGATAACGAATCCATGCAACGTCCATACCCAACTTAAATTTAATGCATTTTTATTTAGAGTGCCAAGTATGAATAGACTACATAGATTTGCATTTGAAAGAAAATATTCTATCCTTATTTAACCTTAGGCCAAAAGTTCGCAGTCAAACCAACATCAATCCACCTGATATATCGATGTATTCAATGCAATATGACAGCACAAAGATTAAGAGAAAGAATTGACTCTCGCCAAATAGGGATACTACATTTATCTGACGATAAGAGCAATAAAAAAAAACTCCATAGGAAGGAACAGCATTCTACATCTTATAATCCCTTGCATAGGCAAAACAGTTGTGTGTGGCATAAACAGCAATTCTGCATGTAGCGAATCTCGTATTACATCTACTAATTACACCAATATATCCAATCCATTGACCCAATTCAACTACGAAACAAATAACCTAAGATTACCCTCCCCTAATAAAACTTTACAAATCTATATAGCCATTCACCCCCGACTTAAGTTTAACATTTATATAATATTAAATTAGCGACAAACAACAATCATAAATAAAACTTAAAAGAACAAAAAAAATAAATAAATGGAAATGATTTTAAAAAGAAATACATCAAATAAAAAGAATTAATAAAGAATTTAGTTTGGTCAGATAGGATTCTATTTCTATAAATTAAATACTGGGAAAGTTTATATTTTAAAGTTCTTAGTGTTTTCAAATTAATATTGTTCATTAGATTTTATAAAGTTCTTACAGTTTTAACAAACCCGTAGTTTCTAATTTCTTGCAGTTGCTTGCCATTTGGAGCCAGTGTTAATTCCTTTGATGTCCTATGGTCCTCAATCTAGGAAAACGATGTCATTTCTCTTTCATTTTTTAACGAGATTGAAGGGATTGAAAAGTGCATCTTTTCAATCCCTTCTCCTTCACTTCACAATAAAACATATAGTCACATCTCTTCTATTTTCTTTACTCAACTAAAAATTTTATTATCAAACTTTTTCTTTTATATGTAACTTTAGGATCCAATGGACATTACATCATCGATGATGATGATCCTTCCATTGAAGTCCGATTTCCCGATGGATTTCTCTCATTTGCTATTAGTTTCTATTGTTTTCCTATCTGACCACTGCTTATACATTTAAATGCCCAAAGGCTAGTTCACTTTGACTAATTAAAATAATCATTTCCATTTTTCAATAACATTAATTAATTTGTTTTCCAAACTTAAAAATATATTTTTATCACCAAATCTTTTTAAGTTTTTGTTTTTAAAATACCGTTTCTATTTTTAATAAAGTTTTATTTTAATAATTTTTTTCATCTGTGCGATTTTATATATATATATGAGTTTAGTATAGAATTTTAATTTTCAATTTTTAATTCTTAAAAAAAAAGAAGTTTTATTTGCGAACTTTTATTTTTTTCATGTTTAATAATAAAAAAACAATGTAACGTCGTACGTGCCCGTTACAATATATATACATAATTGTGTTTGAATGAAGAGGAGATTGTTTTTTCTTCTAGGTCATTAGTAGCACCATCTCTGAATCAGCATACATATTTGTAGGGATACAGTTTAGCTGTACACAAAAATTTTAAGGTGTTAGAATATCTAGCTCATAAGTTACGACATGAAATGTGACAGTGTGCTCTCCATGCTATCACAAAACCTTGCAAAACCCATGAAAACATTTTGTGACTCATGGCTTCAGTTTTGTACATAGATTGAATCATTTCAGTCATTTTGTAACTTTTTTTTAATTTAAAGCAAAATTCAATGTTAGTGTATTGTTTTGTAATGAATTAATGCACAAAATACAATGTCACATTTCATGACATTAGTCATAATCAAGACATGCTTATATGTTGAATTTTTTGTGAATAGCAAAACTATGTTGCTATGTATTACATGCATTGATTCAAAAAGGGCACTGCAGGCAGCTTGGGGAAACAACCAATCACCTTTCACTAGAATACACTAAATATATACACTAGCTCTCAGGTGAGTATAGATTAATGTTAATTATTACCCTGCATGGTTTTGTACAGTGGCAGAGTAGCAAACTTTAACGTTCAAAGTTCATGATTCACCTCTATCATGTCTGGTGCTCTAACTTTGTGTGAACTCCCAAATAACAAAGCATTTGATTATTCTATTTTCAAATAATAATTCATTATAGAAATTAATCAATGCATATAAAATATATATCTGTAATTTTATACATACCTTAAATCAAGGCTGTACAACCAAAAGCAATCTAAGGGTCACAGTTAATAACAGCATTTATCTGAAGACCATATCCAAAATCATAAATACAGAACTAACTGCATATTTATCATATGCATGCTTCGAGCAAGAACATTGGATCAGAACAACACAAGGCCATTTCTTTGACATATTTATATTTGAAAAATATGTGGGTGTATAGTGATTAAAAACACAAGATAATAATATTAACATCAAGATTCTCAATTAGTGATAAAATTGAAACATGTAACAAGCATTCAATTTTAACTTTATTTTTTTATTCAAACAAATCAAAACCTTTAGGTGAGCCACACAAGCTTTTCTGAAGCCCCTGCTGTGAATAGCTCTGTCTTAAATTATCTGATCAGTCTCAACTTTTAGATCAATTTCTAAATAACCTGTGAAAAAATCTAATTGTCAAGTGATTGTATCACAGATGGCCATAAAAAATGGTTTATTGCACAGGCTTTATTAGAAGTTTAGGCAGTGGAAGTGAGAAAGTGGAGCAATTCATGGGCCTTAAGCTTCAGTGCTTACCACTCTATCAATGCATCAAATCACACAGGACTATTGTATTCCAGAAAACAGTCACTAAGGGCTGTTGAAAGTTATGTCATCATTGATTACAAACTAACTCTTAATTTGTTTTGATAAGGTATCTAACTACCTTAAGGTTCAAGCCAAAGTATAAAAGAACCAGAAAAACACATTTCAAAGGGACAAAGTATGAGCAAAGAAGTATGTGTTTATACTACTAGTTTGCCCTCTAAAGAGACCAAAAGCAGCTTGAGGTATACAATTGTTCATTCTGATATTATTATTATAAGCTCTTGGATCATGCACTACAGCTAGTGATATGTAAATAATTGTAATCAATACACTCTTTATCTAATTTTATAATATCTAGCATTTAAAAGTTTTGTAATTAATTAACTTTTGAATTAACTTTCAAAGTATAGCTTCAGTCACTTAAGTTAATGCAGAGTCTGTTTGTTATGAGCTTCTTGTGACATTAGTCATATTTTTCATTCACTGAAACAATAGAAATATGTGGGTTTGTGTAATCATTTTTTTATCCTTTGATTATACACAATAATTCTGATTCTAATATTTTTTCTTTATCTTTTGATGCAGTGACTTTTTTCTTCTGGACATAGATAGCCATATTAGTTTATGAATAATTGATGATGATGATGATGACAACCCTCACACGTGGTGATCATATCATTATACGTGTTATTATATTATAACTCGTTGAAATTTTCTGCACTGTCATATATATTTATATTTCTTTCCGTTCTTTTTCCAAGTTTACTTGCGGAAATATCCTTAACATAAATTCCTCCACTACTTTTGGTGGAGTGAAAGAATGTTAGACTTTCATGGTTAAGGTCTATGGATGAAAGCTCAGATCTATCTTTTACGATGGTCTAACTTCTTGTGAACTCCCTAGAATAAAACATTTTTTTATTTCATTTTACCACTAATTTCAAACATTTCTTTTGTAAATTTTAATCTCAAAAATCATTTCCTCTTTGTATATTTACTCTCCAAAATTCTAACAGTAAGCACACCTAATATTAATAATAATAATAATCCTAGTAAGAGTCACCCTTTAGATTTTGAGGTCCCGGTCACAAATATGGAGTGGGGCTCCCAGTAAAAAAAAAAGGGAATAAATAAAATCTTTATTTTTTAATACAAGAAAGGAACATATCCAACATTTATTCTTATTTAAATAGTAATACATAACTTATAACCCATTAATATTAATATAAAAGAAAAACAAAATTAATATAACTTTATTTTCTTTGCTTACTCAGCAAATTTATCTATTATCTCACTTTAAATGTAAGTCTTCGCATAATTTATTTGCTGTTGATTAAAATAAAGTAGCTCAGTGCGGAGCCTCACTAACCCTCGGGACCTCAGGCATACGTCCGGTTGACCGACCTTATGGACGCTACTGATTCTAGTATTAGTATTAATACGTCCTAATAACAATTATGAATTCATAGTGCTTAATTTAAAAATGTAATTTAGCCTGACATCTAGTGATAGAAAAGAGAGATTTGTAAAGTTTAATTTTGAAATTACATTTTAACATCAAAACAAATGCCACCTATAAATTATTTTTCGTTGTTTAATAATTTCATTTGTATTTTTAAAGATGTTTGCAAATTTATTTACATTAGAAAAATATATAAAATATTTTATTACAATTATTTTATCATTGTTATATAAAAATGCAGATCTATTTATTAAAGGGAGAAAAAGAGCCACCCCATTTCTCCATTTAAATAAAGTTAATTTTCCGATCTTGAGATTCCTAAACGCAGCTATCATTAATAGTTTTAGGATAAACTATGACCGCTGCACTTATTTGCTTTATATACAGCATTTAGCAGCCGGTGATCATGAATCGTCTAATTAATAACTATTGAATCTATGACTATAATATCAAAATTGAAAACCTTAGTAGAGCCATTAGTAAATCTATCTCTTGGTTGGAATCTCTACAAATTCCTTTGTGGAATTTTGCTAATAGTCAAGAAATCTATAAAAAAAAATTTATATGTTAAATAAATAAATTTACTTATAGGAAATTCAGAAAAAAAATTGATTATTGGAAAAACAAACATTGATTATTGGAAGGGGGGGGGATTATTGATAAACAAAGAATTTTAAAACATTTTTAATAACATTTTTATAATTTTTTATCTTTATTTGTATATACATATATGCAGAGAAAGCCTGCAAATAAATTGAAAAATAGCAAGCAACTTTTATGCCATCTAGTGTAAGCTTTAGCAATTAATAGATTCCATATGGTAATGCTTGAAAAATCTTTATCCACAGCTGACCTATCCAAATATCCTTACACTAGAT
This sequence comes from Epiperipatus broadwayi, assembly GCA_028023455.1. Taxonomy (NCBI): domain Eukaryota; kingdom Metazoa; phylum Onychophora; class Udeonychophora; order Euonychophora; family Peripatidae; genus Epiperipatus; species Epiperipatus broadwayi. Next base: position 3,926,461 of record JAQFVV010000047.1, read on the forward strand.
TCTGCCTTGTGGTTTTCATCAATGAGAAGCTTTTGGGATTATTTACATAATGAACATGAAGGTTTTTTTTTTTATAGGAGACATTTTTTGTACTTTTTTTAATATTATCAAGTTATCAGCCAAATTAAAAAAGCCTGTTAATTTTTTCCAATCCATGCTTATTTGCATGCATAGTCATATAGCGCTGAATAAATGATTTATTAAGTGGATTGTCTGTGCATATATATATAAATGTAAATAAAGATTATTATTTTACTATGTAAGTATAGTTTACGAATAAATTGTCTCATTATTATTATTAAGTTACTTTAGAAAATATGCATATGCCAGTCATATCAATTATGCAAATGAGGAACAATTATGCATAAATGACTCTTGTATAAAACCTTCCACTAGATTTCTGTGTCTGTGCGTGTGTGTAATTAAGGGAATGAAATGCTATGAAGATGTAATGATACTTAAAGAATTGTGAGAGTGTAATAAATGCATGTATAGTTCACATATTATAATAATAGCTAATCATGTGCATTATAATGATATATTATTGCTTTGGAAAAAAATGGTCACTTAAAGAGAAAACACAGATTTAGAAGTGAAAAATGCAATAAATTTAAAACAATAGGACACTTAGCTGCTGTTTGTCACAATAAAAATAGGAAAATTAAAGCAAAAATATTGGACTGTAAATTTGGGAGGAGAGTGACCACTTCTGAAAGTTTAAGGTCTTGGGTCATGCCCATTTCTATTATTTCTGGCAGTCAATTCTTATAAGCTCCTGAGTAATAACCCATTTGATTATTCCATATTATTATTGGGTCATTAAATCTAGAAATTGTTCACTGAAACTTTATTCTGTCTTGAATCCAACCCAATATAAAGGTAGAACTTGAAAAAAACACATAAAAAATAACAGGTGATTATATTTTGGATCATTTCCAAGGTTTATTATATTTAAAGACTGCTATACTTTTGCTTTCATGGCTGATTTTGGAATAGTTTTTACATAAATTGTGCCATTGAGCACATTTTGGCTTTAGATCAAGATGCCCAACCTTTTGGCATTTCTGGATGACATTGAAAAAGAAAGAGTTGTCTTGTGTCACACAAACATTGCCAAATGCTTTTAAACAGAAAAAAGTTGATGCATAATTTTCATAATGTCCTTCATTTTTTATCACAAATAAGTAAAAAAGTCCTCATATAATAATCCTAATTATGCTTTTGGGAAGTCTTTCATCGATTGAGTTTCAAGTTTGTAACTCTTAATATAGAAAATGTATATGTCGTAAGTAATAAAACATTATTTTTATAAATAAACTCTAAATACCCATTATAAATATATGTAAGTTCCAAATAATTTTAACAGTAAAAATAATATATATATATCTTAATTAATCAGTGGCGCTTTCACTTACATAGTAATCCTTATCAACTGTAAAGTAGTACAGAAGTTTAATATCATGCGGTTTCTCATGAGCTGCGTATGTCAGAATTTGCTACTTGTCTATATATTATGTTATTTTTAAATTTATTTATCAATATTGCTTCCTTAATTTTTCTCTTTTTGCGATTTCTTTCTTCCATTAATATTTTTGTACCATTTCCATTAAAAGTAAATTTAAAATGACAAGATTTTTCATGGTCGAAGAATACTGATGCAGTATTTACATGATTATATAAGAATTGATGATCTTTTATCCTTTTTTTTTCTAGAGAACAACTTGATTCCCTGATATATGATTTTTTACACCCACATACAATCTAATAAGTTATATTACTTCTTTGCATTTTAGGTATAACACTCTCAGAATTATTAATTAATCTATTTACATTTGTAGATATACAAAATAAAATATAATAACTGAAACACAGGCTTGTTATATACCTGTGGCTATATATATGTAATATAGGGTATATGAGCACAGACTTTCACACCACCCACCTCTCTCCACTCTATCTAATAACACTGATACACCTAAACACATATATGCTGAAAAGATAAATAATCACCAATATACGTATTTCATGCTAAACCAGCAATCATCAGTTGGTCCAGACTATCATCTTTACACACATATACAGTATAAGTGCTCAGATATATATTAAGATAGACTATCCTCATAGTTTAATGGACAGGCTTCAATCCACTCCACACTCCTTTAAATATATTTTTAATTAATTTATATTGAACATTATTTACAAATGACATAGATATACATTTTTATTATCTAATTTTGTATTATGATTCTTCTTTTTATTAAACCAATTTAATATAGCTAAAATTTGGTTTCTACTATATCCTACTTTCATAAATTCACTAAACATCACATGTTCACCATTTCTTATACTTGCTCAAAACTGTTATTAAAACAGGCAAAACTCTCCAAACAGTAGTGCCACTCAGTGTAAGCCAGAGTAATCAATGAATGCCAGAAGGCTTGTGCATAAAATAATAATAATAGGATAGTGGTGGCTATGATTATTAATGAATCAAAGACACCAAAATGTATGTCTATATGACTATATAAGCTAATGATCTTGGAATGAAAATATTATTGTGTTTTCAATTTTATTCTCATAGTTTTGTAGTTAAATAGAGATAAAGGGTAGCTGCTGGAGGGTTGTATTAGATCCTAATATTTATATGCAGTGCTCTCAGATCCAAAGCTCCTCACTGATGAAGACCACAAGCCAGAAACTAGTCTGGGGATATTGGATGAGTAGGTACTAGATGGGGATTTTATGCACAAGCCTTCTGGCATCCATTAATTACTCTGGCTTGCACTGAGCGGCACTACTGAATGGAGAGTTTTCATAAATTCATGAGTACAGTTTTATCACTTTTATATTTACATAATTTAGCATTACGATGCAAAAAAGATTTCAAACTTTCCATTTTATGCATCATTGGTACATGTGATTTAAAATAAATACATTCTCTTTCTTGAATAGGTTTAATAATTAATTTATAGTTTAAACTAACTGTGGCCCTATATAATTGTAAGTCCAAAAATGTTATTTTTCTATTTTTATCTTTATCAATAATCCATTTTAAATTATTTAAATTATTCAGCTTATATAAAAATGCTTCAATAATATTACTAGGAACACAAACAAACACATCATCCACATATCTAGCAGAAATTTTAATATAATCAAAATCACAAGAATTTATTATATCTTCTTCATAAATTTATTTAAACGCACATTTATTATGTAAATAATATTCATTAAGGCTGTAGCCTCAAGTACTTCACCTATTTAAATAGAAAGTAGGTTGAAGTAAAGAAGAGTTCTTCTCTTTTCTTCCAATGAGTAAGCTTGTGGTTTTAAGACCTGTAGAGATTCCTACTATCGCATTTTATACGCATGTGCTTGAGGCTACAGCCTTAATGAATATTATATCTTCTTCATATATTTTGACAAGGTAAAATTGCAAATTTGTGCAACCATAGATAATCCCATAGGCCATTCTTTACCCACTTTATAAAATCTATCACTATATGTTGCAATAATATTATCACTTATAAATTTAAGTGATTCAACAATATATATTATATATTTATTGAAATTTTATGTAATGCATTTTCTATTATATAGATTCCATAAAATCAATTGATCCATAATTCTGTTACATCTAATGAAGTCATAAAAATCATTATTGTTTAATTCTATATTAATTCTATTAATAAATTCATAAGATGATGCATATGGATATTGATGGATATATATTATAGTATATACCACCAATCATAAAATGACCTTTAGCATTTTTTAAAATACCATTTATAAATTTTATATGTTACCTCAACATTATAATTACTGTATTAATATATATCCATCTATATCTGTAGGCCCAAGAATATTTGCTAATATTAAGCTTCCCAAAGAGGTAAATTTTCATAGATTAATGATAGATTTTGCAGGATAAATCAGCTAAATCACTGCAAAATATGTTGAGTTTTAGAAGATATACAGTTGATAGAATCAAAAATGTAGAAATAAATAATGATTTCATAACTTCATTGGATGTAATAAAATTATATGGATCAGTTGATCATCTGGAAACTATATATATAATAGAAAATGCATTACATAAAATTTCAATAAATAAACATATAATAAAATTTATTGTAGAAGCACTAAAATTTATAAATGATAATATTATTGCAACAGGTAGTGATAGATTTTATAAAATAGGTAAAGAATGTCCTATGGGACTAGCTGTGGTTGCACAAATTTGTAATTTTACATTGTCAAAATATGAAGATGTAAATTCTTATGTCTTCAATTATATTAAAATTTCTGCTAGATATCTGATGTGTTTGTTTGTGTACCTGGGGATGTTACTGAGGCACTTTTATATAATCTGAATAATTTAAATAATTTAAAATGGACTATTGATAAAGAACAACCATCAAGCATCAAATAATCACTATTCTTTATGCTGACATCAGCTGTTTCACAGAGGCAAAACTCTCCATGCAGTAGTGCCACTCAGTGCAAGCCAGATTAATCCATTAAGGTAGGAAAGTTTGTTCATAAAATCCCTATCTAGTGCCTACTCATCCAATATTCCCAGACTAGTTTCTAGTCCATGGCTCCAAAATGAAATAATGTTTTCAAGCTAAGCTTATTAGCTTTTATACCTGTATAGATCTGAACTCAGTTCAGCATTCATACTTTTTGGTGTCTTTGGTTTTTTAATAATCACAGTTACCATAATCCTATTGGGCAGGATTGATATTAACCCATCAAACATCACATGATCACTATTCTTTATATTTATACAAGCTGTTTTCACAGAGGCAAAACTCTCCATACAGTAGCGCCACTCAGTACAAGCCAGAGTAATCAATGAATGCACTCTAGCTTGCACTGAGTGGTGCTAATGTATGGAGAGTTTTGCCTCTATAAAAACAGCTTGTGTAAGCATAAATAATGGTGATCATGTGATGTTTGATGGTTTAATACTAATCCTGCCCCATATGATTATGATGACTGTGTTTATTAAGAAACCAAAGACACCAAAAAGTATGGTTGCTGAATTGAATTCAGATCCATATAACTGTAAAAGCTAATGAACTTAGCTTGAAAACATTTCATTTTGGAGTCAAAGCTTTATAGTTAGCTAAAAAAAGTTAAAGGTAGCTAACTGCTGTAGGGTTGCATTAGATCCTAACATCTAGGTGCAGTGCTCTCAGATACAAGGCTCCTCACTGATGAAAACCATGGGCCAGAAACTAGTCTGGGAATATTGTATGAGTAGGCACTAGGTAGGGATTCTATGCATAAACCTTCCTGAATCCATTGATTACTTTAGCTTGCAATGAATGGTGCTACTGCATGGAGAGTTTTGCCTCTGTAATAAAGAACAAAATAGACAAATAATTTTTTTGGACTTACAATTATATAGGGGCACAGTTAGTTTAAATTATAAATTAATTATTAACCCTGTTCAAGAAAGAGAATGTATTTATTTTAAATCACATGCACCAATGATGCATGAAATGGCAGGTTTGAAATCTTTTTTACATCATAATGATAAATTATGTAAATATAAAAGTGATAAAAATCAAAATATTGAAATGTTTACTCATGAACTTATGAAAGTAGGATATAATAGAAACCAAATTTTAAGTATATTAAATTGGTTTAATAATAAAAAGAATAATTATAATATAAAATTAAATAATAAAATATGGATATCTATGCCATTGTAAATAATGTTCAGTCTAAATTAATTATAAATATATTTAAAGATAATATAATATTTTATGTTTCTCCAAATGTAAATAGACTAATTAATAATTCTAAGAGTGTTATACCTAAAATGCAAAGAAGTAATATAATTTATCAAATTATATATAGTTGTAAAAAATCATATATCAAGGAATCAAGATGTGCTCTGGAAAAAGAATAAAAGAACATAAATTATTTTATAATCATGGAAAAAAAAGGATAAATAATCAATTAAATACTACCCCAGTATTCGAATACCATGAGAAATCTTGTAATTTTAAATTTACTTTTAATGTAAATGTTACAAAAATATTAATGGAAGAAAGAAATCATAAAAAGAGAAAAATTAAGGAAGCAAAGACAATATAATAAATAGACAAGCAGCAAATACTGGTATACACAGTTCATGGAAAATCATGTGATATTATACTTCCATATTACTTTACAGTTGATAAGGATTACAATATAACCGAAAGCCCTATTTAGCTTTGGTAGAAGCTAAATGTTAAATTTTTGTGGGAAGATATCTAAAAAAATATATGTATATAACTTAATTTACATATAGATTAGTTCTTTATGTACTATTACACAAGCATGGCAAAACACTCATATACATATTGCCACTCAATGCAACCAGAGTAATCAATGGATGTCAGAAGGCTTGTGCATAAAATCCCCATCTAGTGCCTACTCATTCAATATCCCCAAACTAGTTTTTGGTTTGTGGCCTTCATCAGTGAGGAGACTTGGATCTGAGATTACTGCACCTAGATCTTAGAAAACGTGGTCATGTGATGTTCATTATTTGCAAATAATTTTTGAACTGGTATAGTGTATTTAGCTATGAACAAGATTAATTCTTTAATGGATTTTTGATTGGTGGTAGTGTATTCTGCAATGATTTAAGTTTAGCACCTCAAACCTTGTGATCTCATTTATTGTTCACTGAAGATCATATATTGAGATGCAGCGTAATCTTAGCTCATTGTGTTCGGCATGTTTTTGCATTGATTGATACTAATTGATATGGTTTTCTTGTTACAGATCAGTTTATTGCATAGTGAACTTATCTTCTTGATAAAAGATATAGTGTACTTGATGATAAGTATATAATAATAGGTTTTTGAGAAAATCAAAATATTGATGGAGATACTTTTGCATGTATAGATTAAAAACCATTTTCAGCTTTCTTATACACTTCAACAATACCATATTTATCAAACTTTATTCTTACAATGTACAAATCAAGTTTGCTAAAAAAATATATAATTAATACATTTTATACACATACACACATATATATACACAATCTACATATATCTTAACCTGACAGCAGGACAATCAAAACTGTACAAATCAAGTTTGCTAAAAAATAGTGTTGTTGAAATTTATAAGAAAGGTGAAAATAGTATGGTATATAAAATATAGAAATCAATACATAAAAAGAAAATGAAGAAGAAAAAATTGCATGGATTACAATACTTTAGATAATGAATTAAGTGGGTTTTTTAAAAGTAAGAAGTTTTCTTTGGATTTCAGATACAGAAAGATATATTGGAAATGGGAAAAGCTAAGAATTTATGTGATGAGGCAGTGAAAGGAGAGCTTAATTTATTGCCTGAGAGCATGTTCGAGGAAGAGGAGTTTTCTTTGTTGAATTTGAGATAGTAGTTTCCTATATAATTGTTTATAATATCAATTAATTGATAGATACAAACAGTAATAAGATAACTATGTCATCCATATATGCTATATGATTATTTATTTGATTTACAAGAGTTTATTTTGGATGTTTGCTAATAATGAGTTAATATAAGTAAGAAAAAGAAGTGATCTTAAGGGATAATGCTGTGGTATGGAATGGCATGGGAAGAAACTGGGAGTTTATCCATTTAATGTAATGTGAACTTGTCTGTTGTTAAGTTTGTTAATATATAGAGAATAGATTGTTGCAATATTATATAAAATATTTTTAAAAAAGGGTTGTTCGCTTTGATAGATAATTTAAAATAAAATCAGCCATATGCATTCAGATAAGTTTATACTGGGTCTTCATAAAATATTGTTTGTGCTAATAATTAATGACAATGCTTATAATATAATATGAGTTACAACTTATGTTTCGACATTGACTGAAAAATAAATGATTGGAATTGTTGGACTATTCCCATCATTTAATATGATATTGAATGTCTTTAGAAAAATTTATCTTTATTTAAATATTTCAAATATATTCAACTGTTAGTAATAGCACATCAAACAGGTTAGCAAATGCACAATGTTTCAAGTGGGAGTGGTATTATTTCCCCCTCTTCTTCAGGTATTGCTGGCCTGACTAGTAATATTATTCTCTCCTCTTCTTCAGATGTTGCTGAGCTGACTAGTGACAGTACTAGCATGGGATTCGAACCTGGACCCTTAGATTCTTGAATATTGAATTTCAAGGTAATGCTCTAACTGAGCCATCCTGCCAAAGCTGACAATCAGTAGAAATTTCACATACTTATCTAAGAAGTTCACCCTGATTTCTCCACTTTTTCCTAAAAGCAAAGTTGATTAATGGTTTCCATACATTATGTATAGACACACTAGGCTGGCTTATGGGATTTTTTGCCATTGTCATATGAGCAGCTTCTTTAAATTTTCTTCTTTGTACCTTTTCTTCTCTATTCAATATTGGCACACGCATGGTCTGCTACTGATTGTTGTCTTTGGCAGGATGACTCAGTTGGTTAGAGCATTACCTTAAAATTCAATACTTAAGAATCAATGGGTCCAGGTTCGAATCCCATGCTAGTACTGTCATTGGTCAGGCCAGCAACACCCGAAGAAGAGGGGAGAATAATACCTCTCAAAACTTAGGATTTATTTACTAACCTGTTTGATGTGCTATTACTGACAGTTGAATGTATTTGAAATATTTAAATAAAGTTAAATTTTTCTAAAGACATTCAATACTCATATTAGATGATGGAAATAGTCCAATATAAAAGTACAACTAAAACACCATCATCACAAACCTTCAGGAAAACATGAAGAGCCATTTTGTTTGAATCTCCTTTCTTCCCTAAAGAGCTCAAAAAAATAAGTACATCTCTCCGCCCCCATTAAAGAACCGATGGGAAACAGGTACCCTTCCCCAATAAAGGGCTGTAAAGAAAGAGCTGAGTTCGTGGAAAATATGAATTTCTGAATGGTTGTGGATATATTTGAATGTTTATTTTAGTAATAGAAAATAATAGAACCCGTATTTACCCTAACGAAAAAAAATCTCTTGAAAACTAAAGCAGTGAAACAAAAAATTACTTTGACAGTTTGATTTATTCACGCAGTATCGTTATAGACAGCTGGCGCATGTTATTTCTGTGAGATACGAAACTTTTATTATTAACTATGTTCATGATGAGGGTGAAATAGTCTAGATAAATCTTGTTTTACTCCGATAAAATAACATACAATTATTTATTATACGCTGGAATTATAACGAAACCATTGTTGAACATATAGAATTTTATTCTCTCAATTCTCATTACACGATTAGGGGAAAATAAACTACTTTTCTTATTTTATATATGCAGTACCGCCAGTTTGAATTTTAACCGGTTCCCACTGATAATATTATTTGTTCCTGTCAATGACTAACGATTATCGCTACTCAAAACATGAGTGAACTAAAATATTGGATTCCTTATAAAGAAATAAGTATAATTACATTTCCCAAAAGTACACATTTTAATGTGAAATAAACTTTAAATCCCCTTCCTCTACTAATAGTTTGAAAAAACATATTATTAATTAAATTATAAAAATATTTGCAATCTTTAAATAAACTATTCTCATTTTGGTAGGAATAATAAATACGATGCAATTAGTTATATTAACCTAAGGTAGATAAATATTATTTTAAAAACACACACACATCAAATAGTTCCGTCGTAGTTATTATTATTATTTTTTTATAAATTTCAGTAACAAATTATGATGTCTTTCAGGTTACAAAAAGTTCAGACAAACTGATTGAATTGTTTTATCCACTATAAACAATATTTATAAATAATAATCTTATCTATTACGTAATCAAGACCTTTCGGCCGATGCTATGACATATGAGAAAAAAAAAGGCTATATATTATTATTTTAAGCGCTCTCTATTTGCCAATTGTTTAACTAAAATATAAGATCTATAATATCGAAGTATTCAATTACGAAATGCTTATATGTCACTACGAGGTTCACTGGATTCTTTAAAAAAAAAAAAAAAAACATTTTCAGTATCTGCGCAATAATTGTGTGCCTTTCATCTTTCACATGTGGAAAGAAAACAATTGAAATTTATTTAAATGCAAACTCTCTAGAACCAGGCTAATCAATTTTGGCGTTGGGAACCTTTTAAAAATATTTAAAAAGGATATAAGTATTTATTTAGAAGAATTTTGAGATGTAGAGGTGGTGCATCTGCCTTTTATCACTGTGATCTAGAATTCAAATTCAGTTCAAATGAACTTTTTAAGAGGTTTAGATTTTTTTTTCTCAGATAGCAATTTAGTTAACTATCCAACAGTGGATATTTGACGATTTTTAATTAGAGGGTACAGTAAAAATACAAATGGTTTTTGTATCTCCACTGTCAGATTAAAACAGGCAAAACTCTCCATACGGTAGTGCCACTCAGTGCAAGCCAGAGTAATCAATTGATGCCAGAAGGCTTGTGCATAAAATCCCTATCTAGGTGCCTACTCGTCCAATATCCCCAGATCAATTTCTAGCTTGTGGCTTTCATCAGTAAGAAGCTTTGGATCTGAGAGCGCTGCACCTAGATCTTAGGATCTAATGCAACCCTCCAGCAGACACCTTTTATTTCTACTTAACTACAAAACAATAAGAATAAAATTGAAAGCAATATTTTCAATCCAAGCTCATTAGCTTATATAGTCATATAGGTCTGAACTCAGTTCAGTACCCATACATTTTGGTATCTTTGGTTCTTTAATAACCACAGCCACCACTATACTATTAGATAGGATTGACCTATATGACTATATAAGCTAATGGGCTTGGATTGAAAATATTTTTTCAACTTTATTCTCATAATTTTGTAGTTAAGTAGAGATAAAAGGTGGCTTCTAGAGGGTTGCATTAGATTCTAAGATCTAGGTATATTGCTCTTAGATTTAAGGCTCATCAATGATGAAAGCCACAAGCTAGAAACTAGTCTAGAGATATTGGATGAGTAGGCACTGGATAGGGATTTTATGCACAAGCCTTCTGGCATCTGCTGATTACTCTGGCTTGCATTGAGTGACACTGCTATATGGAGTTTTGCCTGTTTTAATATGATAAAGCATAAAAAAGGTGATCATGTGATGTTTAGTGGTTTAACACTGTCAGATTAGGCAGGCATTAGTTTGTTTTGAAAGCAATTCTATCATTTTTAATATTTAGTATCCTCTTTACCTCCAAACATGAAGAAAAAACATTTCAGCAACTAATCTTATATTTTTTAAATTTCAAAATTACTTTTCAATACTTTCACACTTCAAAAAATTGAGTGCAGCAGTAAAATGGCAAATTCTGAAACTTACGGTCCTTGATCAAGCTGCATCCTGTCCTTTGAGCACTTGAACTTTTTGCAAACTCCTAAGCAATAGCCTGTATTTTATTTTTAATAAAGATATCAAGGAAAAAAAGAAATGGTACCAAGATACATTTCAATGAAATAGAACTTATTCCAGATTAGTAAGTATATATGCTTATTCTTCTTCTTTACTTTCTTTGCATTTCTTCATATATTCATATATATTGTTATAATAACTTCTCTCATATACATTTTAATGAAAAAAAAAAAAAATTAAAATAACTTCTTTATTTTCCTGACAGTTTTGACTGTTCAGCAATCTTCATCAGACCATAACATCACTGCAAATGATTTCATTGTTGTTCATTATTTATCCATTACATACTATCATTATTTGAAAATATTCCAGTGCACATTGCTAGCTGAAAATTAAATAGAAAATATTTACCCCCCCCCCCATGTTATGACATTAAATAAATATAAAGTGTGAACCTCAAACTGCAAAATTCAAAAGAATTAACATAATTTGATATATAAATGTCATGCTTCTTGCATGCATCCTAATAAATACATTTATTGTTATTAATAATCATTTATTAGGATTGAGATAATTATATTATTGTAAGCTTTAATGCAGTTTTAAATAAAATAAATAATCATCATATGATGACCATTTCTTATGCTTATACAAGCTGATAAAACAGAGGCAAAACTTTTCATACTGTAGTGCCACCTAGTGCAGGTCAGAGTAATCAATGGATGCAAGAAGGTTTGTGCATAAAATCCCTATTTAGTGGCTACTTATTCAATATCTCCAGATTAGTTTCTAACTTGTTGCTTTCATCAGTGAGGGGCCTTGGATCTGAGAGCACTGCACCTAGATCTTATGATCTAAAGTAATCCTCCACCAGCACTAGATAAGAATTTTATGTACAAACCTTTTTGCATTCATTGATTACTATAGCTTGCATTGGGTGGCACTATTGTATAGAGAGTTTTGCTTCTGTTTTAACAGATTGTGTATGCATGGGAAATGGTGCTTAGTGGTTTAATACCAAACCTGCCCAATGGGATGATGGTAACTATGGTTATTAAAAAACCAAAGGGACCAAAATGTATAGATACTGTACTGGATTCAGATCTATATAACTATACTAGTGAATGAGTTTGGTTTAAAAACATTAATGTGTTTTCATTTTGAACTCATAGTTTTATAGTTAACTAAAAAGATAAAAGGTGGCTATTGGAGGGTTACATTAGATCATAAGGCAAAGGTGCAGTGTTCTCAGATCCAAGGTTTCTCACTGATAAAAGCCAAACAATAGATATGGATTTTGTGCACAAACCTTGCAATCATTAATTGCTCTGACTTGCACTTTGTAGCACTACTATATGGAAATTGTCTGAAGGTTTGTAATGATGGTATATTATAAGATGTGATATGTTGGACTATTTCCATCATTTATGAGTGAATGTTGAATGTACAGAAAATTTTTTTAGACTTTATTTAAACTTTTCAAATACAAACAACTTGTTAGTAATAACACACAAATAGACAATACAGGTTAGTAAATACACAATGTTTCGAGTAGTATTATTCTCCACTCTTCTTCAGGTGTTGCTGGCCTATATGCACAGTGACATTCAACATTCACTCATAAATGATGGAAATAGTCCAACATATCACATCTTACTATATGGAAAGTTTTACCTCTGTTTTAAATAAATAATCAAATGATTTTATTGTCTTTAAGTTCATAAGAATTTCAAGTGAGAGAACCAGATTCAATCTGAGGACTTCATGCTCAAGAATCTGATATCTTACTATTGGACTAGGCCACACAGGGTAGATGCAGACTTTAAATTACATTAGTGCTTTATAATAATAATAATAATAATAATAATAATAATAATAATAATAATAATAATAATAATAATAATAATAATAATAATAATAATAATAATAATAATAATAATAATAATAATAATAATAATAATAATAATAATAATAATAATAATAATAATAATAATAATAATAATAATAATAATAATAATAATAATAATAATAATAATAATAATAATAATAATAATAATAATAATAATAATAATAATAATAATAATTGATATATCAATTTTTAATGTAGGTTTTAAGATCTACATTTGGATTAAATTAATATGATAATCTATGTCATAAGAAATGACTCTTAATAGCTAACTAACCTAAAAAGAATAACCACCACTGAGCATGTGCAGAAAGTGTAGCACTTTAAAACTCAATAGTATCGCTAACTTTCCATTTTATGGTATATCACTTAAACTTACAGCACTGAATTATTTAACACTCTGCACTCCATTATGACTTTCCATAATCAAAGATTCTTTTCACAAAAATTTCACAAAGACCCTATTAAAGTTAAAGAAGTCACCTTCACCAGAGATGATGTAATTACATGTGTTTCATACTTGGAAATAAAGCAAGCAAAATATACTTGGTATATAAAAGATCCATCACAAGATCACCATTCTTTATGCTTACACAAGCTGTTTACACAGCTAAACTCCATACAATAGTGCCACTCAGTGCAAACCAGAGTAATCAATGGATGCAAGAAGGTTTGTGGATAAAATCTCTATCTAGTGCCTACTCATAGTTGCCATGCTCTCAGATCCAAGGCCCATCATTGATGAAAGCCACAAACTAAAAACTAGACTGGGGATATTGGATGAGTAGGCACTAGATAGAGACTTTTTTAGTTTGTGGCTTTCATCAATGAGGAGCCTTGGATCTGAGAGCACTGCAACTATGAGTAGGCACTAGATAGAGATTTTATGCACAAACCTTCCTGCATTCATTGATTACTCTGGCATGCACTAAGTGGTGCTACTGTATGGAGAGTTTATCCTCTATATAAAAAATTAATGTTCATTCTGATTTTTGATCAATGGTGTTGAAACATGGCATAACTGATGAAAGGGATCCCTCTAATGCAGAACTTATAAGACTTTTATTGCTACAGTTCACAATTCAGAATTTTGCTACTATACAACATCTTACATCTTATTTAAATAATAAGCTAATAGATGATATTTAAATGTATTCATTTATACCAGTAAAATAATACTATATCAAAATCTCTCTCAGTCTTTTTTTATATGCTTTTATTCAACTTAGTCTATATTTAGCTTTTCTTTCTAGATAAAATCTTGTAAATCAAGTTTCATCCATTCCCCAATTCTAATTTAATTAAAACTTTGCATACATATATGTTTTTAATGACAATATATTTTGCAAACAAATTTAGCAAAAAATTTGTGAAAAAAATTAATTATATTTGTAATAGTGATACTATTGGTGTCTAGCTGCAATCCCTGTGATTTAAAACTTAATGATTAGTTGAAAATGTATGAAATTTTGTTCAATATTTTCAAGTCAATGATTTTGATTGGCAATTTTTGCATCTTAAGAAAACTCCACCTTATAAATATTCAAAATTAATTATACCATGACCAATAATGAAATCATTAAAATATAGACTGCTATCTGTCACTATACTCACGACAATGAAAATTAAAAACAAATAAACAGCAACAAATTGGAATTATGGGAAATACCATATAGGAAGTGCAAAAGTAGGAGGGGGGGATCAAACAAATGCTTTTATTCATCATATAAATGCATCAAAAAGTAAAAAATAGCCGAGAGGTCATTGCACCCACCTTGCAAGTAAGTAGTTGGTTGCAGACGGGTGTGGGTTCGCATCCCGGCCGATGCTATGACATATGCAAAAAAAAAGTAAAAAATATATGCAACTTTTACAGTATTTTTGATATTATGTGACCTAAAATAGAACTGTGGTTCGTCAAGCATTGGTGGTCGAGAGGTCAGCGAGAGCTGCTTTACAAGCAGTTGTCCTGGGTTAGTGGGTTCACTTCCCAGCTGATGCTATGACCCATGAGAAAAAAATAGAACTGTGGTGTGCTCATGTTTGGAGATAGGCTAAACAAAAACTGTGGGTGCTCTTGTTTAAAATTACACTTGATATGTGACCAAAATAAAAGCATGGAATTTTCATGTTTAAAAGTAGATTTGATATGTGAGGAAAGTAAAACTTTGGGTGCTCATGTTTAGAAGTAAACTTGATATATGACCAAAATAAAAGGAATTCATGTCTATTTCTAAACATGGATTCCCAGACTAATATTTTTGTCACATAATATTAAAAATACTTTGAAAACTGAAGAAAATTTATTTTTACTTGTTAGTGTATTTGATTTATATGAATAAAATCTTTTTTTAAAATCCCTTTATTCACTAAATTGTTCATAAATATCATTTCATATAACTACTAAATAATAGTATTTCTTTTACATGTTTAAAGTTTCTTTCCTTTCACATCTTTGTTCCAATGTTTCACTATCATCAAAATTTAGATTCAATGATTTTGATCATTGATTAAGGAATTGATTTGATAGTACAAAATATAATTATGTTTAAAATGCAATACTTTCTTATTTTCATGAATCAGAAAGATATTGGAATTTATCCAATATGATATTTTCAGCCTCACATGGACCTCTCTATACCACTAAGACATTGTTGAAAGAGTCATCAGATCTCTACCATTTTCAAATACTCTCTTTAAGGCCCTACCATTGAAAGTTAGTATTTGAATATATAATTTCCATGCTTATGTTTTTAATTAATGTTTCACCACATTAATTTTTCTGTCCCTATCATCTTCTTTTCATAGCTTGTCATGTTTGCTTAGTTGCAGTTTTTTAAAATAAATATATCCTCTTTTATCATATTTTAGAAATCTAGTCATAGTTAATTCTTTTGTATCCTCTTAATCTATTACTTTTTATTATATAATTTTATTTAACTTATTCTGTTTGTCCAGTTCAAATTTTGTAATTCAGTTTAAACCCATTTACCAGTCTACATGAAACTTTTTATAATGTATTCCCAATAGTAATACATCTTTTTAGAGTTTGCAATTTTAGCCAAAACTAAGTTTAAAATTTTAATTTTATATGGAGCATTGGTGCTAGCAGTGTCTATTGGAACTCCTTGTAGCTTGAAACTGCCAAAACATCACAAGACCACCATTTCCTATTAACAACAGTAGTGTGATGTGATGTACTGTAGCTTCTCCTTAAACGAAGTCAAGAATCTTTCAGCAATTATGCCCAGAGAAACCTGTTAGCTATTTTATTTTTTTATTCCCCAGTCTAAGTTTTGCCATATTCTGTTCCATCCCATTTCCACAACATAATCTTTGTCAACTCTATGGCCTTTATATCTAAATCCCCTTATCTTTTCCCAAACCCAGCATAAAAACCAATAATCCACTTTCTGTATAATCACTTTTTTCATATTTATTCTTCCTTAACTTCATTATATGTGCCTTTTCTGTTTTCAAGCATTTACATTCAATTAAAAATGCCTAAAATTTTCTATTCCTTCCTTACATAATTTACAAACTAAATCACCCATATTTTTCCATTTACATGCATATTCTCTTGTTGCTAAAAATTCCATTCGAGCCTTAAACAATAAACTACTTTTCTTACTATTATCATATATTAACTCGCAACTAATATTCTGTTTATTTCTATATATATATTTAAACTTTTTTTACTCTCCATATTAGTTCTCCATCTCTCTAACTCTCTATTCTTTATTAATAAATCTATTCTTTTATCCCATTCCTTACTACTATAACATTCAACAATTCTTCTAACACAATCATTCCATATTTTTTACAAATATACTGACATTAATTCTTTAGCCAAATCTTTTGCATACCACATTACCTTTCTCACCCATCTTGTTGCCTGACCTTTACTCATAACCCAATTATATACTATTTTGGTTATTCTTTTATTATTCATAAACTGCAATCTACCAAACAATTTCATTTTACTTTTTGCATCACTCATGAAAACTTGACCATCCCATTTCTTCTTGAATTGCCTCCCTTGCTGTCCATACCTCTGCATCCAATGCATGTTTTCCTACTTCCCTCTGAACTTTTTCTAAATAATTTAATACACCTTTACTAACACATAATGCATCATTACCATATGTAAACCCTGTTACTGCAACTCCCTTCCATATAATTCTAGCTACATCATATTTATTATATAAAAACACTGTTAATTTCTTTATCAATCCCTTTCTTTTCTTTATCAATTTTTCTCCCCTTCATCCAAATAATTTTTCTGATTACTTAAAATAATTTCCAAATAATTATATCTATTCACCACACTTAACTTAATATCTCCCAATAAAAATTATACATCTTTCCCCCCAGTATTACCCATCATTATATTTGATTTTTCTTCACTAAATTTAATCCCCATCTCTTTACCCACCCTTACACATGTCCTCAGAATAACTTCCATATCTTCTCTTCTTCCTGCACACAAAAATATATCCACAAAAAAAGACTTGACAAAATATATATTCCCTTACTACCTATTAACGGTATTTCTATTCCTCTTCCTAATCTTTCTATTGCTTTTTCCATTTCACTCAAATACAACACAAACAAAATAGGTTCTAAGTGATATATATATATAATAATTATTTTCATATAATTTCTTAATAATATCTACTAAAGCTTCATCCATTCTCAAATTTGCTAAACTTATCCATAATCTATTTCTATTTACCTCTATCATATGCCTTCTCTATATCTATAAAACTCATATATAACTGTTTACTTAAATTCCTACTCATATCCATAAGTTGTGTAACTACAAATAAACTATCTCCTATATGTCTATCTAATCTAAAACCTCCTTGCATTTCCCCCACTACATTATTCCCTTCCATCCATTTTACAACTTTTCTAGCCATCATATATGAGAAAACTTTATATAAAACTGATGTTACCACTATTGGTCTATAATTATTTAACTTTCCATGATTCTTACCCTTTCCTTTAAATAATAATCTTACTCTCATATTACTCCAACTACTTGGGAAAATCTATTCTCTGCCATCTTATTAAAACAGGATAATAACTTTACTTTTGCCATATGTCCTAAATTCATTACCATCTCTGCTGCCCATCCATCTAAACCTCTTGCCTTTCCACTTTTCAATTTTTTCTCTATTTTATTCAGTTCATTTTTTGAAAAATTAATATTCCCATGAGTATATGCTTTCATGTTTTCTATTACTCTATCCTTCGCATCTAACATCTTTCCTACATTCATTACATATTTACTTAAGATTCTCTCTAAATCTTCTCTAGAGTTACACTCTATTCCCCCTCATCATCTAGTAATACTATCTCTCTCTTCTCTACATTTCTCCTTTTAATGTAATTCCAACATTTTTTACTCCCATTTCTTTCACTTTTATTAATTTCCTCCAATAATTTACTACTCAATTTCATTCTCTCTTTATAATTATCTATTTTAGCTGTCTTCTTTTCTAAGTACTTTTCCCATTTAGCATTAATATCTTTTTCACTTTCCTTCTTCTTAATAGCACACTTATATTCTCTGCATGCTTCTTTCCTCTCTTTTACACTTTTACTAATTCTCATTTTTTATTACTTTTATTCTTCTGAATATTCTTACCTAAAATCCTATTTGCCACTTTTTCTACTTCTTTTCACCAGTCTTTATACATACAGTAATGCCACCCAGTGGGAGCCTTAATAATCAATGAATGCAAGAAGGTTTGTGCACAAATCTCAATATAATGTCTACTCATCTAATATATCAGTAAAGATTCTTGTATCTAAGAGCACCACATCTAGATCTTAGGATTTCAGCAACTACCTTTTGCCTATCTCTTAATAATGAAACTAGGAGCTCAAGATGAAAAAATGCCAAGTTCATGTGCTTGTATATTTATATAGATCTAATCCCAGTTCAGTATCTATACATTTTGATATCTTCAGTCACCATTATCCATAGGCAGGATTGATATAAAACCACAAAATCATCATATGATCACTATTTCCTATGCTTACGCAAGTTGATAATAACAGCTGCAAACTCTCCATATAGTAGTGACACCCAGTGCAAGCCATAGTATTCAGTGGATGCAAGATGGTTTGTGCAAGTATTCACTGATGCAACTAGTCTGGAGATATTGTATGATTAGGCACTAGATAGATTTTATGCACAACCTACTTGCATCCGTTTATTACCAAGGCTTGCTCTAGGTGGTACTACTATATGGAAGGTTTGCTACTGTAAATTCATGCTGATAACAGGGGACTTACCCCCCCAAACACAACTCTGCATAGTGTTTCAATTTTTTTATGAATGTTTGTATTGGAGAGAAGCCAGCCAAGTAGTATAAGATTTTAGGCAATACTACAGAGTTTAAGAAGGTGACTTTCCCCAACAGTGAAAGGTATCTGAAACACGATAATTCTTTCAAAGTTGATTTTATTCATACAACATCCATATATAAAACTAAAATTATGAAATAATAAATACTTTTTTTAAAGAAATATTTTATTAAATAAATGCATTAAGAAATAAAAAAGTACATTTGCTGTTGTTTTCACATATTAAAGTATAGAGTGCTCATGTTTAAAATTAAGCTTCGTTCAATCTTCTATCAGTGTTTATGGGCTTCTTATCAAGTGACAATGGCAATTTATATTTTAAACTTAACATTCTTTGTCATTTTGCTATTATATTTATGAAAAAATATATCTAATTTTTAATATATGATTTTTTTTCCTACAGTACAGGCTTTTTCATACATGCACTTCAATATGTAATGCATAGAGGGTTTGAACTCAGACTTTCACATGACCCTCAACTATCCAAGTTATCTCATACTTCTGACATATTTGATCACACACACATCAAAAAGACAAATAAACACCAATATACGTATTTCGTGCTAACCCAGCACTCATCTGTAGGTCCAGATTATAATCTCCCACATATATACAATCAATGCTCAGCTTATGTCAAGATAGCAAATCTTCATACTTTAATGGACAGGCTTCAATCCACTCCACCCACAACTCTTCAGCTGTCCATTTCATTGAAAATTTGATGTTGGAACACTTAAAGACCACTTTGTTGCCAATCTTCTCATTCTAGCCATGTTGATCATAAGTCAGTCTGACCCCAGATCATCTTTTCACAGAGCAACCAAGTCTGAAATATTACTATGATAATTCACAAGTCATGTTCTCAAAAAAGCATTTAAATAAATTTGCAACTAATGTTCACCTTTCGTCAATGATACAAGAAAATGAGGATTAATTGCTCTTTTCGTAAAAAGTTTTTTGAAAATTTGTAAGTTTTTACAGTTCAATTATCTGCTTATTAAAATCGTTAGAATTTAATTTCTATTTATAACTAAAAATATTTTTAAACATGAGCGGCCAACATTTTTATGTGTGAAAACTGAAGAAAATTTATTTTTTGCTTTTTATTGCATTTATGCAAATGAAACCTCTATCTTTATTCATATTTTAATTTTCCATCTGTTTTATATTCAGACTTTTTATCTTTAAACTTTTCTGAAAGTAAAACTGCACATTATCAAACTTGATGTAGAGTGGTGGTAGGCATATGTACCCTGGTGCTCAGAGTGATGAGATGAGATGCACTGTGACTTCTCCTTTATTGAGTCAGAAATCTCAGCCACTATGTTCAGAGAAACCTGTTAGACAGTTTATCTTCCCTTTCCATTCTTTGCCCTAAGTTTTTGCTATATTCTTCTCTATCCTGCTCCATCTTATTTACACAACATAATCTTTGTCAACTCCATGGCCTTTATATCTAAATCCCCCTTATCTTTTTCTAAACCCAGCATAAAAACCAAGAACCCACCTTCTATATAATTCCTTTATTTATACTCCCACAACTTCATTATTTATGCTCTTTCTACTTGCAAACATTTACATTCAATTAACAAATGTGTAATATTTTCTGTGACTTCTTTACACAACTTGCTGACTAAATCACCCACGTTTTTCCGTTTAAGTGTATGATCTCCTGTTGCTAAAAATTCCATTCAAGCCTTAAACAGTAAACTACTTTCCTTGCTATTATCATAAATTAACTCACACCCAATATTCCATTTACTTCTATATATATTTAAACTCTTTTTACTCTCCATACTTGTTCTCCACCAGCCCAACTCCCTATTCTTTAATAATGCATCTATTTTTCTATCCCATTCTTTACAACTATTACACTCAACAATTTCTAACACAATCATCCTACCTTTTATATAAGTATACTAACATAAAATTTTTTATCCAAATCATCTGCATACCTTTCTCACCTAACTTGCTGCCTATCCTTTATTCATAACCCACTATTGTGGCTAAACTGAATTCACCTGCCTTCAGCCTTACATTTATTTTCAATACAACTTCCAATGTTTGCATTTCATATTTGCATTTCATATTACTACTATTCAGTTTTTAACTCTATTAAGAATCTTTTCACAATCAGTCTGTGGTAAACATACAATATCCAACTAATTCTTGAGACCATTTTCAAGAAATTTTGAATTGAAATTCTAAATTGTTGTGCCCAGTTGTGTAATTTTTTTAAAAACTACTACCCAATCTCTCTCTGTAAGAATTTCATTGCACATATAGATAGTATGATCTTGGGAAAAGGTAATTGTTGACTGATTACCATTTTGATCTGCCTACAGTATGATTTCTGAATTGACACATGTGTTGACAATGTGGCAATATGATTTAACTATTCTCCTCAAACATTTTAAGGTGCTACTATGTCTGAATCCTGAGTTGTGACATGAAATGTGATATGTTTTGTATTTTAACCCACAATGAAACAACATTTCTAATATTAAATTTTGCATTAAATTGGGGGAAAACATTCTCTTGAAACATTTAAAAGTCATATTGTGTTTGAAAATAAAACCATGGGTTGCAAGAATATTTTTAACTGCTTTGTAAGATTTTGTGATGCCAAGAAGAGCATTGAAGACAATCTATAAAAGTACAAAACACATTGTTACATTTTATATTGCAACATATGATTTCTAGTGCTTTAAATTTTTTGTGGTGAATAGCTCAATTATATTTTTATATATCACATAAAGTGATTTAGATATTGTGCTGCAGACAATTTGGAGAGAAAACTAGTCATCTTTTAACAAAAACACAGCTACAGAAATCTGTGCAACTTACAAAACCCCATTCTCTCAGTATCATTTCCAATGTAAACAGTCTCTAAATAAACCACTTTTGATCAGAATGTTATACTCTTGTATGACACCAGGAGAAAAACTTTTTATCTACATGTCTTCTAAAGTCAATCCTATTTTATCAATAAACAATTAACATTGCATCTGTTTAGTATTATATCCACAATAAAGTACTTCTGAGAAATGTTATTATTCACTTGTCTTTTATGCATTACCCATTTCAATATCCTCTCATGAAAATTATCTTCTTTTTCTCACTACAAAAAAATGGTATATGACTTTATTACTCAGGAGTTTATAAGAAATTTGAATGCCTGATCTGTGAGTGTAAGAATCAATCCTGGGACCTCCAATCCCAAGTTGAATGCTCTATCACCTATGTCAAATCATGCATATAATGTTTTTAAATGTTGCTAGACCTATTGTTGTTTCATCAAGAGTTTTTATTTTAATTACTTTTTTTAGCTAATTATGTAAATTAGATATATATAACCAAAACTCTACTTTTCATTTTAAAATTTCAAGATAGAATAACAAATATAAATTTCTCAACAGTTATTTATGAAACTTCTCTGGCTATACTTTTGTAAAGTATTCACAAGCATCTATGCAATTAAGTTGAAGATTTGTATTAGAAATTATGATCTGGGGCAACTGAAAAGTGCTGATTCTTCCAAAAATTCATCTTGGGGGCTATTTGCCCCCCCCCTTTTTTTTTTTTAGATATCCTTAATCATTTGTTTCAAGCAGATAAAATGAAATAGATGTTTTAAAATTCCAAAATATTACATATAGGAAATAAGGTGGATGGAACTGAATTAAGAATACTATGTGGCTCATACTTCTGTAATGTAATTTTCATTACACTACTTTCATGCAAGGTCTAATGAATGACTAATAAAGATTAATATACTTCCATTAAATTGTTTGTATCAAAGTTGTGAGCGTGATAAGTTTAAACAGCAGTAATTGTCTACTTATATATATTGAACAATAATAAAGAAATGCATGAGATTATGGTATGGGCCAACTGATGAGTGCTGGTTCAACACAAATGTGCATTGTGGTGTTCATGCACATTTTCACGTACCTTTCTTTACCTTGTGTGAGAGTGGTGTAGTGAAAATTACACTACAGAAATATTATTCATTAAGTGGATTATTTTTAGTCTAATAAATAACTAATAAAAATTATTAACAAATTTCCTTCAAGTGGTTTGTGTCAAAGTTGTGTGGGCAGTAAGTTTGACACATCAATTAAATGGTGGCAACTTCTTATTTATATATATTAAACAATGATAAAAATATGTGTGAAAAAATGTGATATAGGCTTACTGGTAAGTGCTAGTTCAACACAAAATGGGCATCTTGATAATAATACATCTTTTTTACATGTCTTTGGTCATATGTTTATGATTACACTCCACAACAAGGTGTTTAAAATTGATAGAAACCAGTCCCTACCTTGCATAAGAGTGGCAAAGTGAAAATTACAGCAAAATATTCCTAGTGTGATTATACATAATGTAAGAAAACCACTAATCAACATTGCTCTTAGGAAAAAGTGGAGAAATCATGAGGAACCTCATAGATAAGTACATGAGATTTCTACTAACTGTTTGCATTTGGTAGGATGGCTCAGTTGGTTAGAGCATTACCTTAAAATTACAATAATTCAAGAATCTAAGGGTTCATGTTTGAATCCTATGCTAGTATTGTCATAGTCAGGCCAGCAGCACCTGAAGAAGAGAGGGGAATAATGGCTCTCAAAATGTTGTGCATATACTAACCTGTTTGCTGTGCTATTACTAACAATAGAATGTATTTGGAATATTTAAATAAAGTTACATTTTTCTAAAGACATTCAATACACATATTAGATGATGGAAATAGTCAAATATAAAAATACAACTTGAACACCATCATCACAAACCTTCAGGAAAACACTATATTTAAGTATGATGATTTGTGTAGCTATGTATAGTTTACATGCATGCTTATATACATGTGTATTTGCAAATATTTGTAAATATATATATATTTTTTTATAAGAATTTTGCAATAGAATATGTATATATGTATATAAATTAATATAAACCAGACGTTTTAGGATGATTGAAATTTCAGCTCATAAACCCCATATTGTAGATGTATTTTGAAGGGAAAAAAGTGCATCCTATATGCTGGCAAATAAGCTAACTTTTCCAATGTGACTGTTGTGCTTATATGAATGAAAATGAAAATAGATTAAAATCCGCAAATTAAAACTGCAGTAGTGACTGTATATAAAAGTAAAAAATAGAAAATAAAATATATATTTTCTAAAAAAATACTTTTATTCACAAAAATGCACTAAATAATAATACAGTAATAATAAAAATGTCTTCAGTTTTCATAAACACAAACTTTTCACTCTTTCATTTTTGTTGACAAATTATTAAGAATACTTTGAAAGTCAAATAAATTTTTTTTTTTTACTTTTTAAATACATTAATAAAAGTATTTTTTAAAAAACTTTTTCATCTTTTTAATTTAATAAAGTTGATAATTTATGGATGTCAAACGATAATTTTAAATCTAACATTAACAATGAGAGTTTCAAATCCTTTCCGTACTGTATTAAGCTTTTTCCACCGGTAGAGAAGCTTGCACTACAACCCAATTATATCAGCCCTCATTTTCATAATGCAAATTAACTGATGCTTTTGCCCTCTAAGTAATTATAGCTACATTTATTTCTGCAGCTAGCCTATAGATGATCCAATGCACTTCCATTCTCATTGCCTGTAAATGGGTATCTGTCACCCACTTTCCAACTATTGTTGAATAAAGAGAGGATGAGATATAAACCAAATATCTGGAAAAAAATTCTAAACCTGTACTAAAATCACAAAACAGGCTTATTTTTTTCCCTGGTTTGTAGCCTAAAATTTTTTCATGGTTTACCTGGCCCAGATTTAAACCTCATCATTGAGAATTATGTGGTTGGGAATCATAATTTTTTTTTTTTACAAAAAAATGATAGTGAATGATTTCATTACTTGGCATAGATTGTTGGCAATATTTCAAAGTAGCTGTTGAAGAAAGGAAGCTATTCCTGAAATATACATATAGCAGTTTATCTTTTTATTCATGTAATATGACAATCATGATAAAAAACGTATTACATATGATAATTGGGGCTAATTTCTCTTTATTTATGTCTCCAATAGTAAATTTTTACAAACTCTATACATAAATTTTTTTTAATCATCCTTTGGATTTTTGTCAGTTATAAAATTAATTTTCTTTTGAAATACATATTCCACTATTATTGCACAATCTACTAAACACTTTTCATGTTCGTTTACATATTTTTTTCGGTACTTAGAATTAGTATATGAGAGATAATTTAGAAATTTCTGGAGAATCTCTCTAGAGCCATCTAGTGTAAGCTTTAATAATCAAAACATAAAGGTAATGCTATTATGTGATTATACATAAGTGTGGTTTATGGCTTTCTTCATTGAAGAATTTGGATCAAATACATCTTTAACTCACTACCAGTTTGAAATAAAAATGTTAAATCCATACAATCTGCTTATAGAGTTATAAAGATTCTATGTTAGAAACAGTATCTATACACAGCAGTTTTTGTTAAATGTTGGCATATGTTTAATATAATATATATCAAAGAACCATTACATGAGTTTGTAATTATACGCTGAATCATTTTTAAGGACTAAATGTTTTTAGAAAAATTCAAATTTTTCCAAATACATCTAACTATTAATTTAAAAGCTTGTAATGATTGAATTTTAGTAATAATTACTGTTTCTATCATCTGAAATGTTAAATGTGGGAAGAGAGGGAAAAGTACAAAGAATAATATTCAGAGAAGCTTCTTATGTGTGTTGTGGCAAATAATCCCATAAGTCAATGTAATATTATAATTTATAATGTCTGGAAGCCACTAATTGATTTTGCCCTTAGGGAAAAGTGGAAAAATTTAGGAGGAGCCTCATAGATAAGCATATGAAATTTCTACTGATTGTTGATTTTGGTAAATAGATTATTTGGTTAGAGTATTATCTTAAAATTTAATATTCCTAATCTAAAGATACAGGGGTCATCCCTGTTAGTTCTGTCACTGATCAAACCAGAAACACCTGAAGAAGAGAGGAGAGTAATATCCTTTAATATATATAATATACTAATCTATATGATATTGCTAATAGTTGAATGTATTTGAAAGGTTTAAAAAAATTGATTTTTTTGTAAAAACATTTAACAATTAATATTAAATGGTGGAATCAGACCAACATATTAATTATTAACAATACACAAGTTATTATAAGATATAATATTTCAAGTGGCATTATTCTCCTATTTTATTTGTATTGTAAATCTGATGGGATTAAGATAGAAATCAAATTAAAAAATCCTGGATGGGTTTCCATGCTGATACTATCATTGGTTCAGTCAACAACACCTGAAGAAATAAGAATCTTATTAATCAAAACATTGTACTGCAGTTGAATGTATTTGAAAAGTTTAAATAAAGTTTAAATTTTTCTAGAATCATTTGTCAATAATAAAAAAAGGCTTATGGTGTTATTTTTTGGGAATTCATAAGAATTTCAAGCACCAGAACTATGAGCCCCATAATCAATCCTGGGATCCCCAATCTCAAGTTGAATGCTCTGCCAACTATTCTGGACCACAGTGTATTTTCCAATTAAAACTAGGCAATGAAAAAATAGCCAAATATATAATTTCTAGGAACATATCATCTTCATGAACTCTCATATAAACCACACAAAAATTTCTTCACTTGGAATTAACACTATGTCCCAATGAAAAAGTAACTGGTTCTCCCCCAAGATGCCTTCAGTAACAATTATGAATGAATTAAAACAGGCAAAACTCTTCAGACAGTAGTGCCACTCAGTACAAGCCAGAGTAATCATTGGATGCCAGAAATCTTGTGCATAAAACCCCCATTTAGAGTCTATTCATTCAATATCCCCAGACTAGGTTCTAACTTGTGGATTTTGTCAGTGAGGAGCCTTGGATCTGACAGCACTGCACCTAGACCTTAGGATCTAATGCAACCCTCCAGCAGCCACCATTTATCTCTACTTAACTACAAAACTATGTGTCTTAAATTGAAAACATTATAATATTTTCAATCCAAACTTATTAGCTCATATAGCCATATAGGTCTGAACTCAGTTCAGTATCTAAACATTTTAGTATCTTTGGTTCTTTAATAACCATAGCCACCACTATCAGATTAGGCAGGATTGGTTTTAAGCCAATAAACATCACATGATCACCATTTCTTATTCTTTCTTACAACTGATATTAAAACAGGCAAAACTCTCTAAACATATGCCACACAATGCAAGCCAGAGTAAGATATGTATAGAGAGTTTTGCCTGTTTTAATAATAGTTATAAGCAAGTATAAAAAATGGTGATCATGTGATGTTTATTGGCTTAAAAAAATCCTGCTTAATAGAATAGTGGTGGCTGTGGTTATTAAAGAACCAAAGACACCAAAATGTATAGGCACTGAACTGAGTTCAGACCTATATGGCTATGAGCTAATGAGCTTGGATTGAAAATATTATAGTGTTTTCAATTTAAGACTCATATTTTGTAGTTAAATCGAGATATAAGGTGGCTGCTGGAGGGTTGCATTAGATCCCAAGATCTAGGTGCAGTGCTCTCAGATCCAAGGCTCCTCACTGACAAAATCCACAAGCCAGAAACTAGTTTGGGGATGTTGGATGAATAGGCACTAGATGGGGATTTTATGCACAAACCTTCTGGCATCCATTGATTACTCTGGCTTGCACTGAGCAGCAATATGTATAGAAAGTTTTGTCTGTTTTAATAACAGTTATAAGCAAACATAAGAAATGGTGATCATGTGATATTTATTAACTATGAATAAATAGATGGGTTACATAATAACATAATTCTACTATTTGCCACAAAAATTTTAAAATACTGCCATATGCAGATCATGAATTATGACATTGAATGTGATACTTTATATCTTACTATACATTGCAACAACATGGTGTCATTGATTTAAATGAGATAAAACTAATACTGAAACATTTGAAATGATTCACATACTGTATGGCAAATTTGAAATGGTTTGTGAGATTTTGTGATGGCAGGTACAGCAGTGAAGCTGATCCGTGTATGTTTTTAGGCATAGTTATTTTCACACTACTCCAGAGTCATCTATTAGAAGCTTGACTAATCAATACGAATATGAAATACTATTACTATTATACCCAGCATACTTCTCTGAATAATTTGAACTTTTATGCTTTTTGGATATTGATAGTTTTTTGACTTTGCTTCTGTGCAATTTAAAATTTATTTTAGACAATAAATTTTCTGATGTAGCTCAAATTATGTTAAGAGGAAGAAAGCAATTGAAGCCAACAAGTGACCAAAGGTTATTTAATCATACACTGTATTGCCTAGTTGCCACATCCTGGAAGAGAGCTTATATTCTTTTTCATACCTTTAATTTATTGTTAGTCTATAAAGTACTATATATCTAACATAGAAATATAAACATTTCTATTAGATAAAATCCATTATATAACACTATGTGTTACAAGTGTCAAATTCTCTGCATTCACAATTTTAATACCACTTACCTCAGATAACTATATTAATGATTATTATTAATCATTTATTAAGTTACAGATTATTCTTAGGCCAATATAAACATTAAACCTCAATTAAAGATAAATATATCTTTTTAATTAACTATAAATATGTGGTACAATCCAATTCCATCATCTATGTCTAATGTCTTTATTAAGTACTTTAAAATTTCCACCCCACTACACTTATTCTTAAAACACATGAATAAAGACATCTGTAATAGAAAATGAACCCTAAAATATTTTCCTGACGATTTGTGTGGATGGTGTTCCTGTTGGTATTTTTATATTGGACTATTTCCATCATCTAATATGTGTATTGAACGTCTTTAGAAAAATTTAACTTTATTTAAATATTCCAAATACATTCAACTGCTAATAGTAGCACTAACCTGTTTGATGCTATTAATCTCAGTTGAATGTATTTGGAATATTTAATTTTTCTAAAGACATTCAATGCACATATTAGATGATGGAAATAGTTCAGTACAAAAATATAACCCTAAAATATATTTCATGTTAAACTAGCCTCTTCAGTTAGGCCATATCAATAGTGAACTAGTAATAAAAGATATGTGTAAGAGTCTATTATTTGAAAAGTGCTGGTTCAGCATGAAATACATCTTGATGATCATTTGTCTCTTACAAATATTATGTTTTAAGAAAGTATGGTGGAATGGATGTTTTAAGTAAATCTAATATGTATATAATAGAAAATCATATATCATTACACTACTATAGCAAAACAATAAAAATTTTACGGATGTTTTCCCACAACCATGGTTTCATCTATTACAGAACAGACATTTTCATTTTAAATAGATGAAACCATAGTAGTGGACAATTTTTAGTAAAAATTTCATTGTTTGGCTAGTATTGTAATGATATATGATTTTTCTATATTATTATATCGGTTGTATAAGATGGAGCAGATGACTGAAAAAAGCTTGAAGTCTTGATTCAAATCCCTCTAATTACTAGTGTAGTAGTAGACTATTTTTCTAATAAATATATAAATTTAGACTGAGAAGAATATCTCACTTTATATATATGGGCTAGAAGAGATGATAATAGACAGTTGAAATCTTAAATTGAATTCTAAAAAGAGTTTGTGGGATGAATAGATGAAAGAAGGAAGTTTGCTACTGTGATGTGGAAAAGAAACATTAGAGATTGAAGAAACTGGATTGAATTTGAAGAGACCATATTGCAGTGAATTGATAATGGTTGGAAATGATCTATATATAATTAGCACAGCCTTTTGCACACTAATTTGGATATATGAGGAACATTGCTTTGTAAAGAATTTGAACAAACCTTGTAGATGATGATGGAAGACAAATACAAACTTTTTTTAATGATCAAATATTTATTCATCAATCACAGTACATTTTTCTAATAGAGATTTTAAAATAAAAAACCATGCATTCTATCAATATATATTCTTATCGATGTATTAACAAACTCAACTTCTCTCTCTTTTCATTTTTCATATAAATAAAGATACAATAAAAGACAAATGACTCCCAAGATGCATTTCGTGCTGAACCAGCACTCAGGATCGTGATGAAATGAAAGTTCTAAGTATATCTTAAAAAGATATTACAAATGAAAATAGAGAAATGGAATTATTTTTTGTTCAATTAAAAAGCCCAAATAAACAATAGTTGTTTATATGAGATTTAACATTAATATCCAACCTAAGGGTAAATCTCTAATAAATGATTAGAATAAATCATGAATATATTTAACTGAAGAGGTGCCGAAATTATGAGTGCAGACAGATTAACACATATAAATCAAAGTATAATAATATTTTATAATTTATATTGTTAACTTAAATTTACAACTACTTAAAAGTAGTCTAATTCAAAATCATCAGGGCGGGTCAGGGTAACACTGCCCCACGTTGTTTTGTCTGAACTACTCACTTCAAGTAGCCCAGACATTATTTAAATCTCGTATATACTTGGGCATTTACTTTTAGATATCTAAACAAATTCATACCCATAAATAAAAAAAACAGGTCGCTGTCGCAAATACCAAATCTTTAATAAACTTCGCACGTAATTTTAATTTTTTATATAAATTTTTAATTACTTTTATCTTATCAAATATCTGAAATGTAACAAATCCATCTTTATGTCGTGATTATTTACTAATTATGGTTACATCAAAACTTATGACATTTGGGATGTTGCTTTCAGTTTAATTTAATGTAAAAATCTAAAGAATTAACTGACTGCTAAGTTTATCATTTATTTCTCTATTAATAAATAAAAATTATTTTTATTGATAGCACGATTCTTGCTTTACGATTCAGTTAAGAATATGTAGATATCTATCAGTTGACTGATTTTGTAAATTTGCTAGGAAATCCTCACCTGAAAATAAAAGACAATTTTACCGTAAAAAAAATAAAAATAAATAAAAGACATTTAACTCATGCTACAGACATGGCCGGCGAATACCCTGAATAGTAGACCCACTTTAGTTTAATGAATGTGTACATATAATTGATAAACACGTAAACAGTTTTTATTAGATAAAACCTATTAATTTTAATATTTTATTTAATACAATGTTAGAAATTTTATAAATAACAGATGTTTGGGAAACGGTTTTTTTTTTTTTTTCTGCAATCGAATGGTTGCCACTTTTAAGATTCATAATAAATAAATAAAAACAATTTTAAAAATAGTTTTTAATAAATTATTTTAGGTGGCGTAACAAATTTTAATGAAAGCAGAAAGAAAGTTTTTTTTATCTCGTTTTTTATCCGGATGGGCTCCGATAAATGTTGGGAAATGCATATGTAACTCGTTTTCTAACTGATTAAGCATGGTCTTCATGGGTGTAAAATCGGGAGAAAATATTTCGGGTTGTCCTAAATATTTTTTATCATCTTTGGAAGTCATTTTATCTGCTTGCGGGAAAATAAAATGATTGAAATCAAACGGTAGAACATCGAAAAGTTTTTTAGGTTCAATTAAGTCAAAGGCGTGTTGACGTTCTATTTTAGAATTGAATTCGGGGGAAATTGGAAGATTGGATTGCCGAACGGCTGCACTTCCATCAGGTGGCATTTTGTCCGCAGCAATAAATCTATTGTCTACTTGCTTTAGTTTTTCATCTTTTCGGAAAGGTTTTTTCCGGAAATACATTTTCGGCCACGAATTTAAATCATTTTCACTTACTAACTCTGATTTTTTAAGAGGGTTGTTTTGTTTGGGATTGGCATCAGGATCCAAAGGAATTAAGGAATTCGATTCAGAATTCAATTCTTTAGCACCTCCCATTTCAGATGAAATTCCAGCTGACTGTACGATCCCAAATCCTGCTTTTTTTAAACTATTGGTGAGAGATGAATGTTCCTGAGATAAATTAACATCATCTATTACTTCATTTTTAACTTTCTTATTTACATCTTTTATAGTTTTTTTTATGGCTAGGTTGTTATTAATAGATTTTATTTTTTCAACGGTTTTCAAATTCGAATCAGAACTGAATTCTTGGGCAGGTTTAGCATTATCTTCTTTAACCACCTTTTTAATAGAATCATTAGATGTTTTCAGAAGAGTAGTTGTATCAGAGTGTGGCGTTTCTATGTCAGATGTTTTTGGTACGAGTTCGAAAATGTCTGTTTTAACTTTAGCTAAACTGTTATCTTTTTGCTTCAGAAGTATGGGTTTATTGATCTTCGACTTTTCTAGATAAAAGAGAGAATGTTTGAGATCATCTTTAAACCGATTACGAATCGAGAAAGGATTTACCAACTGTAATAAAAACAAAAATATTGCTATTTTTAGTTGCATGACCTTTTAGATTCGGTTGTTAACAGACAAATGTTCTAAAAGAAATTATTTCGCGCAAAAGAAATGCATTCTTTTAGAAGTCATGCAAACTTGCGCAAGTTCACATTCTATTACGTTACTTAGTTAAGGCTATTATTTATAACCAAATAAACATCATTGGTTTCCATTACGTCATCATTACTTTTTATATAAAAAATAAATATTGTATAACTAGAGTTTCGATATTAAAAAACATTAATTTATTATTTTATGAAAAGCTGATGTGGATCATTAATATTTGTGTTATATCTATAAATATTTAATTTTATCATCATCAACTAATGGTAAATTGAATGCGATCATTCCACTTCCAAGAGAGAGAGAGAGATAGAAAGGGGGGGGGTAATAAAATGATTCCCATAATTATAAGTTTTGTAATGACTATACCAATGAATTTGTGATACACAAATATGTCCATATGCAGAACATGCTGATTTAATTTTCTATTTATTTGATATTTTACAACGCTGTCTTTTAACTTCTGCAGGAACCTTTCTGAAATACTTCAACACTTTGTCTGATTGTAGTTCCTCTATATATTCTATTTTCTGTCATATCTTTCTGATGAAAACAATCCACATTACATGTTTTTAAGAATGTCTTTGAGGTAATTCTTATAATGTAAATGTTTATCTCTCTTACAATCACTATGCTCAAGTTGATACTAGAGCATCATTTTAGAGAATTTTAGTTCTTGTTTCACACATCCAATTCGTGATTTTATAATAGTGAATTCTATGGTATCACAAAAACATACTCATTCATTTTATAATCTTACCATTGAATTTTTAAAATTTGATCATTTAAAGGAAATTTTTCTAATGCCCTTGTGTTGATAAGGTATCCAAGTCTTATTTCCATACAATAAGTAAGATAAAATAGCAACTCTACAAAATGCTAATTTAATTGTAATAGTTATTTCACTGTGATGAAATACTCTATCTTCTAACTTATTAAAAGTAGCAGCAGTATATTGATGTTTTTGCTGCACCTCAACATCTAAATTCACCTTTCTATTTAAAAAGCTACCTGGATATTTAAGTTTTTTTTTCTCAAAGTAACCTTTATTAATAAAAGACTACAAAAATTTTGGGTACACTTACCCATTGAGGATTACACAGTGATCCAATGTAACAAGGTAAAATGTACATATGTTCAAAAATAATTACATCCATAAACATTGCTGTAATGTGTATCTGTATGTGGATCCACATGGCCTGGCCATCGAGAAGTTAACCATCACCCAATGGTCTCACCCCTGAGGCCCCAAAGCAAAGATTCAAATGCTTCAGCTGAATGGGTGAAGTCCAGCATTGTGCCAACCACCACAACAGGCAGTGAGGTCCAAGGCCCAAGTTCACCAAGCAATAGACTCTCGAACCATAGCCAAGCCCTGTCAAGACAATTCTGAATACCTCTGCCTCCCAATTAGCAGTCCAAATGAGCAGGGACCACAATCAGTCTACCTGCCCAGAATTGGAAAGCCAACTTGGGTAAAAACTAAGAAGTAATAAGTAAAAAACCAGATCGACACTGCCCAAAACCAGCCTATCAGGGACACAGCAGCCAACCAGAGCAGGAATAGCACCAACTTTGACTTGTAGCCCCCCAGCAGGTGTTCTGGGCAGTGGCAAAATTGTTAACAGCCCACACCATAAACCAGATACCTAATGTCTACAACCAGCCACTCCTGAAGAAAAGGAGGGAGTGCAGATCCATACTCACAAAACAGAACTCCATCCATGTTACAAAAAAAAAATGGTGGTGGCTCAAAATAGACCAACCGCTTTACAAATGCACTAAATTTAAAGCTAACAAATGAAACCTAATGATAGTGAGTGCAAATGAACACTGACCTATCAAATAATCCATCAAGGGGTGCAGTAGCCCTTCGTGGCAGAGTCCATGTGAAGGTAGTGACTTTCACCCTCCCAGCAGGTTTTTCCAGGCTAGACAATAATCGCCGACAATCCCCCCAAATGAACCAAGCCCCTTATGACCACTATCACCACACTTGAGGAAAAGGAGTGCAAACTCACACCCACCAATACAACATTTAATTCATGTAGTCTTGAAATCAAGCTGGATTTACATGCACACCATGGGAATAAATAATATGTCCATATCGCACACTGAGGTCAATGGAGCTGAACATCCACTCTTGATCATCATCAGACTCCTGTGTCTGCAAATGTTCACAGCAGCTGCTAAACCCACCAACCAAAGTCCTTCAGGGTTCACAATGATTTTTATTTGTTGATACTAGTTGGATTCTGCTTTTTTGATTGAATTTTAGGTTTGGATAGTAATGAATGATACAAGTATAATCTGAAAGTTTGTTGTTAAACTTTGGAAAATTCTCAATAATTATTGCTTGAAAAGTATGATTAATTTGTAGCTTCAAAGTTTCTGTTTAGGTCTAAAACATCATTTGTACTCATTTTTGTCTTTAGATCATTATTTTTTAGCTCAGGAATCACTTCATTGTAGTTCTGTGTTGATTTGAAAAATTTTTATTTATTGATTTTTTTAGGGGGGGGGCAATCCACCGGAAGGGGAGTGATAACTTCTGTCCTGATCATCGGAGAAATCTGATTTTTGAGCAGGGCGATAGCTTAGGTTATTTTCTATAATGTTCACTTCCAAAATTGAGATCGAATTAATAATTGAAACTTGTTTAACACTGCTAAAATCTGATGCAAAGATAAAATTCTTAAAACCATCATTGCTAAAATATTATATTCCGTGTTTTCTATGAGATTTGATGTGCAAATGAATTTCCTGTTTATTCTATTAATAAAATTAGGATTTCTAGTGTCTGTTCTTTTTAGAAATATTTGGTTTCATTTAAAATTATTTTTAAAAGGTTTATAATATTTTAATGATTCCAAGAATTATTTAAGCTAGCTTTTGTCTCTTTCTAATGGCATCCATTTGCATAAAACGGAACGATGGATAATTTCAATTATCATTGAATGAAAACTGTTTCAAAATTTCTTCTAAAGATGAAAAAACAATAAAACAGACATTCACTTACATTTTGGTAACCTTTTTGTTTATGGATCCAACAATGGACTATGCCTTTGGTGAATAGAACAGGGAGCCTGAAACATGTGATGTGATGTGATGTGATGTATTTTTGGCTTCTCCTTAAACGAAGTCAAGAATATCTCAGCAATTATGCTCAGATAAACCTGTTAGCCATTTTATTCTCCATTCCCCACTCTTAAGTCTTCCCATATTCTGCCCCATCCCATTTCCACAACATAATCTTTGTTAACTCTATGGCCTTTATATCTAAACCCCCCTTATCTCTCCCCAAACCCAACATAAAAACTAATAACTCACTTTCTGTATAGTCACTTTGTTCATGTCTATTCTCCCATAACTTCATTATCTGTACCCTTTCTGCTTTCAAGCATTTACATTCAATCAACAGGTGCCTAATATTTTCTATACCTTCCTTACACAATTTGCACACTAAATTATCCATGGTTTTCCATTTACATGTATATTCTCTTGTTGCTAAAGATCCCGTTCGAGCCTTAAATAATAAACTACTTTCCTTACTATTATCATAAATTAACTCGCATGCAATATTCCATTTACTTCTATATATATATTTAAACTCCTTACCCTCCATACTAGTTCTCCATCTCTCCAACTCCCTATTTTTTATTAATGCTTCTATATTTCTCCCATTCCTTACCACTATAATACCCAACAATCCTCCTAACACAATCATCCCATCTTTTATACAAGTATATTGATATAAATTCTTTATCCAAATCTTTCGCATACCACATTACCTTTCTCACCCATCTTGTTGCCTGCCCTTTACTCATAATCCAATTGAACACTATTTTTGCTATTCTTTTACTATCCATAAACTGCAACCTACCAAATATTTTCATTTTACTTTTTGCATCTCTCATATAAAAACTTGACCATCCCATTTCTCCTTGAATTGTCTCCTTTGCTGTCCACATCTCTGCATCTAATGCATGTCTTCCCACTCCTCTTTGTACTTTCTCTAAATAATCTAAAACTCTTTTACTAACCCATAATGCATCATTACCATATGTTAACCCTGCTATTGCAACTCCCTTCCATATTATTCTAGCTACATCATATTTATTATATGAAAATACAGTTAGTTTCTTTACCAAACCCTTTCTTTCCTTTGCTTCATTTACCAAGTTTTTCTCCCATTCATCCAATCAATTTTTCTGATTACATAAGATGATTCCCAAATACCTATATCTATCCACCACACTTAACTTTATATCACCCAATAACAATTCTACATCTTCTCTTTCCCCAGTATTAACCATCATTATATTTGATTTTTCTTCACTAAATTTAATCCCCATCTCTTTTCCCACCCTTGCACATGTCCTCAACATAATTTCCATATCTTCTCTTCTTTCTGCACACAAAAAGATATCATCTGCAAAAAAAAAGACCCGACAAAATATATACTCCCTTGCCACCTATTAATGGTAACTCCCTTGCCACCTATTAATGGTATCTCTACCCCTCTTCCTAGTCTTTCTATTGCTTTCTCCATTTCACTCAAAAACAACAAGAACAAAATAGGTGATATAGGGCATACTTGCCTTAATCCCACTCCATTTTTAACTTTAACTGATTCTATATCCCCTAACTGGTAAGTATAATAATTATTTTCATATAATTTCTTAATAATATTTACTAAAGCTTCATCCATTCCCAAATTGGATAACCTTACCCATAATCTATTTCTATTAACTCTATCATATGCTTTCTCTATATTTATAAAACTCATATATATAATGATCTACCTGAATTCCTACTCATCTCCATAAGCTGAGTAACTACAAACAAACTATCTCCTATATGCCTATCTGATTCTAAAACCTCCTTGCATTTCCCCCACTACCTTATTCTCTTCCATCCATTTTACAACTCTTCCAGCTACCATATATGAGAAAACTTTATATAAAACTGATGTTACCGCTATCGGTCTATAATTATTTAACATTCTATGATCCTTACCCTTTCCTTTAAATAATAATTTTATTCTTGTATTACTCCAACTAACTGGAAAAATTGTCTTCTGTGCCATTTTATTAAAACATGATAATAACTTTGCTTTTGCCATATATAACATTTTGCTGCCACCTTATGTGTGTGTATTTTAAGTGTTTAAAAGTTTTTACTTTGAATTTTTTTTTTTTTTTTGAAAATGGAAATCACCCAATTTGACTAAGATGAAATTGTCACAAAGTTAAGACCATCCTGGAGACAAATTTGAAAGTGACAAAGTCTAAAGGTAGGAGGAACCAAATTGGAAGGTCATGCATAAATGCCTTCACAATAAGCTAGTCAAAACCAAAAAAATGGTGCATTTTAGCAACTACATTGTCCACTTGAAAGATTTGCTGTCATTAGTGGAGCTGAGAACAGTTGACAGTAAAAGGTGTTTGCTCACAGCTACTTATATAAGAATGTCATATTGTGTAAAACACAATGAGCTGCATGAGCTGTGCCATGAGTCTCAAAGTCAGACCTTGCCATTAAATGTGGCAGGCCCAATTTAATTGTTGAGGTCACTTAAATTTGTTTCATGTTTTCATTAATAAAAAAATAAACAACTTTTCATTGCTGTTTTTGTGTTTCTATATTATAAAAAATAATGTTTTATAAAGGTAAAAAATTACATTAAAACAAAAACAATTTGTTTCATATTTTGAATAATAATAATAAAAAAACTTTTCATTGCTGTTTTTGTTTTTATATTTGTGTGTGTGTCTGGATTATGAAAAAATACTGTTTTAAAAAGGTAAAATAATGTTATGACAAAAACAATCACAAAAAATACACCTTGTTAAAAAAATAATTAAAAAACAATAAAATGAAGAAATCCCAAAAACCATCCTGAGGGAGGCTTTAGAGATAATGTTAGCTGCTAATGGAGGAGCATCCATCCAACCAAAAGGTTATAAGCGGTGCCCAACATGAGGCCACAAGTAAGTAGTGCACCAACATGGCTGCTTGATGAATAATGGGCATTGGAAGTTATTTGAGAGCAAGAGAATTGAGGTTATAGATGCCAGCAACTGGTTATATCAGAAATTTATTATAAAAGTAGGTATGGCAGTGTGTAGTTAATTTTGATTAAAAAAAAGATCAAAATTTCTTGTCTATCTAAAACTGGTTATTGATGATGATTGGATGTCTAGATACCCAAAACATTTGAAATGAGACATCTGGCTGGTATAGTAATTGCTAAAGTCAAGACCGATTGTGTGACCAATGTATAGGTTGTTGGGAGGGTTGTGATTGTTGGTTAATGGAGGGGAAGAAAGGTGTGTGACTAATTCTTTATCAATAAATATAAAATGCATAAGAGCAAAAGGGAGACAGGTCAATGAGAGAATAAGGGGGGACATTAGAAGAAATGTTCTTAGTGTTACAAAGTGATGAGAGGGGGAAAGCAAAAGTATAGTGGCTGGTATGTTGAGCTCCAAAATGAATAAAAAAACAAAAATGACTGATATTCAGTGATTTGAAGTAATATTACAGACTATGATGAAAAACCAAGCTAGTCTAAGTATAGAATAAAAGAGAAGCCAAGCTAGTCTAAGGAATCAAATGGATAACCAAGCTAGACTAAGTGCCAAATTAAAATATAGCATAGAGAATCAAGTTGTAGAGTTAAAAGATAGTCTAATCATTCAGCTTAGTAAGTTGGACACCCAAATGGAAGTCCAAAATGATAGGCTGGAGACTAGAATAAATGAGCTTGAGAGCCAGTGCAGGGTTCAAAGTTTGAACATAGAAAATAGAGTAGAGAAGCCCATAGAAAATATAACTGACGAGAATAAAGTTTGGTGGGAGATTAAAAAGTCAAATGGAGGCCATGAAAGAATTGATGGAGAGTCAAATGGATCTTTCTAGAGATCAGCTTAAAGTAGAATTTAAAGAGGAAGTAGAATTAAGATTAGCTCAAATAAACTAAAAATTGAAGCTAACTTAGAAATGAGATTCACCAAGTTAACAATTGAGAACCAAGAAAATCAGAGTAAGGCTGAGTACAAGCTACAGATTTTGGAAAAGATAGAAGATAGTAATGAAAAATTAGCTGACCATATGGTAGGAATGGATTGAAAACTCAGTAGCATTGAAGATAATCTAATCATATAATCGATATATTTAAAAAAGATTTTGATGCACGATTTCAAGAAATAGAGAAAGTTTAGAATGCTTTTAGAAGATTGAAAGTTATAAAGAAAGTGCATTGGAGCAGGCTAATCAGTCAGACCTTAATGTTACAGACTAATTTAGATAGGGGTTTATTGGCTGTAAAACAGGAATGGTCCGAATCTATAAAAGAGTCAGAGAGAGAGATGGAAAAAGTAAAACATTTTACGTGGTCTTTAAAAAGGGATATGAAGAAAATACAAAAAGAGTTGGTAATAGTAGTTCAGAAAGTCACCAAATAGAGAGGTAGAACTTACTCTGGTGCTTATAAACCAGCTAGAAAAAATGAAGAACGAGCAGAGGGAGTTTAATGAACTTCAAGCAGAGAATAGAATTAGCCTATTGGATCAAGAAGGTCAGGAAATGCAGATACATAAATGTGAGGGAATAAGTAATGTCAGATAGTCTCTATCAGGGAGTCTGCCTATTCAAGACAGTAACTTGAAACATATGATTCAGATCAGTAATAGACCAGGTAGGCAAATTGGTAAAGCAAACAGAGCAAGTACCCTAGAAAGCGAATATAACTAAGAAAAAAGTTCTCCATGCAGGTTGGATGAACGTAATAATATAATGGCAACCAAATTTTAAAAATAAAAACTTACAAAGGGACAATTTAGAAACCCCAGTGGAATACCTTACAAAGTTTAGAAGAATTGTTTCTATTATGTCAGTTAACCAAGGGTGAGAAATTGGCAATAGCTGTGAATCACATATGGTACAGCATAAGATTGATGGCAGTCACTTTTTGAACAACCACAAAGATATGGAGAGTACCGACATTTAATCTTAGATAGTTTTTGAAAAGAAGACAGGCAGGATAATGTCAGATACAAAATATCACAAAAAAAAAAATACAGCAGTCAAAAGGGAAGTGATATGCAATTTTTCAGCCGTCAAGCAGTAAAGCTAAAAATATCAACTGCATTTCCCCTATCTGAATCCCAAATAATTAGAGTAATCAGGCATAATGTAGCTCGCCAAATAGTACAGATCTTAATTGTTGCTAACCACCCCACTATTGAAAAAGTAACTAAGCTTTTAGAATCACCAGAAATGAGCGAGAGAGGTTTAGAAAATAGGGTGAAAATAAAGTGATATATATCCACACTCTAGTAATGGGAAAGTGTCAACCATACAATATAGGTTTAAAGGTAGGAACTCCAGGGGTCACACTAAGTTCAGACCCAGTCCTTATGCTGGGAGAACAACTCATGTAAGTGGGCCAAAAAATGGAATTAACAAAGTTGGGGTTAACAAACCCTTGATGAGTGGTGTACAAACTGCTCCCAAAATTATCAAGCAAAATACTAGCAAAACAAGTGCACTAAACTAGAGAGAACCTACAATGCATGAAGTTTAAAACCTGTCCCACCCAAAAAATAAGCAAGTAAACGTGATTGTCACATGTCAGTCAACTTTATATAATCTTAAAATTAATTGTATGGATATAGCTAATGAAGATGTAGTTGGAATTCAGAAAATTTTTACATAATTGAGAGGGATATGTAGCCCTTGGGTTTGCCCAAAGCTCCATTAGATTTTAGACTTAGTTATATATGACAGTATATATGACAGTATTTGATAAAAAAATTTTCTCATGAGCTATTTTTTTTTTCAACAGACAAGCTTTTGAGCGAATGCCAAGTTTGAATCCAAGTCATATTCTTATGGATTGAGTAATTTTAATTAGCATACAAACTAAACATTTAATCATAAAATTTAAAAGCAAAAATTATTTTATTTAGTACCGATTCATAAAGTAATTTTTTTTAAAAAAAAAAACCTAACATACAAAAGTGAGAAATTTATAGATTAGAAGTATTTATACATCATTTTAATAGTTGGGGATTGAAGAAAAAGGAGGGGGTTGTGTGATTTACAAAACTACTTTGGGGGAATGAAAGTAGATAATTGTAATTTTACAATAATAAGTTAAAACTCAATAATTAATAAAATCAAATTGTCAAAAAAAAAAAGATCAAGAATTAATCATAGTATTGAACAATTGGTCTAATTAAAATTGTATGTGTGAGGGGTGCATGTATTTATATGATTAAGTAGTGAATTTTAATTATAAAGTTAATGATTGAATAATAATTACCCCATATTATCTCATTGGAGAACTCCTTTAAAGAAGAATTAATTTGTTTCAATGATTCATTCATAGCGGCCAATTTTCGGTCAAGATTCTGGGTTTGAAGTTGGGTTGCTATGCATTTTTTTTATTATTATTAAAAAAAGAAAAGGGGGC
This sequence comes from Epiperipatus broadwayi, assembly GCA_028023455.1. Taxonomy (NCBI): domain Eukaryota; kingdom Metazoa; phylum Onychophora; class Udeonychophora; order Euonychophora; family Peripatidae; genus Epiperipatus; species Epiperipatus broadwayi. The sequence continues at coordinate 3,968,991 of JAQFVV010000047.1, forward strand.
AAAAGTGCTTTCTCTCATTTATTCTTTGGGAAGAGTTTTCTTCCATTTGTACTTTGGGGAGATTTCCATGAGCGGAAAATTACTAAAGAAAATCGTGTGATAACTGTGACACAGGAATGTATAAGTTTAAAAACAATGGATGGTCAATAAAATGTAGACATAAATGGTTTGGCAGGTCAATCATTCAGGAGGGGATAAGTTTAAAAAAACAACAACAAAAAACAATAGGTAATTAATCAAATAAAACCCAGACAAATGGTTTGGCAGGTCAATCATTCAAGGGAGGGGGATGAAAAAACCCAGGCAATATAAGATGCTTGATTTGTCTTTAGAGGGGCTCTCTTTTCTTGTTAGTCATCATCAGTTATCCAGAGAAGCCTCGTTGTCAGGTTTAATAAGCAATTTTTTTTTAAAAAAAGAGAGAAAAGAAATCGTTTGTTGTTAGTTTTCAGTTGTCTCCTGAATGAAAAACCTAGTCAAATTTTATAACATTGATACAAAATGATCATTGAGTAAGTTTATATTAGGCCCACCCTGTCCACTCAAAGAATTGACCAACTTCATGATTTGTCTTACATCTAAATATACCCAATTGGAATCGGCAAGTGATGAAACTTAAACTGCAGAGAAAATTTTGCTCAGAAAAAATTGGAGAAACACTGAGTTATATGAATCATTATTTCACACATAAATTTATTAACTTTAAAAAGACTTAGCTATTCGTATTATCCAAGATTCCAAGAGAAAATAATTTTGATTTCACAAATAAGGTGGAAGTAAACACTACAATCCCATATGAAACATCAAACCGTCGTAAGTGAAATGAGAAATACAGCAATAAGTGGACTTGTACATGTCAAAACTTAAAAGCTAGTTAATTTCAGCTATAAAAGTGTAATTAATGCACAGAACTCCAAATGGAAAAAGTCTTATAATCAATGTGAAAATTTTATTACATTTTAGCATAAGAATTGAACTTATATAAAAGTGACTCTTTCAAATAAAGCCCCAGATCAATGATTTGCAACTAAAAAAAACTATCTAAAGTGATATATGTGCGCATAGAACAAACAAAAGAAAGGGAAAAAAGCTGCAGCAAAAATGGAAAACAGAGATCAAAAGGACAATCCATGAGGACTGTTTAAGTATAATTTAATTTTATTATTTGTTATTTGTTTCTAACATTTAATCTAAAAAAAAAAAGATTTTAATCATATATATTCATTTAAAGTTAATCTATGTTAAAATTATTATTATTATTTTTTGGGGTAGATAAGTTAATACCAAATCATTTTGTATGTGCCTGTATTAAATGCTTTACATTTTAAGTGAAATGTTTTTGGATCGGATCAGGTATTATTATCAAATGCTTGGCCTTATTGATATGTTTTATAAAGGTTGTGTGAATGTTGGGCTAAAACATCATCATTATATTGTAAAAGTGCAGAGATAATTTTAAAAATTTAATACCCATTTCTTATGTGGTTGAGTGTTAGTATTCATTCATTTATAGTTCTTCAAAGTGCATGTGCAATAGCATAATGCTGTGTTAAATATTATTATTATCATCGTAAAGTTAAAGTTAGATATAAGCTAATTAAGGCTTGGAAAAATTATTGGCTAATGTTCTGGTGTACTATATCATGAGAGGAATGCAGATGTGAAAGTTTTACTTATTCAAATTGGTGTTAGATCTGTGTATACGTGGATGGACAAAGAGTTCCCACCAAGCTAGTGGAGTCGTAGTTTAGCTCGCTCACTAAGATGTTCATTCAATTTTTTATAAAGTATTTAAATACAGTGGAAGAATTTCCCATTTGGTTATTTTCTACACTGTAAGATGATTTCTGTGTTGATGGTCAGAGGTTAATAGGTATATCTCCTAGCATATCTCAAGCTTAGTGAAAAGATATTTTCTCTTATTCAGGTCACTGCCTACCCTCATATTCATTTTGAAGTTCCTTATGGGTGTATGAATTACAGCTATTGCTAAGTGTTACTTTTAAATGTTGGTTACAGGGTCACAAATTCAATTTGATGTCAGGATGAGTGTGGATAGTGTGTGCGATTAGTATATTAGAACATTGCTTTGTTGATATATTTTAATTGATCAATAATAGCCAAGAATAATAATGTAGATAAAAATTAAACTTAAGGGTTAAATAAAACCTGAGAACATCATAAGCAGTGCGTATGTATAAGTATCTAAAAAAACATATCCACAGCCAGCTGAGAACTTCACTGGAATGGTAAGATTACTGAAGTATTATTATTATTATTGTCATAAGAACATGGATAAGGATTGTATGCATGTATGATAATGATTAAGCTAAGTACTGATTTCTTGACATTTGAAAATCAACTAAAAGTAACTTAATAGCACGAAGACCAACCATACATAAAATATCTTCATTGTAAAGCATAAGGTTAAGGCATATTAGGTTAAAATAATTAAGGGAAATTATTAAAATTTACTATTGGGAGAGTTATCCTTGAAATGAATGGAGGGATAAAAAAATAAATCAGTAATTGAAAGCATTAAAAACTGGAGGAGGGAGAAATTTACTGTTCACTATATCTTAGTTAAAATTAAAAACAATATATCTATGAAGGTAACTATTATCGTTATCTATCTGTTTTATTAGTATTATTCCATGGCAAATGTGATTCCCTAATAATCAAGAATTAATATTTGTATTTTAAAACCTCGTAAAATTTGTCGATTGATTTAGGGATTATTTTTTTTATCATATGGTTGTAGAACAGGGGAAAGCCATGTGAACTATAGAAATAATGTACACATTATTTTATTGAATTATATTTGTTAATAAAATTTGTTGTTTTTTTTTAATAAAAAAAAAGAGAAAAAAAAATTTGCATAAGCCTCGATGTTTTGTGGGTTATTACAATCTAGAAATCTCAAACCCAATCATGCATCAATATATTATTATTTATATTTGGAGCAACATTTTGGTAAACCTTATCAGGTAAAATTTATTTAAATGGTTAATTTTCTAAGCTTATGTAGCATGACAAGACTCAAGATTACCAATACTCTGGAAATAATTTAGTATAGTTGAAGTATAGATTATGAATGGCAACATGGTTACTGGGTGATCGTGTATGCAGTGGGTGTGCATAAAATCCCTTCCCCATCCATTGTATTCAAACACCTCACTAGATGTGCTTCCTTATGATTTTTCTTTAAGGATCAAAGTGTTTGTAATATGTTATTTCCAAAATTTAATGTAAGCTTAATTATTCGAGTTTTAGTGTAAGTGGGCATTGGCTACATTAAAGTCAGCCAAGATCAACTTCGGAGGTGATCACGAGAGGGGTATTTATCACCAATAATCCATAGCAACTTGTTCATCTTCTAGACCTTATTGTTCTAAACCCTGAGAAGAGATTATCATAAAAGATAGATGAGCAGCAAAAACTGGAATCCCAGACTCCCTCTAGTGGACTATGGATATTTAAGTTGACTTACATTTTCAAGTAAATAACTATCCAAGGTAAAAATTGCTAAAGACTTTTTCTCTACCATTGACTGGTAAGTTTTTTGAACATTAATTATTAAACCAAAGTCTTTATATAATGCAATCAAAACATTAAGTACATTATATATAGGGTATATGAGCACAGACTTTCACATGACCTACCACTTTCCACTCTATCTCATAACACTGCTTGATACATTTGATCACATATATGTCAAAAAGATAAATAATTACCAATATACGTATTTCATGCTAAACCAGCAATCATCAGTTGGTCCAGATTATCATCTCTACACATCTATGCAATAAGTGCTGAGATATATATTAAGATAGCCAATCTTCATACTTTAATGGACAGACTCCAATCCACAAGTACATTATGTAGATTGTTTTTTGAACTTATAAATTCAGAATGATTTTCATTTTGATTTATTCAAATGAGCCATCAAACCTGTATTGCACTTTGATCCCTGTTTCATCAAAAACAATGTTAGAGTAAATAGAAATCTAGTATTAAACATATATATATTTCATATGATGGAATTAACATCCATTATATATATATATATATATATTTGTTCTAACATTGTTTTTGGTTTTTATGATAGTGATCTACGGAGTTGCTTATAAACAGCTTAATAAAATAGGGATCAAGATGCAAAACAGGTTTGATGATTCTTTTAAATAAATTAAAATGGAAAACATTCTGAATTTACAATATATTGATGTTTATGCTAGTTCAAAAACTATCTACAAAATGTATATAAAGACTTTGGTTTAATAATTAATGAAACTTGTCAGTAATGAGAGAAAAGTCTTTAACAACTTTTATCACGGATGGTTATTAACTTGAAAATGTAACCCAGTAGATTTTCAAGAGAAAGATAAGTTTAGATATTGATGTGCAGCAAAGACACCAGTACACCGCTCTTACTTTTAATAAGCTAGAAGATAGAGTATTTTATTACAGTGAAATAACTATTACAATTAAATTAGCACTTTATAGAGCTGCTATTTTATCTTATTTAATATATGGAAGTAAGACTTGGACACCATATCAACACAAGTGCATTAAAAAAATTTCATTTGATTAAGGATAAACCATAAAATTTTAAAAATTTAATGATGACATCATAAAACCAATCAATATATTTTTCAATGTCTTGGATGTGGTAATACAATGTTCACCATTGTAAATTCACATCTTCATTGAAACAGATGTGTGAAATAAGTGAATAATAAAAGATTTCCTAAAATGAAGTTTTTTTTAAAAGAAAATCAATAAAAGAAATATATAAATCATTCTTTTATTCCTGACACTTTCATTATATTTTCTTGCAAAAAAAAAAAAAACCCCCACCCCTAGTAATTCTTAATTTTTTAAAACTATAATGAGTCTCTGATAACCATTCATCTATGACAAAAAGCAATCTATTCAACAAAATTTTCATAAGTACCTTTACTGTGGTGCATAATTTCATGATAATTATTGCAATCTTATCCATTTTATTTTTAAAAATTGGAGCAATATAAGCATTCTTAAAATCAGATGAACCAACTTTATAAGTCCAAATAGTTCTAAAAAAACTCCAATATTTTTGAAGTTAGCATATCATTATCTTATTTTAGATTTCTCCAAGTACTTCATCTACATCTAAGGACTTTATACTTTTAAGATTACAAGGTGCTGTTTTGATTTCATGAAGCTGGATAATTTTGTCCAAATCTAAGTGAGTAGATAAAATGAATATATCATTAAAGGTCAGCATTCCAATTTTCATATCGTTATTCAAGGGATGATTAAAATACTCCTTTCAACTTTTCAAAATATTGTCTTCATGTAAGAAAGCGCCAATGATAGATTTAAGAGGATTATGATATTGTTTTTAGGTTCATATAAAAAAAAATATCTACAGAAGCATGATTAACAAATGTCTTATCTCCTTTGCAGTTTTAACACATAATCATTTGTAAGTCTTCTTATCAATTATTGAACTTCTGACATTAAATCTTTATACTTATTATGGAACTCCATAGTTAAATTATTATTTTGTCAAACAGAAATGCCATATTTTTTTAAAAATCAAATCACTAGCAATAAGATCATTATCAGATCCAGTCATGAGTCTTTTTTTCAGTGAAACCATTTGTATCCATAACACAGTCCTTAAGATAATTGCACACATCAATAATATTACAGTCATTAAAACAAGAAAAACTCTTCACTCAGTGCAAACCAGAGTAATCAATGGATGCTAGATCATAAGTTCTAAGTGCAATGCTCTCAGATCCAAGGCTCCTCACTGATGAAATCCACAAGCTAGAAACTAGTCTGGGGATATTGGATGAGTAGGCACTAGGTAGGGATTTTATGCATAAGCCTTCTGGCATTCATTGATTGTTCTGGTTTGCACTGAGTGGCACTACTGTATGGACAGTTTTGCCTGTTGTAATAATTGTTATGAGCAAGCATAAGAAATGGTAATCATGTAAGGTTTAGTGGTTTAATATTACAGTCCTGAAGACCAAATACAGATATTGGAATTTAACATATAGATACTTCTAAAAATGAAACATTTTTTGTGGGAATATAATTGGAATATCTATTTTAAATTCATCTATCATTTTAATCTTTGAGCACATTAATTTATGATCCATCCATTAATTTGCATTTTTAAGTACTCATATAATATAAGCTCATACATTCTAATTAACTATAATGAAGTCTATTAAATGCCATTCTTTTGAGTATTCACCCATTCATGTTCATTTATAGTAATTTTTTCCCTAAAGAAAAATGCTTATGATGTGATATCCAAATGCTTCTCTAATAGGTCAACACACACCTAAACATATACAGATGGGCAAAGATTTTTTTAAAATTTTTTTTAATTGGGAATGTAAGCCATAAATATCTATCAAATGTTACTTTTACTACTGGGTTGAACCAGTCATATCTCTTAAGTATGAGATACATAAATAAGGTACTCTTCAGGGTTAAGAAGTCTTGTTAGCAGAGTAAAAAGACTTTATTATTGCTATAAAGAAGTCAGTATGATTTAATACAGTGATAGGATGATGAATTCAAGAGCTGGATTCTTGGATTAAACTGATACTCATGTCACAAATATCTTAAGTAATAAACTTTTTAATCATGATCACCATTAGAAATGAAAACTTGTGAAGTTAAAGCATGCAGGAGTAATTCTCAGTTTTGTAACTTTTGGAATTTTCTATCACAAATCTTAAGATATGTAATTTATGTATATAATTAATTTAATGTAGATGGTAGGAGATTTTATTTATTTATAAAAAGGTGAGTATATATGTATTGATGATTTGGGTAATTATGCAAATTGGTCATGTAATATTTTTAGATAATGAATAAGATCTATCTATCTATCTATCTATCTATCTATCTATCTATCTATCTATCTATCTATCTATCTATCTATCTATCTATCTATCTATCTATCTATCTATCTATCTATCTATCTATCTATCCATCCATCCATCCATCCATCCATCCATCCATCCATCCATCCATCCATCCATCCATCCATCCATCCATCCATCCATCCATCCATCCATCCATCCATCCATCCATCTATCTATCTATCTATCTATCTATCTATCTATCTATCTATCTATCTATCTATCTATCTATCTATCTATCTATCTATCTATCTATCTATCTATCTATCTATCTATCTATCTATCTATCTATCTATCTATCTATCTATCTATCTATCTATCTATCTATCTATCTATCTATCTATCTATCTATCTATCTATCTATCTATCTATCTATCTATCTATCTATCTATCTATCTATCTATCTATCTATCTATCTATCTATCTATCTATCTATCTATCTATCTATCTATCTATCTATCTAATCAAAATTATCCCAAATTCACAACTCCACCAGACTAGCCAAGAAAGTAAACTAAAACATTACTGATGGTTTCACTGCTACAAGCAGATTTCTCAAGTGTAAAAAACTACAAAATTAACATATTTAAATTAAACATTACCCACAATTCCACTTCCCATACACCCTTAATATTAAAAGAATTTTTAAATAAGTTAATTGCTTCAGAATCATACATCTTTAATTATAAAGATTCTTTAATTCCTCTTTTAATTTCATTTCTCTCAAAGAAGACAATCTTAGCTTCATCAAAATTAATAATATATCTTTTGCAGTGAAATCATTGGTAGGGTTTTAGAGTTTATTTTCTTGGCTAGTCTGGTTAAAAAAACAGGCAAAACTCTCTATATGTATTGCCAATCAGTGCAAACCAGAGTAATCAATGGATGCCAGAAAGCTTGTGCATAAAATCCCCATCTAGTGCCTACTCATCCAATATCCTCAGACTAGTTTCTGGCTTGTGGTCTTTGTCAGTGAGAAGCCTTGTATCTGAGAGCACTGCACCTAGATCTTAGGATCCATTGCAACCCTCCAGCAGCCAGCCACCCTTTATCTCTACTTAACTACAAAACTACGAGTCTTAAATTGAAAATACTATAATATTTTCAATCCAAAAGCTCATTAGCTTATATAATCATATAGGTCTGTAATAAGTTCAGTACCCATATATTTTGGTGATTTTGGTTCTTTAATAACTATAGCCACCACTATCCTATTAGTCAGAATTGGTTTTAAGCCAATAAACATCACATGATCACCATTTCTTATGCTTGCTGATAACTGTTATTAAAATAGACAAAACTCTCTATACATATTGGATGAGTAGGCACTAGATGGGAATTTTATGCCCAAGCTTTCTGGCATCCATTGATTACTTTGGCTTGCACTGAGTGACAATATGTATAGAGAGTTTTGCCTGTTTCAATAACAGTTATAAGCAAGCATAAGAAATAGTCATAATGTGATGTTTATTGGTCTGGTTGAGTTGTGAATTTCGGTAAAGATATATATAGGTAATGGATTAAAAGTAAATTATTTAAAGCTTAATTATATAGGAAATGAGGCATAGTTATTTAAAATTATGTATAAAGTTATCTATAATTGAATGTAAATATTTATATAACTGATTAACTATAGTTAATGTAGATTTTATTTATATATATATATGTAAATAGTTTATGTGATTATATAAAATGATTATGTAATATGAACGTTAGAGGGGGGGGTAGATGTATGTGATTTATTGGAAAATTATATACTTTGAAAATGTCATAATACTGACCCAAAACTGGTCCAAGAAAATATTTATTATTTTCAGTAAGTTGTTTAATTTCAATTGAGTTGAAATAATTTTTAATATTTGAAAACAACATTATGGACAAATTTATTTATTGTACCATTATTAAAAATAATTTTTATCAAGTAAACAAGGTAAGCCATGACCATAAAGCATCCTTTTAGAAAACCTTGTATTGTTTATTTGTTTCACATACCTATTTCAATAAAGATGTAATAATGCAATAGCAGATGCTGTGCATTACACCCAGCAAGATGAATAACATATTGATTTGTCTTATGATCTTGCCATTTTATTTTTAAAATATTGCAGAGCACCCTAATTGAAATTTTTATAATACTTTTATGTGTTACATTGATAAAGTGTCCAAGTCTCACTTCCATACAATAAATTAAGAAAAATATCAACTTTATTTAATTGTAGTAGTAATTTCACTGTGATAAAATGTATATTTTAACTTGTTAAAAGCAAGCACATTAGCATCTACGATGCACCTTAATATCTAAGTTCAAACAACATTGATTGTACAGTAAATGCTAATATTATTATATTAAGTTTTTATTGTAAGTTTATTCTATTTATAAAAGTTTGTTTAATTATTTCAAACAATGTATTTTATTTTTGTATTTGTATGTTGCTATTGACATTATTATTATTCTCGCACTGTTTTTTATTACAGTTTAATTTCTAATTCTAATATTGTAAGCTCCTCACACTTGTTTGGAACTTTTGTATATTTGTGAATTATTACTGTCATTATTTTATTGAATAAATTAAATAAGGCTATAACCTTAGTACATGCACCTTGAGTGCTTAATTTATTACAAAAGAAACCTCTACAAATCTAAATACAAGATTCAACTTTATAAAGATAAGAACGGCCTCTTATCTTCAACCTATTTTTCTAAATATATAAGCAAATCTAAAGCATTTTGATTGGGGAGTGCAAGTAAGGTTATAACCTTATTTAAGTATTACACACTGACATTGCACTTAATAAGAATTAATATTTACAACTTTACATTGAATAAATGAAAGAAAAACGGTTTTTTTCTTTTTTTCATCTTATCGGTTTTATTCATCATTCTTTTTCTCCTCTTTTATCTCCTCATTCTTTTCTTGTCTCCCTTTTTTTCTCTTCCTTCTTTTATTATTATTCTTCTTATTGCAAAACAAAAGGAATTGGAATGAAATAATAACTTCAGACAACAATTGCTATTTTAATGGATGTAATCTCAATAAGATTAGAAAATCAAAATTAAGCTCAGAATGACAGAGAAAAACACCTAGATTAGTTAAGTATCTGTTGGCCAAAATTCTTGCATTATAAGCAGATGAAAAAAAATCACTTTTGTATCAGTTGCAAATGCCATTCTATGAAGCTTTCTCAAAGTGTTCTTTTGTCATAAGAATGTGTAATAAACAATTCAAAATAGGTAAATCTTTAGCAATATTAATATATTGCTAAAGATTTACCAAAAGAATTTATCTAATGACCAAGATGTCTATCAACTATTATAACAGTAATTTTACATAAGTCTTTTCAAAAAGGGGAAAAAATATATTAATTAATATTGCCATCATAATGAATTTTTAATCTATTTCTTTTACCTGTGACCAGAATAGCAATAATTAATAGTAATAATCTTTGAAAGTGGAAAAGATTTATAAATACTCAGTTGTCCCAGTAAAAACCTGATTGATACTTCTTCCAAGCTTCTCACAGTATCAATGCATGTATCATGCAACAATAGTTTAGATATTCACGACTCTTTTAAGGTGCTATTATGTCTGGATCATGAGTTACAATGTTAAATGTGACTGTATCTTTGTAGATCATCTTCAATACTCTTCCTGACATCATAAAATCTTGCAAGCTACCTGAAAACATTCTTATGACTTATGGATGTACTGCCAATCACAGTTGGAATCATTTTAAATGTTTCATCAAAAGCTTTATTCAATTTAAAACAAAATTTATTTTTAGCTATTTTTCCATTGGGGTCTAGCATGAATTATAATCACATTTCATGTTGTAGCTCATGATTCAAGTATTCTATTGCCTTAAACTTTTTGTGATGAATAGCTCAATTATGTCACTACATAAATACATGTAATGATTGAAATATGATGCTGCAGGAAACCTGAAGAGAGGATCAATCACCTTTTTATTGGATCCATTGCACCAGTAGTTATTAATTAAATAAGTCTTATTCTAAATGTATAAACTTGCAGAAATTTAATAAGTATTAATTATCCCAAGGATACAAGTAAAATTAAAACAACCTATTGTTTCTGGCAATTTTAAGATGGTAAAGAAATATAATATGAAACCAGACATATACATTTGCTTCTTTAACAGAATCATTTAGGTCAAATTTATTTCAGAAGATCTCTATAAACAGTCATGCACCAACTATTAACCTGATATTTATTTCAAGAACTGATTAAAAGTTTTAATTATGTTCAATGTATATTACACTTTCATTCTATAATTTAAAAAAAACTTAACTTAGAAGAAAAATATAGCAGACATTTTAAAATCTTAAATAAAATAAAAGTTAGTTAGTGTAATAAAGTAAATAAACAACCATAACATATTCTAAGCATAAATCAAACTATTATATAATGGATGGTGTAACTATGTATGTGTGTATTTAAATGAATTATGCTTAAAGCCAATGGATATGGGATTTTGGAAATACTTATGAAAAATTGATCTCAGTATTATCTATAGACTTTATTTTTTTAGTTTCAATTCAAATAGTGTCCAAATATTCAAGTAATTAAAAAATGTTAACAATATTTCAAATCATCAATGTTTTAAAAATAAAAATATTCAATTGTTTATCTATGGTGAAACCATAATATGCACTGCAATATTGTACATTATTTAAATTATCATTTTTATCCAATGCTTAAACTTAACCAATAAAATGTCAGCAATCTGTTGACTATATAATCTATTACAACTTGCTGATAATCTATTGGTTAATTTTAAGCATTGGCTGGAGTGTTGTCTTTGCTGATATCCTATTGCTTAATTTTAAGCATTGGATGAAGAAATGTGACTTACTTATAATAACCAATTACCTATATGCACTTATGGTTTACTATTTTAGTTATATATTATCAAAAATATAAATAAACAAAAAATAACAAAATTTAACAAATGCTACTGTCATATCTGACCTTGCCTTTAAAAGTAGACTATTCCAGATTCCTTGGCTGATTATCTAGCACCCTATCACTATCCAATGAGGATAAATCCTTTGTTGGGGTTTGTGCACATAATCTGAGTGTTGCCAGTAAGTTAGGGGATCTATTAAATAGTCAGCCTTTTGGAGGCAAGGCAGAGAGAAATTACTTCTGTCAACCTGAATGACTGAATGTGCTCTCCAATAAACCCTCTGCCATCAGCAAAGATATTATCTCTAGTCATTTTTGTGATATCCATGCAGTGAGGCAAGTCCACATAAGGACTAAAAACTGCTACATCCACAAACCAAATGAGGCAAACTGTCTAAGCGCAGCTGGAGGAGTCTTACTTGAGCTTACAAGGCAGGCTATTTATATAGCTGGAAGTGAGTTCCATTACTTGGTATGCCTACCTCAGCATTAACTTGTATAAATCATATTTATATGATTAACTAACATGCGTGTATATTTTTGTGTAACTAATAAATTATACATATTAATTGTTGAGTAGTTTGTCATCATTTGTCTGTTGGTTTGGTACTGAACCTGTAAGCTAAGCCAAACACAACAGCTACTATATGGCAGCCACCATTTTTCTGTTTTGAAGTGCCATACATGTTTATCAATAACATTCATTGGATTATATTGAAAGCATATTATTTTATTATTTGCTTTTTTAAATCTTTTTCAGATTTTGATATAATAAATATAAAGCTTAACATTTTATCAAATTAAAGAAAATTCAGAAAAGTATTTTCTTTAAGCTATGAAATAAAATTTATAGATTTAATAGTGGTAGAAAAAAACTATAAAACATTCTTGGATTGCATCAGAAAGCTTAAAGAATTTAATTGAGATTCTGAAATAGTAACAGAAAAAAAGTAAAACTATATTCTGGAATCAATATGAACTTAAATAATCTAAACAACTTCAAAGGTCCTAATCTGCTGATAATGAGACTATTATATCACTTCCATTGAAAAAAAAAAGTTAATAAAGAAAAAAGATGTCACCTGGAGTGTGTTTAATTGCAATGAAATCACTCATTTTATTTTTTAAAAAAGTAAATATACAGCACAATAATTTTTTTATTTTTTGAGTGAATGAGAATGTGTTGAGCATGCACTAATATCTCCCTCAAATTTTTGTTAATACCATATTACTTCAAATTTAAGCTGCAGTTTTAAATTCAAATTTTGAAGATGTAAAAATAGGGTGCAACTTAAACTTAAAATGAACATTTTATTTCTGCCAATCTTGCATTTCCCAGTGATCATATTTTTGCTTTATACTCTACACATGTGCATAGTATTATGATCGTTATAGCAGTTTATTTATGAGTCCCTGTTTGCACTTTTCTGTGTTAATCCAGTTGATGTTTAATAGTAGCTATGTAGAATCACATTGTATTTGGCTATATTTTAAGTTCTTTTATTACCCATGCTAATTTGAAATGAATATTTCAACATCTTATTTCTGCCAATCTTGCACTTCTCAACAATCGTGTCTTTGCTTTATGGTGTATGCATGCATATAGTATTACAATCATTGGTAGTACTAGAATCATGTGGTATCTTCACTATTTTAATTTTGTACTTTTTTTATTACCATATAAGTTGCTGAATTCAAAAGAAAAGTTATATTAGTTTCTACTTAAGTATATAAAAATGTTTTTTATTTTTCAATATTATACCTATTATAAAATTATTTTTAGATTTATTTCCGAGCTTAAAATTCTACTGTAACTTAAATTAAAAGTAATATGGTAATTATGTTCATACTTTTTAAAATTTTATTTATATTACAATCTTAATTTATATGTGCATACTATACATATAAATGTGCATGTTGAAAATTTTTATATACAGTACTTGTTGTTCAGTGAACAATATACATTCTACTAAAATCAAAGTTTGTCAAAGCAAGAACTATTATATATGATGTATAATGTACATAAGAAACCTTGGATCAAAATATAGTGATTATTATAATCCCACTGTATATTAATCCAAATTTTAATGCTGATTTGCAGTTTAATTATGTGGATTATACATGTTGATAGATTCATTTACTATCTGTATTGCTAAGTACTATGTGTGTACATTTGAAGGAGTCACCCATATAACTGCAAAGTTGTACTTGCATATCATTTGAGAAGAAATATTGGTGATTTTTTGTATCTTCTTATGATTAAAGTTACTTATGTAAATCAGTAATTATATATAAGGTAAAGTAAATAAAGCAGCATTTGAATAGACTATTATAAAGCTAGGACTTTTTCCATAACCTTTTATAGAGGAATAGAGAATGAAAATGTTGTACTCATCAAGCTTTTCAATTGTTGTGTGGTGAGAGTTTGAATTGCTTTTCATCCTTGTTCTACTAGTTAACTACAAATAGTTAGATATTCATTTACTGATCCACATTAGATGGTTATTTGAGTTAGCTACAGACTTTCTATGTGAAAAAAAATCCTAAGTCTATTGAAAAATATTCTTGGCCTAGATTTAAATACACTATCAGTGTACTATATATATATAATCATAATGGGCTTTCAACTTGAAAAATCATGAGTGAAAACAGAAGCACAAAAAATAGTTGAATTGTATGAGGATGAAAAGAACTCTTTTTTTCAAAAGTTATATAAGTAAATAGTATACATATAATGATATTGAACTACAATATTAGAAAATATGTAACAGTCAAAGTGACAAACTCTGATTACTGCTAATATACACAGTTGAGATGCCCTCTAGCTGCCACAAATTCAACTTTAACAGAAAAAAAGATGGTTACCTTTTTTTTTCCATGTCCACGATATTGTAATATGGTTAAACATGTTCGTTTATTTAGCTAATGATACATATTTTTTGGTGTTAATATTTATTTTTTCTACTGGAAAATATTATTTTCAGACTGATAAATAAATGATATACAAATAAAGTAATAGCTTAACATTTATTACTTATATTTATAGAAATAATATATTCACAACAGTTAAAAGATTAAAAAAGTTTGTGTACTGTGATTGGCAGAATTACTAACTCATATTATCAACAATAACAACCAATGGATTGAAAGAATGTGGTGACTCCTTCTAATAAAACATAATATTTCCACCCGGAATGACTTCCCTCGTGAAAGGTCCAATATTATTTATTGTTAGTAATTTCCCACTCAGAATTTAAGTATGCCTAAATACATCTTGAAAAATCATGGACAACATACATCACTGTTAAAGGAATTCAAGACTAAGAATTACTAGTTTGAACATGGCACAATAACCTAAGTTTTATTCTCTGGCACTCTCTCAAATAGATCTCCAGTTATATAGTCAGCTCTCTTATCTGACTATAAAGGAGTAATTTACTGACCTAATTATATGAGTGATCTATTTATGTATGTCATTCTGTTATTTGTAAAAATAACAACAACAATAATTATTATTACGATCATTATTATTGTTATTAACTGAAAAAAAAGTTTAAGATTATTTAATAGTTCCTATTGCCTTAGTAATATCATATATATACTTTAAAAACCAGTCAACATTTAGACAATCCCAATATCAATAACAATCAACAATTTCAAACTGTTGTCAAGGCAATCTCCTTTTTAAATATTTGAATATAACTTTTATTACATTTTTATTTAACATGGTCAAACTCAACTCACAACTTTGACACCATCCACCTCAGATAAATACAATAATGATTATTACTAATCATTTTCTAAACTAGAGATTATCTATAGCACAGATATAAACTTTAAACCTCAGTTAAAGATTAATATATCTGCTTTTTTAATATAGCATTTGAATTTAAGATTCTATAATATTGTATTTTTTTGTTAAGAGTTAGTCGAAAACGATGTTAAACCTTGTTTTGATTATTTGACTGGCGTGATATTTGTCAAAACATTTTTAAAAAAAAATCTAAAACCTGTTTGATATTAGATGAATTATACTGTACTTTATAGTGAACACTGTTTATAAAAAGTAAAAAAATTAAAAACGAGATAATGTTTCTAAAATTGAAAAATTAACAATTAGAAAAAAAGTCGACGCTTATGAAAGTGAAGAACTTTATTCTAATAAATTTATTTTAAAATTCAGCTGATTAAAAATCCATTGGAAGGAAAATAATTATTTTTGGAAAGATATCTAATATTTACTACTTTGCGGAATCTTTGGATTGTTTATTTTTTAATGTTTATTTAATAAATATGGAAGGAATAGTTTTTTTTTTATTATGTTTTTATAATCAAACACGAACGTTTATAGTGATATTTTTTATATATGCTTTTAATAAAAATACTTCAAAATAATTGTGCATACTCAAATATTTGTGAAAATATTATTAACATCAGTCAAAGCAAATTTCTTTTTCCAGATCCAACAATAAAGTCATCTGGATTTGATCTTCCTAGACATGGTCATTACGCATTTACTTCTCGAATGGAATTTAATAACAATCACAGACCTATATAGATACGAACCAACACAAACTTTGAACGCAAAGTTAAATTTATAGTTTCCGTGGCAAAATTAAAAAACTTAAAAAAACCCTTTCATGAACCTATTTACATTTCTGGAATCCGTACAGGCTTCTTTATATTTTGTTACTAATTCAAGCTTTCTAAAAAAAAAAAATCCACATGCTAAGAAAGTAATTAGTAAAATGCCAAAAGGCAGGTTATGCATAGACTCCCAGACTACTTTCCTTGCTATTTATTTTGATCTTTAAAAGCTTACAACCGGCTTCATTAATTAAAGCCACTTTAAAGTGCATTCTTGTACCTCTCCCAGTTCCTTAGTAGAAAACCAACGTTTAGATAAAGTTTAGCTAAAACAAACAGCAAACTAGATTTTATATTTGAATACATTTTTTTTTCTTTAGTAAGAAATAAATTAGTATATGAAATTATTTAAATTGTGCATTGAGGTGAATCTATTTTTATATTTTAAGCTTTTATTCAAGTTAAAAATATTAGTACAGTAAATCTTTCATAAAATTTATAAATTATAATTCAAAAAGTTAATCTTGGAGAACTCCTCTAAAACGTAAAAGATTCTGTGTCATATTTTGGAGACCTTAGCTCGCACAATGATTTCCTTTTAGCATTAACACATTAAATTATTATCAAGTATCTTTTGAAATACAGGCATTCTTCATATTCTTGGAGCTTTCAAGCACCCTTCAACTATCCACATTCTCACCTGACCACATACATGTAGAAAAGATAAATAATCACCAATATATGTATTTCGTAAGCTGCAGGTATATGAAGAATGCCCGTATTTCAAATATTTACACATTAAGCCTGCATATCCCTCTTCTATATATTAAAATGGATAAGATCCTATACATGAGGAGTCAAAGTGACTTGAGGTTAACATGGGTGTGGCAATAATATTGGCATCAGCATGGGATTTGGCCTTTGTATCATCAGATTTTCAATGGTATGGATAGTTGGAGGTTGGAATAGATTGAAGCCTGTCCATTAAAGTATGAAGATTTGTTATCTTAATATAAGCTGAGCACTGACTATATATGTATGTGGGAGATGATAATCTGGACCAAGTGATGAGTGCTGGTTCAGTATGAAATATGTATATTGATGATTATTTTTTTACATGTGTGCTGTAATGTGTATTAGCAGTATGAGATAGTGTGGATAGTTGAAGGGTTTTTGAAAGTATGTGTTCAAATCCCCTGTATCTTAGTCACCAAATATATGACATTTATATATTTGGTACCTATGTTTGAATATTATCAATATTGAGATTTATGACTTTCAGATATTTTATGTACACAGTGTGTTCCAGTGAAAATGTGTCTGGTTCTGCAGCAGCATTTTGAATTAATGCATATGTTACATAATGACTTAATTTAGCAATTTATTATAAAAAAATTTAAGAAAGTAGTATGTCTGGATCATGAGTTCATGGATCATCTCTTGCCATCATGAAATCTTGCAAACCACTTGAAAATGTTCTTTCTACTCACATCTTCACTGCCATACACAGAGTAAATCATCTCAAATTTTTACTATCAATTTTGCCCAATTCAAAACTAAGTTTAAAAATTAATACAGGTGTTAAAACACAATGTAATGGATCAGACATAAATGCTTTAACATTTTTGTGGTGTAAATTATGGCATCACATAGATGGCACTGTTGAAAACAGTCACTTTTCACTGGTCATTGCATGTATAGTAGAACAGAGAACAAAGCTCTTTGAGAAAATCTAGCTTATATCTAATAATATAGGACTAAAATTAGTTTATGATAATTATATGTATTTTAATTTTGGTTACAATAAACTAATCTTGGTTACAATAAACCAATAACATTATTTCCTTGTGTATTGAATTCGAATCTTCAAGATTGTTATATCTGATCATATATATTTCATTAAAGCATAAACTAATGTGTGTGCATGGATTTAGAAAAATTAATATTGTTAGAATACTCCAGAAACAAAAATAATAATATGTCTTTTATTGGTGGTCGAGAGGTCAGCGCGACTGCCTTGCACTTTCAGGCAGTTGCCCGGGTTGCAGGTTCGCATCCCGGGCGATGCTATGACACTTAAGAAAATTAATAATAATAATATGCAGAAAAGCAAAAAACAACAGGCTAATTTGCATGTTATAAAACTCTTGGTTTATGCAAATTGGCAAAGCTGATAAAAAAAAAATCTGCAAAAGAAGAGTTGAAAAAGGGGGGAAATAAATAATGCAAAATTAAGCTATGCAAAAGAGGTGCAGCAAATAGGGTACGAAGTCCTGAGTTAAGTTATGTTCTGTTGTACAGTTGTTTTGGAAATTACTAAAGAAGAGCTCTAGTCAAGCATCTACGTTGATTATTACAGAAATATGTATGTGAGCAAAAATGTGCTTACAAAATTACAAAGTTAAAGATATATATATATATTAAACGTATGCAGAGATAAGAACTGTAAAGTGATTTAAATGATCTTATTGTCACCTAGAAAATAGCCAGTTGAATTATTAAATTTTACTACTACTTATATTATTATTCAGAGTGAATAAACTCTTGAATTTATTGTTAATCTTTTGTTGATGTTTCCTTTATTTAACACCAAAAATTATCCAGCTGCTGCTCTCGATATATTAAAGATAAATTTACAATTGGACAAGTTACTTTCAAAAATTAAAACTTTATTTACACATTAGAGTGGATACAAAAGAAATCAATGATTGGATAAAATAATGACAATAAGAAAGTTTCAATGAATACATATAAGTGTGGTATAAAAGCCATGTATATAGAAAATTCAAAAGTTGTAGTAGATCAATAATATAGTCTCAGAAGCAGCATAGGAAATCATGATAGTTAATTACTGCAAGTATGAAAGAAATATAGTTAAATATAAATAAAATCAAAGATTACACTAATGCCTTAAGGCAGTGCATCATGTGCTTAATTAAGTTTGGAAATTCCATTGATTAATGATTATCCTGGCCCAAAGAGTAGAGTAACGAGGATTATAACAATATTTACAAGTTGATATAGGTAAATTAATTGTACAGTATGTAACTAATGCAAAGTTTGTGTGCTAAATATATAGGATGTACGAAAGATCTACATAGTTAAAGTTTAGATTATTCTTAAGTGAAAGATGGGATATTTTATTTATTCAGTGGGTGGGAGAAAGTTCAAGTTTTGTGCCTAAGAAATGCATGAAATTAGGACTCTAGCCTTATCTGGTTTCAGGTTTGGTCAATTAGCCAAGACTGACAAGTTCGTTTATCCTTATCTTTTATCTTGTAGAGGGATTTTAAAAATCGGTTAACCATTGAATCATCACAGATATGATCAAATATCATACTGCATCTAGCAGTCCAAATTGAGAAGTTAATGAAAGTGGCCAGTCTTATTGTTCCGAATTGACCCTTTTTGATTGCTGCATTAAGAAAAATGTTAGCTGGGTCATTGCCATTTATCCAATTTAACGCTATATTATGAATCGCATTGATACAGAATGTGGCCAATTGATTCCTCCTGTTTGTTACATAGGGGACAAAGGGGTTGATGTTGTAACCCCTTTGGTAGTGGAGAAAGGCCACAGTAGGGAGTGCTCCAAGGATTATTTTTATTAAAAATCAACACATTTTGGAATCAGTTTGATGAATTTTGTTAATTTGGAAAAGGTTGGATGAGTTTTCTACAAACAAAGAAGCAAAACTTTAATCTAAACAAATAAAAAAAAAATCAGAAGTTAAAACATTAGCTAAAGTTCATATCATATCCCTAAAATCAGGATACTCAAAAAAATTGTGTCAAAAGGGTGGTAAATAATAGTAAAATGAAGTTCATTACTTGGTTATAATGTTTTTATTTTGTTATTGTGTCTATCTTTAAAAAAAAAAAAACAACCTAACTTTCATGCAACTGTTTTTTAAAAATATGACTTAAGATACTTTTTATTAGACATGTGAATGAACATGTGACAGAGCTATCAAACTAAACATGAGGCTTAGTATGAATGCAGATGAACAGGTAGACATTGTGTTATACTTAATTAGAAAAGTAGTTAATACCTAAAAAAAACTGATTATGAAGAATAGCATTGAATGTGGATAGACTCATAATCATAATAAAATGTGGAATGCTGGGAAGCAGGAAAAATTAAACAATTAATAGATTGCTTTTGACAAATACCATTCATTTGATTAGCTTCAATATACAAAGGTATAATACAGGCAGAACATAGAGTACAAATCCATCTATATAACAATCATTATCTATTATATAATGATGACAAAAAAAAGGAGGATTGAGAGACATCTATTTTTAAAAACTGCCACAAGTAGTAACAACACTGAATACAATATTTTAATTGTCTTAAAATTTGAGGGCATACACAAATAGCAAAAAATACAGAGGAAATTGGAGTAATAAAATTGTCTAAATTTGATGCAGTGGTAGGATGATCAACTCTGGAGCCAAGATCAATGAACCATGCTGCAGTTTTCTGTTACTTCTGGTGGTTAAACATCTTATGAATTTCTGATCAATAAATTATTTGGTCACTTTTGTCTTTCATTGTTTAGTGCAGAGGGAATCAAAGTCCACAGATTGTAATTCTGTTCTGTCACTTTTGGTGTTCCAACATTTTATGAACTCCTGATCAATAAACCATTTAATTAGTTCTGTTTTTCTCTTATTGGAAGGGTAAACTATCCAAATACTGGTTATATTATACTCTGCTCTCTATTATCAGAAGTGCTTTGCAAATAAAAAGTGAATCCAAATTTCAGGTCTTATAAGGATATGCAGAATTGAATATTTACAAATCTGATATTCAGTTGTTTATGCACACATATACTTAAAATGGGTAGATTTAATTCTACCTTGTGACATACACTTATTATCTGTATTACATGAAGCTTAATTAATATCAGATTTGAATTAAACATTCACTCTATTTAATATCATTGTTTATTTTATTCTTCTAAGAATTAAGAAAAGCAAGTAAAATAGATTTTGTTTCATTTGCATAGATTTGACATTAGAGGGCAGTGCAGTGATTATATATGTATATAAACTAAATGTGTATAATGCTAAATTGGACATAATGTGAATGAAACCCTACTAATGAAATTTAAATAATACAATGAATCATTTTGTGAATAACTTATACTACTAATTATGATGTCAAGTGAAAAGTGGCAGTCAGAAGATCTAGTAATGTAATTTGATTCACAGAAAACATTGCTTGTTAGCTGCCTAAAATGTTTCTGCCAGCCTCCCAACATTATGTTTAAACCTTTTCCTAAATCTACCTTATTAAAATTGATTAGATTTTAAAGTCTAAAATAACTGTGATAGTCTTTAAATATTAAAAGTTTTAGTGTTATAGAAAATTCACCCATGCTATGCTTACTTCAAATTTTAAAATCTAATCCATCTTTAGTTTGGTATTTAAAAAAAAAGGCTAGAATAGCCATTAGGAAACTAGTAAGAAATAATTGTATAGAAAAACCTAAATGTCTGTTTCTTTTAGTTTAATGTCACCATTGCTAAATAAAATATCTGCTGTCAAATTGATTGGATGTCTTATTTAAATTTAATTAGAAGTAGTTAATATATATATATTAAATTGAATATTTACATGGTTTGTTATAATAAATAGAAATGAGATATCCATGTAAATAGATATAACCTTTAGTCTTTGGTGTTTCCATGAAATTATTAATTAATACTAATTGATAATCCCTGAGGCCAAACCAGTTTTTTATTAAACCTATAATAGCTCTTTCATTTGAGTTTTTTGTTGAAAAATGGTCCTCTTTTACTTCAAACCCAACTACTTATATATATTATAACAGTCAGGTTTGTACATTTGCTCAACAAACTGAGAATCCAAACGAAAGAGAAACAGGCTGACCAAGTCAGATGGCAACACCCTACATCTGATCATACCTCAACTCTCTCACCCATGCTTCCAAATCTCACACTAGCAAATGATCTGCATGAGGCCACCCTCAATACTTCTTTGACCATGTTCCATTACTAGCACATTGGTAGAACATGAGACTTATCCCCCGCCTTAACTGATACTAAATGACTTAACTAGTGATTCATAAAGACTATGAGCAAGGATTGGGACTGAGAAGTGATATATTTTAGAAAATTTAATATAAATTCATAATTAATAAAACAAAATGTACATAATCTATCACATGCAGGTGAAGTTATATAGGATTAACAGGTTAAGAATTGAGCTTTATATGAAGGGAAATCAATATACATTCATGATACAGAGTAGCAAACATTAAAATTCAGGTATATAAAGGATTCACATGCAGGTGAATGTTATTTTACATATGATCAATATTTTAGCTTTATATACGATAACAAAATGTTACAGTGGCTAATTAATCTTTACATGGACATTTTCCCTTTTATTATGGAGGGATGAGTAATATGATACACAGTTATGCAGAGATTTATGCCTAGTTATATGCTGAGAACTTAGCAAACAGAGTGCGATCAAACTAAATGAGAAGTACATTACTTATCAATAAAGTTTACATCTAATTTATGATACAAATTAATCAAGTTAACCCAGATTCTGGTTCGAATCAAGGCCAAAGTTATTTAATAAGGTGGGTGGCATTGATAGAGGGTCACTTCAGATTCTATGGCATATCAAATATATTAATAAAAGTAGTGTGTCTCAAAGATGTGCTCGTAAAGATTCATTACCAAGTAATCGTTTCTTTGCACTGTGCTGCTTGCTATAATAATAAAGGAGACTTCTTTAGTCTGGAGGATCGAACAACTAATTCAAGGATGAGACTCTTTTGGTCTCTTTCAAAGGTCAAATATAAAATGGCTTGGCTGTCTGAACTAACTGGCATGGTTTGACATTAAATCAACCCCAATGCAGACACATATGTATAAAGATAGCAAGAATCTAAGCTTTATTTTCTAATGAGCATCACATTCACTCTGTGAATCTAATATAATCATTTTAATTCATTAAATACACAAAATGCAGAGTGGTCTAGCAGTGTTACTGCTATTAATCAATTCTGAAATAGCACATAATAATTATACTGTAGGGAAATACTTAAAATCTGGCTTAAAAGTTATCTGCATTGCTTAAGACCTATAATTATAGATTTACAGTATATTTTAAGAGTTATTACGGGTCCAAATATTCATTGCACATATACTATAGAAAATCACTCTCACTTAAAGCAAATAAATACTACACCTGGGTCTCATTTTATGCGGTAGATAGGTTCCTCAGAAAACACGCACAAAAGAAATTGCACAAAAATAGACTTAACTTACCTTGAAAAATGAGAGATACATACTGTAATTTTTAAAAAATCACATAAAAGCAAAGCAACAACGTAAAATTACTTTAAAATTCGCATAAAAAAAAAATAAGGAAATAAAATATGATAATAAAAAATTTCAAATTTGAAAAAAATTGATAGAAGACAAACTTTTTCTCCTTATTACATTTTCTTCATACATGTATGGTATTTTAATAATTATTGCTATTTGAGACATCAGATTCATTATGTGATGATATGATATGATGTACTGTAGCTTCTCCTTAAATGAAGTCAAGAATCTCTCAGCAATTATGCCCAGAGAAACCTGTTAGCTACTTTATTTTACATTCCCCAGTCTAAGTTTTTTCATACTCTGCTCCATCCCATTTCCACAACATAATCTTTGTCAACTCTATGGCCTTTATATCTAAATCCCAATAAATTGCTCTTATAGTGGATTTGCCCAAACTAAAACATTTTCCAATCGCTGTTGATCCTTCCCATTTCACTAAGCGATCTAAAATTGAAATTTTTGTTTCCAAAGAAATTCACTTTCTTCAATGTTTTTTCCTCTCCATTAGGGTAAACTAAAAGTTTAAAATAAAAATAAGAACTTAGACTTATGATAATAAAAAAACATCTACTAACTGTTGCTGGGCAAAATTTAATTAAAACTAATAAAAATTAAATTCTCGTTTATGTCTTTAATTTTTTACTTTTCAATTCCGTTTAAAAATCAAATTTCATTATTTCATGATCACATTACATAATTTTTAAATTGTTAATTACAATTAAAAATCAGATTTTCATTTTTAATTGTCAAATTTAATTGTGCCCAATGCTGTTACTCATTTTTTAAAAATAAACTTGTGGACACTAAATGATTAATTGATTATGTACTCTTTTTTTAAAAAGCAAAAATAGAATGTGATTTAAAATGCAAAAACAACAATATGCATAGTATAGGCATCTATAACATTTGAACAGATTTACATTATAATCTTGTAAAATTTAATGTGTGTATATAAAATGGTGAAATCCTGATTTTAAGTGAATTCTGAACTTCTTTATTGCATAAAATCTATTACAGTACTATTATAAAGCCCTGAAAATATTGAAATTATTAGATGGAAGTCAAACTCCGATAATGTGCTATTACTTTAAATATGATGTGTGAGTGCACGAAATTTATAATATTTAAAGTAATAATGCATTATCGAAGCTTGACTTCTGAACTAATAATTTTTATCGCATAAAAGAAAACCACACACAAAAATATTAAGAAGAAACATGAATTGCATAACTTCAAAATCGCATTAAATAAGCCCGCATAAAACAAGACCTGAGTGTATTTATAATTATTTACTAGGCCATATTAGGGACAGCAATATTATCACTGGCTGAGAATATTAAGTACAGAAGGGAGTTTGTCTGTTTCTTTAAAACAAATGAGCACAATGAGAGCATGTAGATATCTCTCTGAGAATTAATAATTTGCCAAACTTCATTCTGATTACTTTAGCATAAATCGAACATAACTATGATAAAGAATGGCTTAAATAACGTCTAAATAATAAATAAAAAGTTGATACATTTATCACTAAAGTTTTAGGTTTAAACATTACATATTAAAATAAATATATGTGTATGTTTTAGTTTATTTTTTTGTTTCCTAGATGACAGGTATAATTAAGAGATAAGAACAGCCCTAAAGTGTAAGTGCTGGGTGCAAATTCTGGTTGAAATTTTTTTGCCATTATGGTGGTAAATGCAGAAAGTGTATTAATATATAACAGATTATTTGCCTTGTCATCAAAGTCAGAACAAAATAAAGCTTTATGGGTTCTGTTATCATTGTAGCTTTATATAGTGAGAAGGTGGTTGATGATAAGAGGGAAGGAAAAAAGACTTTCAAAGATGCATATGTTGAGCAAATTAAACAAGATAAATAGAATGAATAAGATGAAAAATATAAGAAAAAAATTATATGGTTAATATAGTGTACATCTTCAGATTTTCAATGATATAAATGGCTGAAAAGTTGGAGATTGGATTAGATTGAAGCCTGTCCATTAAAGTATGAAGATGCTAGCTTAAGGTAAACTGAGTGTATATATATATATATATATATAGCTTAAGGTAAACTGAGTATATATATATATATGTGGGAGATCATAATCTGGACCAACTGATGAGTGCTGGTTTAGCATGAAATACATATTGGTGATTATTTATTTTTTCTACATGTGTGTGGTCATGTGTATCAGTTGTATGAGATAGGATGGATAGATGAAGGATCTTGAAAGTCTGAGTTCAAATCCCCTATACTTACAATTAAGCTCCAGATTTGTGAAGAGTGCCTGGTTTTCAAATATTTTCATAGAATAAAAAAAAAAATTAATTAATAAAATATAAAATGTCCACATTTACTCTGGCTACAAGAATATATTAAATAAAATCAAGAAAGTAATATATTTTACAATAAAAATAATTCATTAAATCATCAAACATCACATGATCACCATTCTTTATGTTTACACAAGCTGTTTTTCACAGAGGCAAAACTCTCCATACAGTAGTGCCACTCAGTGCAAGCCAGGGTAATCAATAGATACAGGAAGATTTTTGCATAAAATCCCTATCTAGTGCTTACTCATCCAATATCTTCAGACTAGTTTCTAGCTTGTAGCAAGATCTAGATGCTGTGCTCTCAGATCCAAGGTTCCTCACTGATCAAAGCTACAAGCTAGAAACCAGTCTGAGGATATTGGATGAGTAGGCACTAGGTAGGGATTTTATGCACAAACCTTCCTGCATCCATTGATTACTCTGGCTTGCACTGAGTGGCACAACTGTATGGAGAGTTTTGACTCTGCAAAAAATAATTTACTTACCAAAACAATATTAATTATTTAATTAAAAAAAATACATCGATGTCAAATAAAATGTACTTGGAAATAAAAATCTGTAAGAAACATTTGCATTTATTTTTAAATTTATGATGCCCAATTTATTCCCAAATTTGTTGTAAAAATATTATATCGAACAAAATGAAGAAAATAATATATTTTGCAATAAAATTGTGTATTAAATAAAAGAAAAATGTATGAAATAAAAGTAATTATTATTTAATATTTATTCGTTATAAATTTGACAATAAACTAAGACATAAATTGAAAAGAATAGATTTACATTTCTGGGTACATTTTATTTGTTATCAATATTTTTTTGTGCAAAATAATTGATAATATTTGGTAAATAAATAATTTTTATTGCTGAATATATTATTTTCTTGATTTTTTAAAAAAAAATACTGTGATGTTGCAAAGTGTACTATTTGCCTGAAAGTTTGGGATGATGGTATTTAGATTTGATAATAAGTTGGATTATTTCAATCATCTATCATTAAATGTCTATAAAATTTTAAACTTTAAATTTTTCAAATGTAAACAAACTGTTAGTAATAACACAAATAAACAACACAGATTAGTAGATTACACAACATTTGGAATGCTATTATTCTGCATTCTTCTTTAGTTGTTGCTTGCCTGACAAGTGACAATATTAACATAGCTTTAGATTCTTGAAAATCAAATTTTAAGGCAATGCTCTAACCGAACAGCTATTCTATCAAAGGCAATGGTCATTAGAAATTTCATATACTTATCTGTGAAGCTTGGTTCATATTCTTCTGATTACTCAATTTTTTTTGTCTAAGAGCAAGGTTAATTGCGGTTTCCAGACATTGTGTATTGCCACACTGGGCTGACTTATAGGATTATTTACCATTGTCATATGAGCAGCTTCTTTGAATTTTTTTCTTTGCATCTTTTCCTCTCTATCCAATATTTTTGTATTTTCCCAATTAAACATATGTCCATTAGAATATACAGCTATTATAGACACATCCATTTATCTTTTCAAACCTATTATTTTTCACTGTTCAACAGGGCAACTGGTCTCACCAATATATTTCTCAATCTGAGATGAGCCATGTTGATAGTTAAATAATTGTAAATATAATTAGTTGTTTATTTCAATCTTATTTAGATTGATTATTATATTAATTATATATCTACAACAGCAATTTTTATACTGAATATTTGACCATTGTATGTCCTTCTACATTCACGTAGTATTTCATAGATGCAGTTCTTGTTTTTCAGCATTTCATGTTTAGACTGTGTAGAAATTAGAATTTCACAAAGTGTGGTATGGCTTTGGAAAGCTTTTCTAATGTTATATTGATTGCAGATTTGCTGTAATTTGTCTGCCATTCCTGGTATGTATGAATGCACTGTAGTACCAATAATTGTTTTTCCTTTTGATGTCTCTTTTTGTTATCTGTTAAACATTTTCTTGATGATAGCCGATGAATAACCATTCTTTATGAGAGTTTGTTCTATGTAGATATTTTCATTTTCCAAATCACTAATTTCTGAATAAACTTCCTTTGCTTACTTTGTTCCATAGTGATAGTAGAATTCCATGCTTTCTGCTCATAGATAAGTATATGAAATTTATACTGATGGTCACATTTGACAGAATAGTTCATTGATTAGAGCATTGCCTTAAAATTTCAATATTCAAAAATATAAAAGTATAAATTTGACTCCTATGCTAATATTGACACTGATCAGGGCAGCAACACCTGAAGAACAGAGAAAAATACCACTTGAAACATTGTGTAATCCATTAACCTGTGTTGTCTGTTTGTGTATTATTACCAACAGGTGTTTGTATTTGAAAAGTTTAAATAAAGTTTAAAATTTTCTAGACATTCAGCACTTAATGATAGATGATGGAAATAGTTCAACACATTTGAATTGTATCAATATATGTGACTGCTATTAAAAAAAAAGTGTAAACAAATAAACAAAAATATAAATAAGTAAAGAAAAGACATTAGAATTTGTAAATTTAATATATTTTATAATATTCAGGCAGCTACTTTTTCTTCTCTAAGTGCCATACATAATTACATTAAAAAAAATTGTAAATAATTTTTACAATATACCAGCAGTCATTTTTCCATCTCAGAACACTGTACATGATAATGATTATTAATAAAATTTCTTTGATTTATATTGAAAGCACATATATTTCATTCTTTTTTTAATATTCTTTCTAAATTTGATATACAGTATTTCATATAATAAAATGTTTTGTAAGAATAATACTAAAAGTTTAACAAAATTTTAGATAATTAAAAACATCGAACCAATTAGAGAGATTGTAGTTTCTTAATAACTAAAGCACCTTTACATTACTACAAGAGAAAAAAGTTATTAAATAAAAAGAATATCAACCAAAAGCATATTTAATTGTTATAAGTTAGACACTTAACTATTTATTTTATTAGACACTTAGCTATTTATTTTATTTATATTTAAAAATATGATACACTAAGATTTTTCTTATTTTTAGTGAATGAACGAGCCAACACACATCCACGTGTAAAGATATTCCCTCAATTTATTATTAATTATTATATTATTATTTTTAAAAAAGTTTGTTTATACTATAATCTTAATTTATAAATACATACTTTACATATAAATAAGCATCTGTGTTATATATGCATGCATTTTGAAAAGCACTTGCAAATCAATAAACGATATGTATTCTCTTTTAATCAATGTTTATTAACAAAATGTAAGCCATTATATGACTTGTACAATGTATGTGATAGGGGGGGGGGATCTTGAAAAAAAATACAGCTGTTATCATGACCCCACTGTATTCTTACAACCATGAATTCAAGAGTAAATGTGAATATTAATTTTTGATCCAATAATTTATTAATAAACAACTTACAAAAAGTTGGATTGAAGTAATTAAATGGATAGGCTATAAAAAAGCTGTCAGTAAAAAAATTTAGGTCAGTCAATCAGTCTACATTTTATCAAAGCCATCGGAATGCGTATATACACTCTGAAAGTATGAAAAAAAGAAAGAGTGCATTTGTAAATCAAATATGCAATGGTCATAGATATAAGGTAAATATTAAATAAATGGCTTGCTAAGAAAATATTTGCATTCCATGCTTTGACTGCATGGTGTTACACAGAAGAAAATGAAATGTTTAACCTGCATAACCTAGCATGAAAAAAATGTAATTGTTCCATTCCAGCTCTATTATACATAAATACTTAAGTTTGTCTTACCAAGAGAGAAAAAGGATTTACTGAGAATAACCAGAAAAACATAGATTGAATTTGAAGAAATGCCACAACACACTTTGGTAATTGGCAAAACACATTTTTTCTAAAAAAAACTACATAAATTTGTTTGATTATAAACTGCATAGAAGTAAATAGTGGATGAAGAATTCAATTTAAATTTGTGAACAAATGAGAAATATATTTCAAAACTCCGTAAAAAAAAAAAAAAAAATATTCACAAGAATTATTATCCATTGGATAAAGTGTTATTTTTTTGGAATAATTACATTTTGCTGACAAAGTCAAGGCTAAAAGAACAAAAGAATAAGGTCTACAGTAAGAATATCATTTATTTTGTCACTATAAACAATCATTAATCAATATTTTTTTAAAAAATATTAATCCACCTACACTGAATATAAATCAGTTTTTTGAGCACAAACAAAAATTCGGCCACTTCTTCAACCCATCGAACATCAATATTGTTTACATGGAGTGAAATGACAGGAAAAAAAGAAAGTTGCGTAGTTTATCGCTAACAACTACGTCATTAATTCAACTCTCAAGTTAAGTGGACTATTTAATTGGCTAATTTAAATAATTAGTAATCATCAATAAATACTACAGCATACTCGTCCAATTTTTTTTTTTTTTAAAAAATTAAAATATTTTTAAAAGAAAAAGAAAAGAAAAAAAAAAAAAAAAAAATTTTTTTAAAAAAAAAAAAGATAAAAAAAAAAATTAAAAAATTTGAAATTAATTAAAAGAAAAAGAAGGAAGAATAAAAAATTTTGGTGGGTTGTGGTGGAAAAATTATTAAAAAAAAATATTTAGAAAAGGAGGTTTTAAAAAATTTTTTTTTCTTTTTTTTTTTGGAATGAGACTTGGGACTATAAAAAAGAAAAAAAAAATCCTCCAAAGAAGAAGGGGGGGAGAAGGGTGGGGGGGAGAAAAAAGAGGAAAACCAAGAGGGGGAAGAAAAAAAAAGGGGTGGTGTCCTCATTTAAAAAAAAAAAATAAGAAGAATGGGGGGGGATATTTTTCTGAAAAAGATAGAAATAGAGAAAAATATTTAATGTTTTTTAAAAATTGTAAAAAAACCCAAAAAGACCCCAATGGGAGGGGGGGGGGAAAAAAAAAAAAGGGGGGGGGGGGGGGGGGAAAAGGAGAGCAAAAGAACGGAAAAGGATAAATTGGGAGAGACCTACATCCTGCAGGGGATGATAGGGTGGAGGAGAGAGGGATGACTCTCCAATCCACCAGTGCTATGAATCTGCTTTTATAAGCTGAAAACATGCTCAGCTATATTTAATAAAAATAAATACATATAATAAACCTTTTCTTTAGCAATGTTCAAAACATTTCAACCATTTTATTACTGCCCTAATTTTTTTTTAAGTATGCATTATTTATTTCTAATATGATTAGCATTATTCATGTGTATAATTTCAACTTTGATGTGGCATCTTGGTAATAAAATATCTATTATTATTTTTTAATATATGGAAAAGATAACTATGATTATGGTTCACATTGATTGAAAGCATGCTCAGCATGAATAAAGCAAATTTTAAAAATAATATGTCTATTGTTTCTTTATAAATGTCTGAACCTAATATATGTTTAAAAAAAGAAATGGTAATATAATAAATATTATTGTTATCTTGTGCTGTCGATGTCTCATCAAGGGCTGTAATATTATATGCTTGAGAGGATGTAAGGTCATCTTATATGTTACTATCAGAATAAAACTTACTGTTATATCTTTGCTTTGTTCACTTTTCATTTACGCATTTCATCAAGTTAATCAAGTAGTGCAACATTATTAGTGAACTTCATGAATCTGACAGCTATGATCCAGAACTAACAGGATCTCTTCAAAGGTATAAGTTTAAAGCGAGGTTGGTAGTGGTGTCATTCTGGGTTTTTAACAATATAACCGGCCAGAACTAATAAATATTCTAGTCACCTTAGGTCATCATCAACTATTATCCATCCACTGCAGGATGAAGGTCTCTCCAAGTTCAAACCATCTTTTCTGATCACATCACCCCTGCACACTTTCTTATTTCATCTATCCATCTCATGTGGTCTCTTTTACAATCTTTTGGAATCCAGTTTAAGATTTTAATTGTCCATCTATTATCATCTCTTTTAGCAATATGTCCAGCCCAACTCTACTTCAGTCTTTTAATTTTTTCAATGAAGTCAATAATACCTGTTTGTTCTCTTATCAATATATTGCATTTTCAATCTCTTTTTGTTACTCCCAGCATGCAACTCTCCATACTTCTTTGAATGGAAACAGCACTGTGTGGAGTTAACATTATCAGCAATAGATTTTAAACTGATAAAGTCTCTCAAGCTAGTTATGATTGTGACCAAAGATAGCCTGATCATGATAACATAGAGGGGTCCACCCTACAATATCCATACCTTTTTAAATAGATTTGGTAAAAAATAGTGATTGAATTAATTAATGGACATTCCATGATCTTATTTAAAGTTACATATGACAAACAAAATTATGATTCAAGAAAAACAATATTTTTTGTTTTTTAAAAAAGTACATAAATTCTCAAATTAAGTACAGTATAAGCATTTTTTGTATATTTTATTCTATATAATATTTTAACCTACATTTGTTGCAATATTTTTATT
The DNA here is from genome assembly GCA_028023455.1 of Epiperipatus broadwayi. Lineage (NCBI taxonomy): Eukaryota > Metazoa > Onychophora > Udeonychophora > Euonychophora > Peripatidae > Epiperipatus > Epiperipatus broadwayi. The sequence goes on from JAQFVV010000047.1 coordinate 4,001,570, forward strand.
TTATAATGCAATTTTTTTTTCTAGTATGCCTCATGGTCAGTTCTATGGCTGATCTGGAATATATTTATTATTTGCTTCTATTTAGAAGTCGGTATTTTTCGGGTGGTAAGTATATAGTTTATTTCCTTTTATATATAACATATACTTTGATAAACATGACAAAACTCTCCATAAAATAGTGCCACTCTGTGCCAACCAGAGTAATCAATGGATGCCAGAAAGCTTGTGCATAAAATCCCTATCTAGTGCCTACTCATCCAATATCCCCAGACTAATTTCTGGCTTGTGGCTAGGTGCAGTGCTCTCAGATCTAAAGCTTCTCACTGACAAAGGCCACAAGCCAAAAACTAGTTTGGGGATCTCTAAGATCTAGGTGCAGTGCTCGCAGTACTCAAGGCTCCTTACTGACAAAGGCCACAAGACAGAAACTAGTCTGGCGATATTGGATGAGTAGGCACTAGGTAGGAATTTTATGCACAAGCCTTCTGGCATCCATTGATCACTCTGGTTGGTACAGGGTGGCATTACTGTATGAAGAGTTTTGCATTGTTTATTAACAATTATGTGCTAGTAGTGATTATGTGATGTTTAGTGGTTTAACATATACTTTGCATATTGCCTTTATTTCTCTGTTCTGCATTTTGCATTATCGCTATGGATATGAGGCAAATGGCCTTGAAAGCGCTTAGCATTTAATATTTTTTGCACTGTCTATAGCTTCTCTTTCAAGCGCTTCAAATGCTTTTAATTTTTATATATAACATGTGTAAATTATTTTTAAAATATTGATAGAATATAAATTAAATGATCTAGAAAAATATTGGGTAAGCTTCATTTGAATTTTTTTCAGAGTCCTGTTGAATGACATTTGTAGTATTGTATGGTGAGTAATGATACCTGTTTTAATATTTAAAAATGAATCAAAAGATACAGAAATTGATAATTAAAATTCAAAATGTAGATTGAAACATGTTAGATTGTGAAATATTGGAGAGCAAATGAAGCTATTTAAGAGAAAATAGTTATAATTATCTTTTTAATGAGAGAAATTAAAACTATTTGGAAGGCTAAAATATATGAATGCAAACAAATTAATAAAAGTAATGTTTAAGTGGATTATATGTTGATGACAATGGTCTTGCAATATACAAAGTTAATAGAAATTTTATTTCTTCGTAATTATGTAAGAAATAAGATATGATAGATAATATATATGTTAGAGGTTAATAATGATAAAGCGTGTAAACTTCTATAATTATTCATATTCTTATAACTACTATTTGCCTTATATGCTGTTCCATTATTTTTGACAACAAGAAAAGTTCGCAGCCCCTCCCCCTTACTTAAAGACATAAGCCTTCAAATTCTATCCAGAAATATCTTAATCAAAACTTGCTAATCTAATATCTTTCTTAGCTGTATGATATTTTAGCTTTAATTCCTAATCTCATTAATAAGTAGTTTTTGAAGAAATTATAAATTAGATGTATAAATGATAAATATATTAAGTATCTATCAACATAAAATGTTATTTTCCTCGAATTATCTGAGTTGAACAATTTATTATATTGCCTGTGTTGTTACATGTTGTCTTTGTATATAATTCGTTTTAAATAAAGATTTTAATATTAAAAATATATATATAAACTGTGTGAAAAGAAGTCAGATAAATGGTTATGAAAATAAGAAACAGAGTTATGTAAAATGATTATGAATAAATAGAATAGTTTAATTATGTAAATATCTATAAAGTATGAAAAAATGTGTAATAACACTAAAGGGAGCTATCTGTTTATATGGAAATGAGTTGCAGTAGCAGGATTAACATATGGTAATGATGCATTATATGTTAGTAAAGGAGTATTAAATTACTTAGAAAAAGTTCAAAAGGAAGTAGGAAGACATGCATTGGATGCAGATATAAGAACAGCAAGGGAAACAATTCAAGGAGAAATGGGATGGCCAAGTTTTCATATGAGAGATGCAAAAAGTAAAATGAAAATGTTTGGTAGGTTGCAGTTTATGGATAATAAAAGAATAGCCAAAATAGTATTTAATTGGGTTATGAGTAAAGGGCAGGGTAACAAGATGGGCGAGAAAGGTAATGCGGTATGCAAAAGATTTGGATAAAGAATTTATATCAGTATATTTGTAAAAAGAGGGGATGGTTGTGTTAAGAGGATTGTTGAGTGTTGTAGTAGTAAGGTATGGTATAAAAGAATATATTTATTAATAAAGAATAGGGAGTTAGAGAGATGGAGAAATAGTATGGAGTGTAAGTTTAAATATATATCGAAATAAACAGAATATTAGGTGTGAGTTAATATATGATAATAGTAAGGAAAGTAGTTTATTGTTTAAGGCTCGAACGGAATCTTTAGCTACAAGAGGATATACATGTTAATGGAAAAAAATGGGTGATTTATTTTGTAAATTATGTAAGGAAGAAATAGAAAATATTATGCATTTGTTAATTGAATGTAAATGATTGAAAACAGAAAGGGTACATATAGTGAAGTTATGGAAGAATAAATATGAAAAAAAGTGATTATATAGAAAGTGAATTATTGGTGTTTATGCTGGGTTTGGAAAAAAATAAAGGGGATTTAGATATAATGGTTATAGAGTTGACAAAGATTATGCTGTGGAAATGGTATGGAGCAGAATATGGGAAAATTTAGAGTGGGAAATGGAAAATAAAGTGGCTAACAGGTTTATCTGGGCATAATTGCTGAGATATTCTTGACTTGGTTTAAGGAAAAGCCACAATACATCACATCACATAATATATTTTATACATTAGATTATGTATTGGTAGAGAAAGAGGGAATGAATAAAATATGAAAAATTAAGGTGTTTGATAATGAAGAAAAATTATGCACTAGTGATCATAACTTTATTGTAATTGAAATGGTTAGTAATGTGATGGAGAATAAAAATAAAAATAGAAATAATAGTGAAAGATGTGGATGGAGAGTGAATGATAAGAATAAGTTGGAAGAGTATAAGATACAAGTTGAAGAAATCATGAAAGAGTGGGTTGGGGATGAGTATAAGGACTGGTGTAAAGAAGTAGAAAAAGTGATAAATAGGGTTTTAGGTGAGAATATTCAGATGAATAAAAGTAATAAAAAATTAGAATTAGTAAAAGTGTAAAAGAGAGGAAAGAAGCATGCAGAGAATATAAGTGTGCTATTAAGAACAAGGAAAGTGAAAAAGATATGAATGCTAAATGAGAAAAATACTTAGAAAAGAAGAAGTTGGCTAAAATAGGTAATTATAGAGAGAGAATGAAATTGAATAGTAAATTGTTTGAGGAAATTAATAGAAGTGGAAGAGATGGGAGTAAAAAAAATTGGAATTACATTAAAAGGAGAAATGTAGGGGAGAGAGAGATAGTACTACTAGATGATGAGGGAATAGAGTGTAGCTCTAGAGAAGATTTAGAGAGAATCTTAAATAGATATGTAATAAATATAGAAAAGATGTTAGATGTGAAGGATAGAGTGATAGAAAACATGAAAGTATATAGTAATGGGAATATTAGGTTTTCAGAAAATGAACTGAATGAGGTAGAGAAGAAATTGAAAAGTGAAAAGGCAAGAGGTTTAGATGGATGGCCAGCAGAGATGGTAATGAATTTAGGATATAGGGCAAAAGTAAAGGTATTATCCTGTTTTAAGATGGCACAGAATAGAGTTTTCCCAAGTAGTTGGAGTAATACAAGAGTAAGATTATTATTTAAAGAAAAAGGTAAAGATCATAGAAAGTTAAATAATTATAGACTGATAGTGGTAACATCAGTTTTATATAAAGTTTTCTCATATATGGTGGCTAGAAGAGTTGTAAAATGGATGGAAGAGAATAATGTAGTGGGGGAAATGCAAGAAGGTTTTAGATTAGATAGGCATATAGAAGATAGTTTATTTGTAGTTACACAACTTACGGATATGAGTAGGAATTCAGGTAAACAGTTATAAGTGAGTTGTTTTATAGATATAGAGAAGGCATATGATAGAGTAAAAAAAATAGATTATGGATAAGTTTAGCAAATTTGAGAATAAATGGAGCTTTAGTAGATATTATTAAGAAATTGCATGAAACAAAAATCCCCAATATTTTTCCCCACAGTAATGGTTTGTCTTAAATTGGAATATGATCATTAACTACATTAGTTCCCTTTACTAATTGAAGTAATGATCAAAAAAATAAATTCCTCTAAAAAACTGCATCACCAATGGCAAAGTTTTAGATTGGTATCTAGTGCATTAAAGTTCATACTTGGAATTGAAACAAATGTCAATGAAAGATTTAAAGCCTTTTTTTAATTGTGAAATTAAATTCCATAAATATAAACACAAGTGTTATTTTTTTAAAAAAAAAAGACTGCTGTATAAAATACTATATTGTATATAATCACTATAATTAATAGTAAATCTGATTATATAATTATAACTTACAGGTTTTTAGTTTATTGATTACACAATGCATTTTGTAATCAATTGATAATATTATGTGAACAATTTATAAGCAATCTATGGCACATTCCTTTCTATTACAAATCTGGTTTCTATAGTTGTAGAATCTGAAGTATAAGACCCTCAGATAGATTCTAATGCTGGATCTTCTAGTGCTCATCATGCATGGTTTAGTATTGCTGTTAAATGTCAAAATATGAATTTTAAGGTCCTTAGATCAATTCTAGTGCTGACACCCCCAGCATTCAAACTTCTTATGAAATTTGAAGGAATAAGGCCATTTGATTATTTTATAAAATCTTCCATATCAATCTCTCTTCTTATATATACATATATATTTTACCACAACTGATTTAAATTTTTTTTATAATGAGTGATAGTTTAAGATTCACTATTAGCTTGGAGGAGCATATTGCAGATTGGAAAGATTTTATTGGGTACAAATATTTATCAGATATGTGGATTAAATATCCTAAACTTATTACAGCATATGTACAGTATATTGAAGAATTGATGGTTTTAATACTGTATACATTATAACGGAATATGGCAAGGCATTGTATTAGACATCAAATTATATGTAAAAGTAAATGGATATGAAATCAAAGAGAGGGACTGATTCATGAATTGGTTGTACCAAATAGTGAAACTAGAAGAGGATATAATTTAGTTAAAGCAATGTTGGATTATGATAAAGAATAGTTATACTGGATATTATCTGGGAATGGATGTGCATGGATGACTAACTTATGCACAAGTTAAAAAGGAAATCAATATTATGTGAATGATGGTGATCTCTTTTATAGATTTATATATCTCATTTCAATGAGATTTATTCTATGGTCTGACTCTTGATGTTTTTATATGAGATGATTTGCACCTTAGAGATGATTTCTTAGAGTAAGAATAACTATGATGTAAGTATAACTAATGGTATGTATTTCCATAGGCTGATACCCACATGGTAATAATTACTGATTAAATTTAATAACAATGTTAATTAAATATAAGACAATGTAAAACTTTTACTTTATACAACAAGATACATGTTATAACACCATCTTGGAGACCAGTAGTCCCCATGAAATAAACTTCAGACTCCTTACAAATTCACTCCTAACATTTGAGGCTAAAGATACATCAAAATGATAAATTAGATATAATCAGAGTACTACCCATTTATTTTTGCAATATCCTATAATGATTTGTTATGCATACCCCTATCCTTTAATTAGTAAATGCAGATTCATAGTTATATTCTTCTCAAGCAACATTCCAATTCAACTTCTGTTCATCATAATTTTCCAATTTTAAATTTGAAACATAAGAGCTAAATTAATAATTAATACTATAATTATGGAAGAAAATGATTGTTAAATTTTAAATAAAACAAACTATTGTAAATAATAACAATTATTATAGTTATCATTTAAAATAACTAAAAAAAAATCTTTTTTTTATTATCGACAATCAAAGGTTATTTATTTTGTATCTAATCTTTAAAATGATTTTATAATACGCAATAATTTTAAGCTTAAAAAGAAGTTCAGTTATCACATGAGCACACAAACATGCAAAGGTTATTTGAAGTTAAATTATAACTATGGCAAAAAAAGACAATAATATACAGATAGATTACTGATAAATTTAGCTTTGTTTATAAGTTCTGCTTCATTCATTAGCCCTACTCCATAGCATGAATATCACTGAAAATAAATTATATGCATTTGATATGGGCTAATTTATTTCTGTTAGTTTAAATTTATTCAAAACAAAGTTATTACGAAAACTTTGAGATCTTATTTAAAAAAGGGCAACATATATGGCCATATGACTACAAAAAAAAAAAATCAACTTTATGATAAGCACGACATGACAATGCATCCTTACTAGCTTCTAAATAAAGCAGATAAATCTATCTATTATATAAAAATCGCTAGAAATATGTATTTCTTATGAAAACAATAAAGGATTTTTCTATCTCTATTATATATAAAACTCTTTGAAAATACAATTTTTTGTTAATAGAATAAAGGATTTTTTCACCTCTTTTATAGGTAATAACAGTAGTGGCTCATGAAATTTTTACGCATGTAATGCAATGCACTGTGGCTTCTCTTTTCTCAGAGTTAGGAATCATAAACTGGATATCAAAAGATTGTAAAAGACCCAGAAAGAAACTACATGTGAGATGGATGGCTGAAATGATTAAGTTTGCTGGAGGAGGAGGGATGCTGTGGATAAGGGAGACTGGAAATCAGAGAAACTAGATTAAATTTGGAGAGACCTTCATCCTACAGTGGATTAATAATAAATGAAAATGATGGATGTTTTTTTTTTCATATGTCAAATGCGTTGACCGGGAAGTGAACCCGGGTCAGGTGCTTGGAAGGTAACTATGCTAACCATTAAGCCACCAAAATGAAAATGATGTTACAGTGATGAAAACACCACACAATAATATAAATATTATCAGTTTTATAATATCTAACAACCATCTGATTAAAATTATTAATTTTTTTAGCAAGAAAAAATCAAAATCCGTAAGTGAGCTGCACTAATCCTCACCATGGGTAGCATGTAGCTTCCTAACCATGTTCTGGACAATTCTGGTTTAAATTGTAAAAAAAAAAAAAATGACGAAAAACGATCAATTTATTATTGTCATTATCATTGTACAAGTTATTAAATCGTTATCACTTTAAAGAGTTGCTTCAAATCTTTACATGCTAATTAGATTATCATTTTTGATGGGATTTCATATAACATTAAACACTTCTTGTCAGAAAATATGAACCAATCATTATCCCATGACATATGTATGCCTGTTTTAATAAATTTAATATTTTGAGAGCATGTTTTAAAGTATTGTAATATTAAGGATCTTCCTGTACTTTTTAAAACTGTAAGTTATTGTTTTGCACTAGGGATCCTCTTAATAGATTTATGGCAGAATATGTGTGAGCCACTGCTTGAATGTCATGTTTATGCTTTAGTTGAATTAGGCAATATTAGAATCTGCAGTAACTCACCTAATCAGCTTAGGCGCTGAATCTTATAGATACTGCAATTATTTAGATGTAACATTTTACAACAACACTTTATAAATACGAAATTGCATTATCATTAGATGGGAAGGGTGGGTAAAGAGATGGGGATTAAATTAGTGAAGAAAAATCAAAAGTAATGATGATAAATGCTGGGAAAAGAGAAGACAAAGAATTGTTATTGGGAGATATAAAGTTAAATGTGATAAATAGATATAACTATTTGGGAATTATTTTGAGTAACAAAATTGCTTGGATGAATGGGAAAAAAAACCTGATAAATGAAGCAAAGAAAAGTGTTTTCATATAATAAATATGATGTGGCAAGAATTGTATGGAAGGGATTGGCAGTAGTAAGGTTAACTTATGGTAATGGTGTGTTAAGTGTTAGTAAAGGAGTGTTAGATTATTTAAAAAAAGTACAAGGAGAAGTAGGAAGACATGCATTAGACACAGATGTGTAGACAGCAAAGGAGGCAGTTCAAAGAGAAATGGAATGGTCAAGTTTTTATATGAAAGATGCAAAAAGCAAAATAAAAATGTTCAGTAGATTGCAATTTATAGATAGTAAAAAAATAGCCAAAATAATATTTAATTGTGTGATGAGTAAAGAACAGGCAACAAGATGGGAAAGAAAGATAGTTGTGTACAGAAAATTTGGATAAAGACTTTATGTCAGAATACTTGTACTACAGGTGGGATGACTGTGTTAGGAGGATTATTGAGTGTTATAGTGGCAAAGAATGGGATAGGAGAATATATGCATTAATAAGAGATAAAGAACTAGTATGGAGAGTAAAAAGAGTTTAACTATATATAGAAGCAATCAGAATATTGGTTTACTGTTTAAGGCTTGAACTGGATCATTAGCAACAAGAAATATACACATAAATGAAGAAATTTGGGTGTTTTAGTTTCATGTAAGGGAGACATGCAAAATATTAGGCATATGCCAATTAAATGTAAATGTTTACAAGCAGAAATGTTATAAATAATTATGTTGTGAGAGAATAAATATAAACAATGTGATTATATAGAAAGTGGGTTCTAGATTTTTATCATGGGTTTGGAAAAAGATAAGGGGATCTAGATATAAAGGTCATAGAATGGACAAAAATGATGTGGAAATGGGATGGAACAGCATAGAGAAGAATATGGAAAAAACTTAGGGTAGGAAATGGAAAGAGAAGGTAAGGTGGCTAACATGTTTCTCTGGGTATAGTGGTTGAGAGATTTCTGACTTTGATAAAGAAGCAGCCATATCACATCACATCAACATGTGATTATTTCACATCACAATCTTAAGATTTTGAAGTTAAAAATAAATTTATCTTGAATATTTTGATAATAAAGCAGATAAATAGAAATTTATTATATTAAAAATCAAGATGAGGAAAAATGTGGTAATTGGGGATTGTTTAATTAGGAAGATAAAAAAAATTATCCAATCGGTAGTAGATACATTCAAAATCTTTTGATCCAAAACATTTTTGGATCTGGTGAATTGCAGAAGTAAATCTTTCCATCCCCCCCAAATTATAAATTTAAACTTTTTAAAACTTTAAATAAATAAAAAAATAATTTCAACAATTACAGTTTACCTTTTACATATTGTATACATTTATTTCATTAATAACAGTATATACAACTTTATAATCCAGAATTCATCAATCCAATGTGCTCTAAAGTATCAATTCTAGGTAAACATTTTGAAATAAATGGGAAGATGTTCAAAACCAAAGAAATTCAAGAAGTAGTATACTTTGATTTTTATGACTAGTTATCATTTTCTAATTTAAAAGATATCACATGAAGATAGTTTGGTACCAATTTGAGTGTGCTTATGGCCATTTTGAATTCTAAGAATATGACTGACACACTCAAGTGTCCTCATGTGGATTATTCAATGTCATTTATGACTTGGATGTGTCAGTAGTGATTTTGAATGGTCCTTATAATTCAAAATGGCAGTGAGTGCATCCTAAATCAGCACCAACTACTTTAAGTAAACTGTACTGTGTTTTGATTCAAAAATTTAATAGATTAATTAAAAAAATAATTGAGATATTAATGCAAATGTTATTCCTATTGAAAATACCAGGTGAATATTTAATTTAAGTTTACAAAAATGTTTTTATATGCATAAATATTGAATAATTAAATTTTTAAGGGTAAATAACAGAAACTTACTTATTTGTAGGTCTATAGCAATCAAAAATACTATTTAAAAGTTCCTACAGAATTAGAATACTAAAAAAAATGGGAGAGAAGTTTTAGAGTTTTGATGCAGTATTGAAATGTTTTATCAATTCCACATTGTTATATTTTAAAAAAATCTGTAAGCATACAATGATTAAAAACACTGTGCAGCACACATAAAGAGCAAGAATATGGTTTGCTGCTAATGCTATTTGTTGGAAACTTATTATCAAATTCACAAAATTAAATTTAAAATTGTTTCCTATCAAATAGGCTTATATTTATATTAGCATAACATTTTCATATAGGGCTATTAAAACTTTAAATTAAAATAGTAGTCAAGATAATACAATTTTTTGAATTAGAAGTGTGTAGATTAAAGATAGTCTACCCTAATTGAAATTTGTTAGAAAAATTCTTTTATTCTCCCTACACTTATGCCATCTAATGTAAGTCTTAATAATTAATAAATGCCAGATGGTAGTGCTTAATAAATTCTTATTTAGGGCTGTTTCATCCAAATATCCTGAGACTAGTTTCTAACATGACTTTCCTCAATGAAGAGCTTTTTGGAATTTTTTGAACCACATACTTGGATCCTTTGGAACTAATGCACCCCTCCTTTAGCAGACATTTTTACTTTTTTGATAAACTATCAAGCTACCAGCATTAGAATCAAAAGCACAGTACAAAAAATCTAAAATCTCATCACTGATGAAAGCTATAAACTAAAATTACTCAATGGATATATGGATGAAACATCACTGGACAAAGATTTATTAAGCAATATCTCTGGCATCTATAGACTATTCAAACGTACACTGGATGGCTTAAAAATAGAAAAAATGAAAGAGTTGGTTGACGAATACCAAGATATCAGCTGGGATAAAGTAATTTATTATTGGTCATATAATATTATAAAATCTGCTTTCTTGGAGTGAAAATTTAAAGGCATCATTAATCTGAAAGGTATTAAACTACTAAACCTCACATAATCACTATTTCTTATGCTTGCTCAAACTGTTAAAACAGGTAAAACTCTCCATACAGTAGTACCACTCTGTGAAATCCAGAGTAATCAATGGATACAAAAAGGTTTGTGCATAAAATCCCTATCTGTGCCTAGTCATCCAATATTCCCAGACTAGTTTCTAGCTTGTGACTTTCATCAGTGATGAGTCTTGGATCTTAGAGTACTGCACCTAGATATTAAGATCTAATGCAACCCTCTTCAAAATCATGAGTCTAAAATTGAAAACAAAATAATATTTTCAATCCAAGCTTGCACTGAGTGGCATTATTGTATGTAGAGTTTTGCCTGCTTTAACAGTTTGAGCAAGCATAAGAAATGGTAATTATGTGATGTTTAGTGGTTTAATGCCAATCCTGTGTAATAGGATAGTGATGGCTATGGTTATTAAAGAACCAAAGATAAAAAAATTTATGGGTACTGAACTGAGTTCAGACCTATATGACTATATAAGCTAATGAGTCTGCATAGAAAATATTGTGTTTTCAATTTTAGTCTCATAGTTTTGTAGTTAAATAGAAATAAAAGGTATCTGCTAAGGGATTGCATTAAATCCTAAGATCTAGATGCAGTGCTCTCAGATCCAAGGCTCCTTGCTGATGAAAGCCACCAGCTAGAAACTAGTCTGAGAATATTGGATGAGTATACACTAGATAGGAATTTTATGCACAAATTTCTTGCATACATTGATTACTCTGGCTTGTGTTGTGTGGTGAGTACTGTAAGGAGAGTTTTGCCTGTTTTAATCTAAAAGGTCTTAAGAAGAATAATGATATTATATTAATGTTAGTAGTGAATGATTTTGGGAAAAGTCTTTCAGAAATAAGTAATAAATGACTTTTCAAAACTAATAATCTTTAATTATGTAATAATAAGATTAGGATAGTATTTAGGGAAATCCCTATATAAAATATATTTTATTAATGGCAGATTGGATAGAAAATACATAAATGCAAAAGAACAGGATTTAGATTTTTTTAATATAAAAATAAAAGATTATCTTAAAAAAATAGATTGCATTTAAACTTTGAGATGAACAAATTTTTATTAGGTTTGCTTTTAGGGAGAAAAATTTAGTTAATGAGGGGTTGTGGACTACTTAAGAAAAAGAGGAGGATGACGAATGATTTTAGGGATGAAATGATTATTAAGAATAAAAGGAAAAAGGAAAACAGAGTAGCATAAATAATACATAAAATTAAATTGTCAAATGGGAGTTTACAAGAAGTTTGAACCATCAAAGTGCCAGAATAGGAATTGTTCTGAAAGCCTTTTGCTCCACAGTCTGACTGTTACCACTGCACTAAACCATGTAGGGCAATAATACATTTAAGATGAGAAAGTGAGTAAAATATATAGAAGGACAATTAATAATGAGAATTGGCTTTTTAAATATGCAAGCAAAAAGAACAATTGATAAATGGAAAGAAGCTGGATTTGATTTCCCAAGATGCATCAGGAGTCTCAGCAATTTATTCCTGAAATCACTGTGAACATCATCTGCTTCATAAATGAAATTTATTTCCACCAATCTATGTAAATATGGACAAACCCAAATTTATGAAGTACATAGTTAATGCCTGTTGAATCTATGGCTACAAAATCTTTTATAATACGTTGTTAATAGTACAACAGTTAAAAAATCTAAGTCTGTGCTTATATACCCTCGATATTACATATATTGATACAGGTATATAATAAGCTTGTATTTCAGTTATAAACTAATAGTAATAATTGTATTTTTATATTGGACTATTTCCATCATCTAATATGTGTGTTGAATGTCTTTAGAAAAGTTTAATTTTTAGTTAAATATTCCAAATGCATTCAACCATTAGTAATATCACAGCAAACAGGTTAGTATATGCACAAATGTTAGTAATATCACAGCAAACAGGTTAATGTGCACTAACTGTTAATAATATCACAGCAAACAGGTTAGTATATATACAACGTTTCGAGAGGTATTTTTCTCTCCTCTTCTTCAGGTATTGCTGGCCTGACCAGCTAGAACACCATCATCACAAACTTTCAGAAAAACTATAATAGTAATAATAATTGAAGAAACTTGAAATGAATTAAAAAAAAAAGATAAATTAGACCCAATAGCTGTTGTAAAAATGCATAAAAAAATGAAGACAACCCAGTTTTGATGGATTGCATATGAAAAGTTTTAATGAAAACAGATGATATAAAAAAAGGAAACAAAATTAGCTTATTAGAAAATAAATATATAAGTTGCAAGATACAGATATGGATTGAATTTTATGAGCTTGGAAATAGCTGAACTATATGCCATTGTTTATAGGATCACAAAATATTATGGTTTGGAATGAAAACTTTATAGATGTTTAAGAGAGTAATAATAGATTTAAAATATAAGCATAATCTTTTTATCCATCTATAACACTCTTCAATGTCTTCCAATTGCTTTGCATCTTTCCATTCATAAATCTTCTTGCAATTTTTCATTTCTAACTTCTCTAGCTATTCTCTCTTTCCAATTTTCTTTTTGATGCTCGCTTTTTCTGTTGGCATCCAGATAAATATTTGTTTTGGTAATCTTTTCTGAAAAATCCTCTGTTTATGTCCATACCATTCTAATTGTTCTTGTTTTGATGTCATTTATTATAATAGAATTAATATTTATTATTTCTCAAAATTTTATTGCTTGTGTATATCTCTTTATGATCTTTTTACAGATCCTTACCAATAATATTTTGGTAGGTATCAATTCCATTTCCATTGTAACTTCACTTCTATATGCCATAGTTGATATTTATTGACTTTTGATAATATATTGTGATCCCACAATATCTCATTTAATATCAGCTTTTTATTCAATACATTTTTCTCTCTTATAGTTTCTAATAATTTCCCTTTGTGTTATCTTCATGTCTAGATATTTATATTCTGCATATTTTCTATTAGTATAATATTAGATTGATATATAGAAAAAATTGATATTAAAAAAACTTAAATAAATGACTTTTAAAATTGTGCATGAAAATATTAGATTGAAGTAAATTAATTTATTAAACCAATAGGAGAGTAGGTTTATAGAGTCAAGAAAGTTTTCATAAATATTCTATCAAATACGTTTTAATGGACAAATAAGAAATTGAGATAATATATAGAAATAATGTTTTGATAAGGAAGAAAAAACGGGCCCCCAAAATTATAACTTTTTAGATAAAATAAATGTAATAAAACTAAAAATTGAAGAGGAGGGGTATATATGATGACAATAATTTAAAACAATATTAATGATGTTTAAAAAAAAAGATAAATAGTTATTCATGTATATTGAATTACAATTATTAGTATAATAAAAAAGTAACTGATAAATGTTTGTAGGAGATGGGGGAAGACAATTTACAAAAATATACTTTAGTTAGTTTGAAAAAAAGAAAGAAAATAGGAGTATCAAATGATTATAAAAGAAAAATTAGATGCAGATAACATAAATGAGAAATAGAAACTATTCTTAGAAATGAAAAATATACTAAAAGTAAAGATGAACAAAAAAGAAATGAGAACAAATAAAAAAACTAATTGAAAATAGATAGTAACCATTAATACATTACATAATTACTTTTCTTATGCTCTCATAAGCTGTTATAACAATAGCATATTTTTTCATATAGTAATACCATTTAGTGCAAGCTTTGGCAATTAATAGATGCTAAAAGTTTCATGCATTATAATCCATGTCCAGTGACTTCCCATTCAATATTTCCAGACTAGTTTCTAGCTTATAGCATTCATCAGTGAGGAATCTTAGATTTGGGAGCAGGGCATATCAATTTAATGCACTTCTCCAGCATCCACCTTTTTGATTAACTATAAAGCTATCAACCTAAACTGAAATTACAATAATGTTTTCAATCCAAGCTAATTTTCATATATAGTTATGCAGATCTGAAACCATTTCAGTAAATTTTGGTGTCTTTGATTTTTTAATAATGATAGTCATCATTATTCTTTGGCTAAGTTTAGTATTAAACCATTTATCTTTTCCTATGCTTGCATAAGCTGTTAAAACACTAGCAATTTTTTCCCCCACAATAGTGTCACCTACTGCAGGTTCTAGTTCCAGAAGTTTGAGTATTATAATTTTTATATCAATCCTAGCCACAGGATAATGGTGACTATGGTTATTAAAAAACTAAAGATACTAATATATATTATAATGGTCGGGGAAGAGGTGGAGTCTTAGCGTATCTGCCATACAGGATGCCACCAGGCTATTGGAACCTGAAAAATTTATATAGTAGGCAGATACGTACTGTTAAGATCCAAATTTTACATATGTTTTATTACGACTATCAGCCCCAGTCACTAGCTCGTGGAGCAGCAGAGATAATTTATAATATTAAAAAATAAATAAAAGAAGCCACTGCCAGTAATAACACACACAAACATTTATTAAAGATATATACATTTTAGAATCATTTTAGTCTAACTTTTACTTTAGAATTTAATTTACATTTTAACTTTTATTTTACAAATTTGCACAGATGTCTTTATTAATATTTTATTAGAGGGTCGAGTATGAATAGGCTACATAGATTGCATTTGAAAAGAAAATATTCTATCCCTGATTTAACCTTAGGCCAAAAGTTTGCAGTCAAACCAATGCCAATCTATCTGATATATCAATGTATTCAATGCAGCATGAATACAACAGCACAATACCATACTGGCAGGAATGCACATCTGAACAGCATGGTTATAGAGATATTGTCTCATGTTCAGTACAGGAATGTTACATCTGTCTGGCAAGAAAAACAATAAAAAAAACTCCATAGGAAGGGATTGCAGTCCTTTTTGACATCTTACTATCCCATTCCATAGGCTAAAGTGGTGATCCAAGGAGCAGGGAATATGTCGGCTTCCGATGGTCAGTATGAAATGGGACTTATTTTGCCCAAGTGTGGCATATAATGTGATCCTGCATGTAGTGAATCTTCATACTACATTTACTAATTACACCAATATATCCAAACTATTAACCCAATTTAATTACAAAACAAATAACCTAAGATTTACCCTCCCTTAAACTAATTTAACTTTACAAATCTATGCAGCCATTCATGCCCAACTTAAATTTAACATGATTTAATTAAAAATTTAGCTTAAAAGAAAAAAAAAATCATAATAAAAACTTAAAAGAATGGAAAAAATTAATTAATGAAAATGATTTAAAAAAAAATACATTCAATAAAAATAAATAATAAATAATTTAGTCAGGTAGGAAATTCTAATTCTATTTAAATATTGAAAAGTTTAGAATTTAGAGTTCTTACTGTTTTAAAATACTGGAAAGTTTTAGAATTAATGTTCATTAGTTATATGGTTTTAAAAAGTTCATCCTTAACAGTTGCTTGCCATTTGGGATCCAGTGTTAATTGCCCCGATGTCCTGGGCCGACTGGTATGCTGTTGAACATTTTATTGATTCATTCGGAGGTCCTTTACTTTAGCTGGTATTTTATTTCCAGGCTCTGATAGCCTGTAGTGTGCAATATGGGAAAATAATATCATTTCTTTTTTTATAGAAAACCTGAGGAATTGAAAGTGCAGCTTTCAATCCCTTCTCCTTCATCTCTCTCTGACTTAACACATATCACATCTTTCTCTATCACATCTCTATCTATCTTGTTTATTTCCAAACTTTTCCTTTTATATTAAACTTTTGGATAGAATGGACATTACATTATAATGATGATCCTTTCATTGAGGTCCATTTCCCGAGGGATCTCTTTTATTGGCTATTCTGTTCCTATTGTTTTTTCTTTTCTATCTGACCTTTAATTATACATTTTGAGATGCCCAAGGACTAGTTTACGTTAACTAATTGAAAATAATCACTTCTATTTTACACAATAGCATTATTAAATTATTGTACATTCTTTTTATCTTTAAATCTTTTAAGGTTTTTTTTTTTCTGAAAATTTAGTTTTAAAATACTTTTTTTTCTTTAATAAAGTTTCCTTTTAATAATTTTTCATGTGTGCGATTTTATATAAATAAAGTTTAGATGACTTAATTTTCAATTTTTAAAAACAAATTTTTATTTGTGAACTTTTTATTTTCAAATTCTAATTTTATTTATTAGCATGTAACAGCATGTATGCCCATTGCAATATATATATATATATATATATATATATATATATATATATATATATATATATATTGTGCCCATTTCAATTTAGCCAGTGGCTAAATTTGTAATCATGTGCATGAAAGGAAATATGGACCCAAAAACCATCATCACATTTTTATATAGGAAAGGAAACTGTAAGGCACCCAAGTTTAAACCCTACAGGATCAAGTCCCAAAAGCCTAAGACAGAAAGAGAGTGGGGAAACAGTTATGTTCTTTATTTGTTTGTGTGTTGACAAAACTCAAAAAGAGTAATACATACCTTTTAATTATGCAATAGTTCTTTTTAAAAGTAAGGTTATAACACATATAGGCAGTTTTGTCTATGGACAAGCTATTTTGTTTGTCATTTTCATATTTCAAATATTAATCCTTTTCAAAATTAATCTACACTTGCTAAATTCTGCTATTTTTAATTCTCTATTTCTATAGTTATAATTTGGGTTTAAAAGTTTTAAGGATTTGATTTTAGATATTAAAAGTATAGTTTCTAAAAAGCATTCAGATTATTTTAATATGCCAGTTTTTATAAATGATTTGAAGGACAGAGTGTGTGGGCATATTGCATAAACAAATCTACAGCTACACATATTGAAAAAAAGAGACTATCCTGTTAAATTATTATTTTTTAATCAAAAGTTTTGTTGCTTTAAAAGCTTCTTGTTTGTATCTGTATTTTTTAAAACTCAGAAGTCCAGCTGAAAAATCTTCTCATCAGAGGTCAAAGAGAAGAGATAGAATTTTATAGTGGTGCAAAATTTGTCAGTAGGGTGAGAAAAAAACCATTAAGATAATTTTCCTTCAAAACAATAAGTTGTCCAGAAATCATGTTATTGTGAATTTTTTTTTTACCAGCAGTTAAAGAAAAATCACATAGTCAGTCTAATTAGATGAGTTGAAAGTAGCAAAAAAAAAGTATAAAAAAGCCTGGAAAATCAATTAAAAAATGTGTTTTAAATATTGAAACTGGGAAAGACAAGCTTTAAATTCTGCAAGATATCAATTTGAAATCATTTTTTTTTAAAGATTTATTTAAACAAAATGGTGGGTTAAAAATCTATATATATTTCATCTTGGGCTTGCTGACCCACCATACCACCAACACATCATATAAAAAAAGAAGACTGAATCAAAAATATTCTACACCTTATGATTGATTTGGGAGAAACTGACTGCTCATCCATATTTGAAAGAGAAGAAAACATTCACCTGCATTTAAAAGCTGAATGAAAATAAAGAATCTGCTAAATATTAAACCATGCAAGTTCAGATTCCAGTGACTGAGTTTAAACCCCAGCAAAATTATAAATATGAGAACAGATATCCTCCTGCTACTGAAAGAATTGTGCTGAACAGGAAAAGAAGAAACAGTTCCAGTGCCAAATGGTTCCTACTGAAGCAAATAACTTCATCATCATCATTACTATAAAAGAATTACAAGCCTCAAGTCAAGCAAAGAAAGACTGTTCCAGTGAACCATGGAAATTGGTCATATATCCATGGTACAGATTGGTATATGTGCTGCAAAATGTAGAGACATTTAACAAGCTGAGTTTGAAATCTTGGAAGCCTCAACAAAATAAAAGGAACTGGTAATATGAATTTTCATTATATATTTTTCTTTTATGATATCAGGGACTATTAGTAAAATTTTTAGCAATAAAGTTTTATCTCTTTTTATGTCTGAACTCTGAGAACTAAAATAGAATTAAACCAAGAATTTCTTCAGTAATAATAGCTATAAGCTTGATTAAGATTTTATGTATGCTAAAATTATTATACCTGCTTATTGATGAATTTTGTTTTCTAAAGGGTATTATTGTATATTAATCTAAATTTATGAAATGTTTGTTAATATGTAAAAGATTTTTTTATGTTATTTGTTTTGAAATAATATTTTAGTAATAATGGGATCAACACACACATACATGGCAATATAACAATACTTGCCACATGTATATAATGGCATATGAATGTCAGAATAAATAGACATATAGTATTAAAAATATTAGATTATGTTTTTTTTTAGTTAATGAGTAGCAATTTCAATAGCTTAGAGAGGGGGAGATAAGTAATTCAAAACTTGTTCCTGAAAATCTTTTTTTTTTTATTTGACTAACACTTTTTCTAATTAATCATTCTACTTTATATATTAAGTTTAGATGTATAAAGATCTAAAAGTATGTGTGCACAAAGAGTGTTTATTTTTTATATGAAATATTTTCTTGTGGATAGAAAATTTTAGCAATTTGTTATCCAAATGGATACACATGATAGTATGATAAACAAATGTTGGATATTGTCATTAATGGGAAAGGGGGAAGAATTTAATATTAATCTTATGAGTTCAATATAATAACTTATAACTATTAGTCATATAAATTTTCATTTCTATATTTAAATTGCATGTATATGTGAGTTATGCAGTATTAAATGTTAATTTGTTTTATTAAATGAGGTGTATATTTTCATTAAGAGTATTCTTTATTAGTTGTGATCATTCATCATCACTAGTGAATATTAACTGTTTAAGTTCTAATTTAGACATGCTAAAATTAGTCAAATAGTTATGAATTTCTAAAAACTGGATTTCATGTTAGACTTAGTTCTAAAGCTGTGGCTGGAAGTACCAGCATTGTCATCATCACATTTTTCAATTAATGAGCTAGATAAATGTTAAAGGCCATAAATAGATGATGATTTCATGATATTATAATAACCACCATTCCATCATCTACATCATTCAAGGATGAGTTAATTGCCACCCTAAATTAATAGTGTAATATGAGCTAGTAAAACTTATGAGGGTATTAAGATGCATTTATCATATTAAAATATAGGAGATAATTTCTGTCTGATGCATTTTATATTCACCACTATAGCTTAAGGATTTTTTGTGTTTATCTTAATATTAGTGCATATGGTGATATGGGTCTAACAGCAAAAATCCTACCTTTTGTTAGAAATAAGGTACTAAAGGGGTTCAAACCCGGTACATTTAAAAAGGTTATAGAATATAACTTTGTCTAGATTCAGATAACCTAGTGGCACCCTGCTACACCATATTCCCTCCAAATTCCCTTATTATTCATGTAGATGTTCACTTAATATAAAACCAAGAGATAAAAGTGGGTAAAATTTATTGTTAGATTTATTGAGGAAATATTTATTGGGTCACCAGTGTACTCTCCCACTTAATCTTATTTCAGGCATTATGATGTTTTAATAGTTTATTTCAATTACAATGTGTTCCTACTTGTTTATTGAGGGTACCATGGCTGCCTAACTAGAGTTTGAAATAGGGCAGATATCAGATAACTGAAATGATTAGTTTCTAATCATTATTATTATGATATTATTTTGCTATCTTAGAGTTGATTTATATCTATCTCATCATCATTTTTCTCCCTCAAGACACAGACATTATATATATTGTGAGAATATTAGGTGGATATGATATTTTGGCTACAATGTATTTTAGTTACAATGATTTTAAGGACAACTTGTTTGAATTAATATCAGAGTTACAATGTTTAAATTAAACATTAGTCCCATTAATAACTTAAATAGTATATATTTTAGTCACATTAATATTTTGGTTACTATATATATATATATTATAACAATCCAGGAAATAGGAGACTTAACGTAATCTACACTACAGAATGCCACTAGGCATTTTAACCTAGAAAATTTATAAAGTAGGCAGATACGTAAGTAAAAAAAAATAATTTTTTTAAAATTTAATCTTAATTTATATATATTTTGATTCCGGTCGTTAGCCCATTGTCACTAGCTCAGTGGAATAGCAGAGATTTATATTTTATAAAAAATTCTTATCTAAGAATATATAAAAAAGAATAAAATAAGCCACTGCCAGTAATTATACACACGAACATTTATTTACGCACATATATAATATTTAAAATTATTTTAGTATGTTTTACATTTTAAAATTTAACTTACATTTTTAACTTTGATTTTAGATTTTAATTTACATTTTAATTTTTATAAGTTCGCACAGATGGGTTTATAAAAGCTTGTTTTATAATGTTGAGCATAGATCGGTTACATAGATTACACGGTTAAAAACATTTCAAAACAAACATAAACGATCAAAATATAAAATCATTGGTAAAATTGCAGAGGGAAATTTATAAGAAACCCAATAGCATTCATCGTAAGATGCCGCATTGACACCAATAACTTAAAAGACATCCGAATAAATACATTTTAGATACTCACCATAAGGTATCGTTATTTACTGAATGTCTATATATTTTGATCAAATATGGAAACCAAAAACATAATTAACCGATAACGAATCCATGCAAGCATCTATATCCAACTTAAATTTAATGCATTTTTATTTAGAGTATCGAGTATGAATATACTACATAGATTTGCATTTGAAAAGAAAATATTCAATCCCTGTTTAACCTTAGGCCAAAAAGTTCGCAGCTAAACCAACGTCAATCCATCTGATATATTGATGTATTCAATATAACATGAATACGGCAGCACAAAAGGTTAAAAGAAAAACTTGACTCTCATTCAGATAGAAATAGCACATCTATCTGATGAGAAGAGCAATAAAAAAAACTCCATAGGAAAGGACTGTGGTCATTTTGCCGACTTATGATCGCATTCCAATAGGCAAAAAAGAAGCGTGTGGCGTATAAAGCATTTCTGCCTGTATCAAATCTCATACTACATCTACTAATTATACCAATATATCCAATCCATTGACCTAATTCAACTATGAAATGAATAACCTAAGATTACCCTCCCCTAATAAAACTTGACAAATCTATATAGCCATTCACGTTCGACTTAAGTTTAACATTTATATAATATTAAATTAGCGAAAAACAAAAATCATAAATAAAACTTAAAAGAACCAAATAAATAAATAAATAAATAAATAAATGGAAATGAAAAAAAAAAAAATACATCAATAAAAAGAATTAATAAGGAATTTAGTTTGGTCAGATAGGATTTTATTTCTATTTTTTTTTTAAATACTGGGAAAGTTTATATTTTAAAGTTCTTAGGTTTTCAAATTAATATTCATTTAAGTTCATAATGTGCTTACGGTTTTAGAAATGTTCATTAGTTATCCATTGCTTGCCATTTGGAATCCAGCGTTAAAATTTCTCGATGATCCTGTGGTCTTCAATATAGGAAAAGTGATGTTTCATTTTCTTTTTTTTATAACAACTGAAGGAATTGAAAGTGCGTCTTTCAATCCCTTCACCTCCGACTCTCCGACTTAACACATCTCAGTCTTCTCTTCAATTTTCTTCACTCACTAAAAATTTTATTATCAAACTTTTTTTTATATGTAACTTTAGGATCCAATGGACATTACATCATCGATAATGATGATCCTTCCATTGAGGTCCGATTCCCCAATGGATCTCTTTCATTGGCCATTAGTTTCTATTGTTTTCCTATCTGACCATTGCTTATACATTTAAATGCCCAAGGGCTAGTTCACTTGGACTAATTAAAATAATCATTTCCATTTTTCAATAACATTAATTAATTTGTTTTCCAAACTTAAAGACATATTTTTTATCTCTAAATCTTTTTAAGTTTTTGCTTTTAAAATACTTTTTCTATTTTTAATAAAGTTTTATTTTAATAATTTTTTTCATCTGTGCGATTATATATATATATACGAGTTTAAAATGATTTTTTAATTTTCAATTTTTAATTCTTAAAAAAAAGAAGTTTTATTTGCGAACTTTTATTTTTTTCATGTTTAATAATAAAAAAAAACAATGTAATGTCATATGTGCCCGTTACAATATATATATATATATTGTAATATATATATTGTAATGGGATGGGGAAATAATGAAAGGAGTGAATCTGGGGTGATAGCAAATCATCATCATTCACAAACATGTTAAAGTGATATTACTGAATAAATGTAAAGTAATGTTTAACACCCAATATATATATAAGCAATATTATATATTAAAGAAGAGCATGAGAGCAAAAGATCTCTGTGAGATCAGCCAGCTAGATTAGAAGAGCAACAATAATTAACTATACATCAACCAGCATTATAATAAGTCAAAGTAAGTATGAGTAATGCTCCAAAAGAAATCAATACAATTAAAACAACAGTCAATCTTGTGGCTGGATTTGAACAATAAAAAATATAAATCAACTGTCAATCTGATGACTGGGTTAGAAATGGGTCTTCTGTAGACCAGGCTAACTATTGAGCCATTGCCATCTTAGGGTAATTATTTTAACATTAATTTGGATGCACCAACTAAGTGCTCATCCATTAGAATACTTAATAATCAAAAATCTAAACAATAGTGCTGGGACATTAAAACATGCTGATCATCATCAATACTCTGACCACTTAATACCATTAATGTACTGGACAACTATAAACTTAATTTCTAAGATTAAACTAAAACAAAATTTAGTGCAGGAGCTTTGAAGAATATATTCTTTGCACTAAAACAGAACCCTTGTCAATTGAATGCATCCCCATTCATATATCAGCCAATATTGCATGAATCCAGTTCAGGACAACACAAGCTCTATTATTGTATGTGGCCAGGAGATTATGGAAACAGATATTTTAAAAATATTTAGAACCACTGGAATAATTTTTAACACCTGAATAAGTTTATTAGATAACAATTAATAAAAGAAATGAAATTAATGTCTCTAAAAATAAGATTAGACACTTATAAGCTTTCTGATTTTGATTACTATACAAATTTCAAATTATCACATTATGATATACATATGTATGATTAATATACAAAATTCAAGTTACTATATGATAGTTTACACACACACACACACTCATATATATATATATACACACACATCAATGTGCGATTTATTATATACAATTAATATATTTCAATTGACATTCAATAATGACAAAAAATAATTAAATTTTACATATATGTCCTATTTTAATTTGTTATAATAATAATATTATATTTTCCTAATTAATTCCATTTGGAAAACATACAGAAAATTTCACATATATTCGTGTATATAAACAAAATATAGATATAATTTAAAATCAGTTATCAAATTCTATTACAGCTTGTTTTTTTTTCTTTTCAAGCTAAATAAAGCCAATTTTTGTTTGACCGGTACTTATTAATTAATTATCAAGGTTTCTAAATATAAAATGTCCCTTTTTTTCTTTAATAAGTGAAAATTAAAATCGTTTTATATATCTGGCACTTCAGACCAAAGAAATCATTTAAAAATTTATTATTATATATAACACTATTAGATTTCAATTCAAGCAAAAGTTACTTGTTTGTTTTACTTTAAGTTTCTAAGTTAAAATGTCTTTTTAAGGAATATTAAAAAAATACATTTCACTGTAAATATGTTTATCTATGCTTCTCCGGGTATAAAGACAGCAGCATACATATAACTACTTCATCAACTGATGGTTTCTCTTGATGGGGATCAGTTCAGGAAAGTCATAATCAGGAAATTATAATCCATGTAAGTTGGTCTTGATTTAGGTTTCTTTTTGTCTCAGACTTGCAGACTTCAGGTTAGAAAACTGTCTTCTCCATATTTAAGCAGACTAGTGAATATAAAAGTGGATCAGCTTCACAATCCAAAACTTCAGCAGTAAATTAGACCAGCTGCTTCCTTACATACTTATATCTTCATGACAGTCCTCTGTATAAATCTGCCAGCCATCTCTACAGCTAGCTTTATTGTGGCCACTCTCTGCTACCATTACAACCTACTGCAGCTAACTATTCACAAAATATTTTAGCCAAACTTTGCAGATAGCCATTAACCAACTGCTTCACCAAAAATATTAAGACAAGAACTGTCTTAAAAAAATTAATATCCAAACTTTGCAGCTGGCCAATTTGTCCATCCTCTTAAATTATTAAAACCAGACTCTTCTGGCCAACTCTTACAAAAACTACAAGTCAAATTGAACTAATCTTTTTATCCAACCCTTTTATAGACCTGGATTGAGATGACAACAACATTAATTTAAAAACTATTTTTTCTTATTTCTCTTGATTGGAGACAATTTTAATCCCTCCAAAAGCATTTTTATTTAAAAAACTACATTTGGAAATCTTATCAAAGATTTTTAAAAAAATAGATGATAGAAATATAAACAAGCATTAATAACAAACAATAAATATTTTATACATTTTAATTAAAAGATTTCCAAAATAAACCCTGCTTGTTTTTAAATTTCAAAATCAAAATAATAAATATTTATTAGACCTTTTTAAAAAATATTTATTTCATAATAAAATTCTGTTTTAAATTCAGAATTATTTAACCCTTTATAGGATTCTTCTTCTCAGTGAATGTAGAAAATATATATTAATTTTTTTTTCTGTGATTATTTTTACTTTTCTTTTCAACTTTATATACATTTATGCACACACATACTATATTATTATGTGCCATATAACAGATCTGTTATAATATATATTCACAACTAACCCAGACTAACAAAAAAAAATAAGGTCTATAACACAACCAATGGTTTCACTGCTACAAGCAGACTTCTTAAGTGTAAAAAACTAAAAGGTGATATTACCCACAATTCCACTTTCATCCCACACACATTAATATTAAAAAAACCTTTTAAATAAGTTAATTGCTTCAGAATCATAAATTTTTAATAATAAAGATTCTTTAATTTTTTTAAAATTTCATTTCTTTTGAAGAAAACTTTAGCCTAATCAAAACTAATAGTATGGCCTGTATATTTATATATATATAATGTCGTGAAATTTACAAAATCTATTAAATAAAAAATATATATTTATATAAAAGACATATTTTTCAGGTTTATCTATGTAAGATTTTAATTACCAACATTTTGACTTGATCACACAAGCCCTCAACTGGCAAATGAATACTATATAATTGTAAAGGTGCTGTAAAAAGTGTCTATAAAGATAATTGTAGAGGATCTATAAACAGTGCTTACAATAATTATTAAAGTTCCATAACTATAAAAAACTTATATAAAATTGAACAAATTGAAACAAATATAAAAACTTCAAAATCTTCAGAGTAATTTGTTTTTCAAATTTTTTTCCAGATATGAGAAAGTTTACATGTGTCATCATGTTTGTCAATACAATTTGATCTTTTTAGTATATCAGTAGCTTGACTGATCTTACATTGATGTAGGTTTTTACATCTGGATAGGATCCTGGTCTTAGAAAAATCAATATTGTGACCTGAATCCATAGCATGGATCGAAAGTGCAGCTGCTGATGAATGATGTTTCACTGCATTAGCATCTTCATCCCTTCTAGTACTGATGTGATGATTTCTCATATCCACATAAGAAAACTTGCAAATGCCACATGAAATCTCATAAACCCCTTGAGCCTCAAGATGGATTGAATATGTAGGCTTGGTTAAAAAATTACTAAATTTTTTGATAAGAAGTGTATGCCATTTTTACGTTATAGCATTTTAAAATATGTCCGATACTGTCTGTGGTTCCTTTTATATAAGGAATACAAATCCTAATAGTTGTTTTTTCTCTTTGTTTTTAATTTTTGATATTTTTAGCTTGAAATAAAACTCGATTTTTAACTTTTTATTATAACCATTTGCTAACAATACATTATTTATATGATGTATTTCTTCTAGATACGATCTTTCTGAAAGGTTAATTGCTCTGGTGAATGGTATTTTGGCTCCAAAAAATCTGTGCTGGATGATGATGATAAGAAAATTGAAGGTATACCTGTCAATATGTGTAGTTTTTCTGAAAACTGAGAATGATTAAAATTATTATTTATTTCTTGATGACAAGAATATCAAGAATGGCTAGTTTTTTTTTATCAGATTTCTAATTCCATCATAAATGTAATATTTGGATGGATATTATTTAAATATGATAATACATATACAATGAAAATATAATCTGATGGGAAACTTCTCTTTCTTGATATTCTTATCACCAAGAAACAAAATAACTTTTTATCATTCTCACTTTTCAAGAAAACTACACATACTGTCCCTCCAATTTTCTTCTCATCATTATCTAGCTCAGATTTTTTCTGTAGCCAAAATATTATTTACCAGAGCATGTAACCTTTTAGAAAGATCATATCTAGAAGAAGAAATACATCATATAAATAATGTACTGTTATTAATAATACTCTGATGCATTGCAGTGAAACTTTTCTATATAATAATTTCTGTAGGCTTTCTATATCATAAAATTTCTGCAGGCTAAGTGCTTTCAGAGTTTTGTTACTTCATAATCATAGCCTCTTTAGATTATTAACATCATTATATGCAAATGTATGCAAAACTATTTTCTACATTATCCATTTTTTGGAAATGGCAAAACAAGTGTCTTTTCTATTTATTGAGTTGATATCACTGGTGATAAATCAAGCTTCCTTGATTTTTTTTTTGATGTCATTCCTTTCTGTGCATAATATATTAGCCTTGGAAGGTTCAAATCTGGGGTTAAGCTCTTGCTGATGGTCAGCAAAAATGGAACTGCCTTCTTTTTTGGTTATTGCTCATGTATTTGTGTTGAGCTAATCTATGTTCAATTGTGGCACGAGTTTCACAATAATAAACAGCAACACACACCATTTGAGGGCACATAATTCTATATACTACCTGGAAGGTTGCTTCAATATTCATTTTATCTTTAGTATTTTAATAAGCCTATTGGTGTTTGGAGGGGTTCTAAATCCTAGTTTAAATCCTTTCTGTAAAATTTTACTGAAATTTTTTGCTACTGCAGGTATATATGGTACAGTCTGATGTTGTCCATCTTCTTTTTTATTTTTCTGAAGTCTTTGATGAAAGCCTTCAATCCTGTTGGCTATTGTTCTGTGATTAAAACCCACGCTTATTAAATCCCTGATGTAGCTGGTTATGCTGTTTTTTTTTTTGTCTAATTTTCATAGATGGTGATTACGAAATAAGAAAGCAGATAGCCTGTACGTTTGTGTGATTTGTGGGATTTTGAGAATACATAGAGGTAATCTCTAATGTACAAGGGCTTGATCATCATGGAATAATTGAGTGCATATAATGACATTAATAATCTAAAAAGGCTATGATTATGGAGTAACAAAGCTCAAAAGCGCTTAGACTGCAGAAATTATGATATAGAAAGCCTACAGAAATTATTATATAGCAAAGTTTTACCACATTGCATCAGGGTATTATTAATTACAAAGTAAAGGTGAAATAAAATAGTTATTGCAGTATAATGTACTGTTAAAAAATAGTTATAATAAAAAGATTATAAATTTAGTCTTATTTCTAGCTAAAAGCACAAAAATTAAACAGGATGTGTATTCCTTATATAAAAGGAATCACAGACAATATCGGATGTATTTTAAAATGCTACAATATAAATGCAGCATATGCTCCTTATCAAAAAATTAGTAATTTTTTTTAATCAAGCTTAAAGAGTCAAAGAGTTTACAAGATTTTATGTTGTATTTGTAACTTTTCTAATGTGGGTGGCAACACTATTAGAAACATGAATATGCTAATTTAGTGAAGCAAAATTCTTCATCAGCACTCTCAATCCATGCTACAGATTCAAGTCACAATATGATTTTTCTAACAATAGAATCCTATCCAGATGTAAAAACCTATACCAATGTAAGATCAGAGAAGTTATTGAAACAGTAAAAAAACCAAATTATATGATCAAACACGATGACATATATAAACTTCCTCATAATTGGAAAATTTTTTTGAAAAACAAATTACTCTGAAAATTCTAAATTTTTTATTTGTTTTTTATTTATTTTTCAATTTGTTCAATTTTATACACCTATTTTTTCTAGTTGTGGAACTTTATCAATTATTGAGAACATTTTTAGCAGTGCCTCTACAATTATATAGTATTAATTTCCCAGTTGAAAGATTGTGTGATGAAGTTGAAACATTGGAATATCTAATTAAATTTTTCTTACACAGATGAACCCACAAAACATATCTTTTATATCTGTAACCAATGAAAATATTCATATATATATATATATATATATATATATATATATATATATATATATATATATATATATATATATATATATATATATATATTTCCAAGATATTACAAACCATTATGTTGTCTTTCTGATATACTATTCTTTAAAATTAAATATATTCAATTTATAGACAACTAAATACTTAAAATATATAAATAATAAATTTATTAATATCTAATCGATTTTCGTTCAAAATATGAACCTTATCAAGATATTACAACAATTGAAAAAAATTTTTCACGTGATTTACATATCATATATAGGTCAAACTTAACAATAAAGATGTTTTTAAATTTTCCAATTTTTATTTAATGACCATTTTCCACCTAACTTAACCGACCCTTGTACTAAATTTATAAATTTATTATTTATATATTTTAAGTATTTAGTTGTCTATAAATTGAATATATTTAATTTTAAAGAATATATATATATATATATATACTAAACTGGATTCAGATCTACATGACTATACAGAAGAATTAGCTTGGATTGAAAACATTATTGTGTTTTTAGTTGAGGCTGATAGTTTTATAGTTAACCAGAAAAAGTAAAAAGTGGGATTGTGGAGGGGTGCATTAGATCCAAAGATTCAGGTGCACTGCTCCCAGATTCAAGATTCTTCATTAATAAAAAGCCTTAAGTTAGAAATTAGTCTGGAGATATTCAATGGGAAAGCACTGGATAAAGATTATAATGCATGACCTTCTAGCATGTAGTAATTATTAGAGCTTACACTAGGTGACACTATTGTGTGAAAAAATTGCTATTGTTTTAAAATAGATAATACTGGAAAAGATAGTGGTAGGTTACTTTGTGGGAACAACTATAGAAATTAGATTTGATAAAGAGACTGACATAGTTCAATAAAAAGGATAAAGGTAGGATAGAAATAGAAAAAAAGTAAACACCTAAAAGAATAAGAATTTAAAGAAAAAAATAAATCAGTGTTAATAATAAAAAGGTAATCAAGGAAATAACTATAAATTTGTAATCAAAAAAAGTTAGGTGAAATAATTTTAAAATCAAAATAAATGCCTTTAATCTTATTATTGAATAGTTTTAAATGATGGAGACACACAGTGTGTTCCAGTGGAAAGGTGTCTGGTTCTTTTACCATGTTACCTATAGTTTTATCTCTGTATCAATGCATGTGTGATATATTTTACTATGGACCATAAAAAGTTTAAGACATCAGTGTTTCTGAATATTTTCTTAACTTCATGTGTCATCTTTAATGCATCCCTGACATCACAAAATTTTGCAAATTTTTATATTTAAAAATATTATTGTAACTCATGGCTTCATGGCTGAACATATTTTAATTTATTTCAAACATTTTAGCATCAGATTTGACCTAATTTAAAACAAAATTTAATGTTATCACATTGTTCCATACAAAACATAGTTCCTTTTTATATCCTAGTGATCTGGACATGTTAGGATCTTATATTTTTTGTTATGAACAGCTAAACTACATTGTTACAAACACATGGATTGAGTCAGAGATGGAATTTCTGGCAGTGTGGAGAGAGAAGAAGCCACTCTTTTATGGGGACACAATGTAATTAGCATAGAATTGTAAAATTACAAGAGTAGGATTAATTTATAAAAGAAAAAGGTTATAGATATTTGAGTAATTTAGATTCACAACAATAACATAAATTACACACAAATGTTTTTATATATATTATTACAAATAAACCTAAATTTTACAATTTTTTTATTAGTCAGTCTTTAGACTAAAGATTATCCATCTAATGAACATTTTTGTAGTGTAATTTTCATACATCACTCTCATGCAAGATAGAGTCTGGTTTCTATCCCATTTTAATGCCTTTGTGGTAGGGTGGGATCATAAACATATGACCAGATCATGTAAAAAAGATGTATAATTAAACAGACAAAACTCTCCATATATAAGAGATGGTTATCATAAGATGTATAATTACCAAGATGCACATTTCATGCTCAACAAGCACTCATCAGTTGGCCCAGATCATTTCTTACACATATCTTTATCATTGTTCAGTATATAAATTTTTAATTTGGTAGAAAAAGTGGCAGACTCTGAAGCATCTAGTCCATAAATTATAACTATCACTTCCAATATTCAAATTTCTTATGATCTTCTAAGCCAGAAATACCATTTCACTATTTATTTATTTAAAGTATTGAGGAACAAATTCAGAATAGTAGAAGCACAAATAGAATTTAATGATGATAACAGAATCAATCATGTTTTTGTATTATCTCATATTACAAAAGTAAGTTATTATATATATATTAAAAACCAGTCAACACATAAACAATACCAATACGACAACAATCAACAAATTCAAACTGTTGTCAAGGCAACTTCCCTTGACAATAGTTTGAATTTATTGATTGTTCTTAATATTGAAATTGTCTAAGTGTCGACTGTTTTTTAATGATTACTTATAAACACATTTAGCCTTGAACATTATTACACTTATTATATATATGTAAACAAAGAGAGTAAATCATTCTCTCTTAGGCTATGAATTAAAAACACTCTAAATGTTGAACAAAGGATCAAGAATAAAATAAATTCATCCATTTTAAGGAGCTCTGAAATTTATAAGCATACCTTTGTCACCGTTATTAATAATTCAAAGTAAAATTAATTTAACAGCCAGATGACATATGGCATTCAAAAATTAATAAACTCATAATCAATTATACAGGCGTGGGAGAGGTTAATTTACTTCCTTTGCTTACATATACATTAAGCTATGTCCAATTTAATGTTTATATATATAAATATATTAAAATGAACAAGCCATTATTCATTTCACTAAAAAATATATATATATTTAAGCAAAATGATATGAAAATTTGTGGTTTTTTTAAAAAAAAAAAAACTAAAACAAGGTTCAAGAAAGAAACTAAGTTTTGATATAAAATCAATTTTTCTTTTTTCTTAATCAGAGTGGAATACTATTTCATTTATATCCCAATATTTCATTATACCTTGTGAATAAAAGAGGGTCACTACTGACAATTAGCTAGATCTGGTCTGGAACACTTTGGAATGATATTTGAATAACTTCAACTGAAATGAAGAAATAGGCTTACTTAAAAAACAGCAGAAATTACAAGACTATATTATCACCCAAATAGACTTTTAATATTTGTCAGAAATAAGTAAATGGCAATTATTTTGTTTTGGGTGAGTCTTATATTTAAAGTCTGATTTGTATTTTGTTTTAACTAATCTGAATTTACAAATAATGCTTGTTATCTTGATATTATTTTGAAAGAAATTATCAAAAAAAAAAAGAGAAAGAAATGAATTTGTAATAACTTATCTTATTAAGACAGGGAAAACTGCCACATAGTGCAAGCCAGAGTAATCAATGGATGCCAGAAAGCTTGTGCATAAAATCCCCAGACTAGTTTCTGGCTTGTGCCCTTCATCAGTGAGGAGCCTTGGATCTGAGAGGGCATCCATTGATTACTCTGACTTGGACTGAGTGGCAATACATATAGAGAGTTTTGCCTGTTTTAATAACAGTTAAGAGCAAGCATAAGAAATAGCGATCATGTGATGTTTATAGGCTTAATAACTTCTCTTGTTAAAATTATTTATATCACATATGTATGCTAATTTTATAAATTTTATATTAGTTATGTAAAAATGATAATCATGTAAAAGCAATGCATGCATATAAATTGCCTAAGTCTCAACCATAATTAATGATGTAATTAATTCCATTATTCTCATTTGTTTCAAGTTAAACTTATATTTGATTACTGAACATTGAATTTTATGTAATGTATTTATATATGTGCAGTCGTTCATTCAATGTTTAATAATTACATATGTTTGCATCCATATGGGTGAAAACATTTCTATTAGTTTAATGAGTTAGGGATTGATCTCAGAATGAGTCTTCCCTGTATAAATTATAGTTGTATTACATTAGGTTTAGGACCAAAAGGCCACTCCTTTATAGTTATTATTATATAAGCAGTTATGTTTAGAATATTGTAATATAGTATTGATGTCTATCCCTATAGAGCATATGTATATGTAAGAACTAGGAGTGATGCGATTCAATAGATGTTACATTTATGAATTCATACATGCAGAGAATTATATTTAAGTTTACTGAAGTCAGGCTTAAAGGTGTGGTAAATGTGTTATATTACCTAAGAATAGATTGATATTACGATGTATAAAATTTAAAGGACTTTGTTAAATAAATAAATTGCATATTAATTAATATTTATACTTTGTAAATAATTTGTTAATTTTATTAAAGAAAATAAATCGTATATCAATTAATAAGTACACTTCTAAATAAATTATTATTACATAATTTGTTACTTTATATAAAAATTTCATGGCCTACCATCATTCATCGGGAGTAATTTATGCTCTTCATGATTTAGCCTGGCATTACAAATGGGATTGTGTAATGGATACATTATTATATTGAATAAAATATTGTTATAATTATATATGTGTTAATTTATGTCCTGCTGCTTAAAGTCTGGTGATGCCTGTGTAATTTGTGTAAATAAATAAATAAATAGAGGAAATGTAAAAATTATGAAATATCTTAATCTGATCATTACATAGTAACACTCAATAATTGTAAATTTTTGTTCACCCAGGGTATAGGCTATTATAAAATCCCATTTGCCTGAGTTAGATGACAGATATGATTGACTAGACAATTTCTTTTCTCTATATTATAATTATATTCTAAAACAAAACAAAAAAAAAAAGGCAACAAGAAAGAACAAAGCAAATTGTGCCATGAAGAAGATGTATATATGTGATGTTCCAGGGGATGATCTAGCACTGTTGATGGTGTATCCTGTCATAATTGTATTGCACATAATAAGTGAATTGTCTTTAAAAATTTTGAGATTAAAATGGAGAATGAAAATAAAAAGGATAAAGAGCAGGCAACAAGAAAAATTGGAAGCAGAAACTTAACTGTGGATAAGATAGGTTAGAAATTTAAGATATGGACAATGTCCATCCAGATAATGATTCACACAACCAAATAAAGCATAAAAACATTAATGAAGAAATAAAAATGCACAAGAACATTGCAACATATCACAATTAAACATCATGCAAATGTTTAGCATAATACTAAAACAGATAAAAAATAATCAAAAAGATCTTCAAAAGCAAATGGAGCAAATAAATCAAACTATGGAAAATAATCAAAAAGTTTATCAAAAGCAAATGGAGCATAATCAAAAGCAAATGAAACAAACTATGGAAGATTACTAAAAAAGGATTAATCAGAGATATTTAGAGATGCTAAAACAAATGGAATCAAAGTTTGAAGATAATCAAAACAGATGGAATTAAGGTTGAAGATAACTAAAAACAGATGGAATCAAAGATTATAAAATGGATGGATAATTTTTGCAAAGCATTTTAATCCAAGCAAAATCTAGATAATTCAAAACAAAAAGATGATGAGCAAAAAAATGAGCAAGTACAAATTCAGTAAGAATCAATGGTTCAAATCATGGATAATGAACAGGCTCAATTGCTTTTAAAATCAGAGAATGAACCAAAAAAATTTGATGAAATTTTGATTGAACCAGAACTTGAAATAGAATATGAACAGTTTTAGACAAAAGAACAAATATGTTGAACTAAAACAAATAGATGATAATGAACTAAAGCTACTGAAAGAAATTGAAAGCAAATAAGAACTGTTAAAACTAAATACCATATACATAAAGATAAGTCTGAAGGCTCACAACAAAAGAAAGATAAATCAAAAGAATGTGATGTACCAAATCAAGTGTCACCCATAACCTTGCAACTGGATAAACAAATAAAAATAGATGAAAGTTTACATTATCCACCAAATGGAATGGAATCATTGTTATCACAAAACTAAATGAAGACTTGCATCTCATGCTGATTAATCTAATGGATAAAGAAATCCAGCAGCATCAAGCAAACATTAAATCTATATGTATATGGAGATATATACATAGTTATTGTATTTCTACTGTGTTATGCATAACAAAAATTTTACTGATTGTCAACTTTATTTATAACTTGGAAAAAATAAAACACAATTTTCTCTCACACCAAATGCTTTTGCTCCACAGTTGCCACAAAAAAAAAAGCTCCCAGATAAACTTTATTATCAATTACATCTGAACAATCTTATATTAGCTAATGTCAGAATAACCAGCTTATAAAATACCGAATGGACATGCAAATAAGTATAATCATTTTTTTTTTGTTTTTTAAGTTCAAGAATTTGAAATGAACAATCCATTACTCATTTCAGTAAAAAAGACATCTTTGTTTCTTTCTTTTAGCAGAATGATATGCAAATTTGGTTTTAAAAAAAAGACCTAAAATTAGCTTGAAGAGAAAACTAAGTTTTGATATAAAATTAGTTTTTCTTTTTTTTTAATCAGACTGGGATATTACTTCATTCAAATCCCAAGATTTGATTATACTTTGCGAAGAAAAAGGAGGGACATTACTAACAGTTAGTAGATCTAATCTGTAACACTTTTGAATGATACTTTGAATAACTTTAACTGAAATGGAGTAATAGGCTTTTTTAAATGATAACTAAAAATTGCAATATTATATTATGACACTAAACAAACTTTTAATATTTGTCAGAAATAAATAAATGCCAATTATTTTGTTTTGGATGAATCTTATAATTAAAGTCTGATTTGTATTTTATTTCAACTAATCTGAATTTGTAAATAACACTTGATATTTTGAAACCAACAGTTTTTTAAAAAAGAAATAAATTTGTAATAACTTCTCGCTATTTTTTTAAAAAATAGGTATTATATATCAGATATGTATACTAGACTTATGAATTTTATATAAGTTATTAATAAGAGGAAAAGGCCAAAAAAAATGATAATCATATAAATACAATGTAACCCTGTAAATTACCTAAGTCTCAAATAACCATAATTAATGATGTCATTATTTCTATTAGTCTCATTCGTTCATAGTTAAACTTATATTTTTATTGAAAATTGGATTTTATGCAGATGGATTTATTTATATGCAGTTGTTTGCTTAATATTTAATAGTTTACATATGTTTACACCCATATAGGTAAATACCTTCCAATCAGTTTACTGAATTAAGGATCGATCTCAGAATAAGTTATCCCTGTATAAATTGTAGTTGTATTAAATTAGGTTTAGGGTCAAAAAGCCACTTATTATTATTGTATAGAAGGTTTATTCAGTTAGGATTAGAACTATAAGACCATCTCTTTATAGTTATTATTATATAAGCAGCTATGTTTAGGATCTAAAAAGCCTATTCTCTAATTATTGTGATAATAATGATCAATATCCCATATAGAGCATATGTATGTAAGTAAGTACTAACACACATGCAATTCAAAAAAATGTTATATTTATGAATTCATACATGTGTAGAATTATATTTTAAGTTTATTGAAGTCAGGGTTAAAGGTTGGAAATTTGTTACATTATCTATGAATATATTGATACTATGATGTATAAAAATTAAAGGACTTTGTTAAAGAAAGAAATTGCAGATTAATTAGTGATTATACTTTGCTAAAAAAAAAAAAATGTTACATGATTTGTTGATTTTGTTAAAGGAAATAAATTTTACATCAATTAATAAGTACACTTGTAATTAAATTATTATTATTATATGATTTGTTATTTTGTTTATATAAGATTTCATGGTCTACTGTCATTCATCAGGAATAACTTATGTTCTCTGTGATTTAGCTCAGCATTACAAATGAGGCTGTGTATAAAATATTGTCTTAAATATATATATGTTTATTTATGTCTTAATGGTTAAAGACAGGTGGCGCTCATGTAATTTATGTAAATAAAAATATGGGTGATTTAGTCTGCAAGTTGTGTAAGGAAGGCATAGAAACTATTAGGCATCTGTTAATTGAATGTAAATGCTTAAAAGCAGAAAGGATACAAAAAATGAAGTTTGTGGAAGAACAAATATAAACAAAGTGATTATACAGAAAATGGCTCATTGGTTTTTATGCTGGGTTTGAGAAAAGACAAGGAGGATTTATATATAAAGGCCATGTTGTGGAAATGAAATAGGGAATGATAGAGAAGAATATGGAAAAACTTAGGGTGGAGAATGGAAAGGGAAGACAAAGTGGTTAACAGGTTTCTTTGGGCATAGTTGCTGAGAGATTTCTGACTCCATGTAAGAAGTCACAGTGCACCATATCACATCAAATAGAGAAAATGTAAAATGTTGAAATATACTAAAGTCTGACCATTACAATGTATATGTAATAATAGAATAGAGTCAAGTAGAATGTCAAGTGACATAGGTCTCAAGTAGGACTGAATAATTTGTACTGCTATAAAAAGGGTACTTTTGACATCTGTCTTATATTGTCTTGTGTAGTGGTAATGTGGTAAGTTGAGAGCTGAAGGTGTCTATATGGAAATATAATGTTATTTCTGGCACTTGAATAACATATAACTTCTCATGCAATCACTCATTCTGTTTTGAAGCATGACACACTGAAAGAGCACAGACTTACAGTTTATGGTCAAGTTAATTTATATTAAACTGATTTAACTAAATATAATGATCTAAGCAACTCAAATTTTAATTTACACTTATTTACATTTACAATTTTATGAGTTATTGTAACAACAAATAAATTACAATACCTATCAATTAATTATGGATAAAATTACATTTTACACATAATTGTGATTATTAATATATATATATATACAATATTAGTTTTAAAGCCTATATAAAATAATAAAGTTAGTATGGCTTGTTCATTTTCTTCTAGATCTATAGATTCAACAGGGTCCAGAGTTTTGGGAAATCTTTTACATGCTCTCATTAGGAGCTCTACTTCAAGTGATTTCTTTATTTTTCCTCTGTGATACTATCATACTTTTGTCTTCTGTGGATAAGCTTTTTTAATTACTTAATCAATTACTTGCCATGCTGAAGAGAACATAAAAGTTATCTTAACTTTTGAATGTATCTAAGAACCAGAAAAGTTTTTAATTATCTTAAATTTATTTTTAGTTATACTAGTATGTTCCTTATTTTTTCAAGATAAAGACTGTAGGAATTTTATCCCTTATTGTCACAATTATAACTCATCCACATTTTTGTATATCTAATGAAGCATAACAATTTTTATTTACTGCCTACATAATTTTATAAACATTGTATGATAATAAGTAATCTTTGATTTTTCAGTGCAACATATTCTCTTTCCTCTCCATGTGATATTTATATGCTACTTCAGTCTAATTTTGTATCCTGAAAGTATTTTTTGGTATGCATCTGATTCTGGAATTTCCACATCTGTTGCTTTCACTTTCTGTTTGTTCTGCATCATTGATTTGTAGTATTTTCATGTGCTCAACTGACAAATCTTCTCCAGGCAACTCTGGGTCACCATTCTCTTTTTGGTTGTCAACTCTTCAAGGATTATCATAAATTTGCTCACTGATTTCTGATGTTAAATTGTGCATAGAGGTGACTGCTACATCTTCTATTTTTATGCTAATTTTATGTTCTAACATTATTTTACTTGACAGCACAGCTATTATTCTACCTTATATTCTGATTTTTTTAAAGCAATAATGAACCCAAACATTAGAAATTATGTCATACTTAGATTTAATTTTTATGTTAACATCTGAAGTATATCTTAATTTCAATTTTCCACACACTAACAATTCTGCCAATGCTTTCCTGATAAATATCAATAGTTTTGTATGCAGTATGAATAAAGAATTCCATGTAAATTAGCCAAATCAGTTATGTTTATCACTAATGTCAATGCTTTATTATACACTGGTATTTAGTGTAGCATTGATCTAGTTTGGCTACAATTTTGCAGCTGGGCCAGTACTTCCCTAATATTTGGAGCTCATCAGTATCTTTTATCAAATTATTTACTGTCATCTGATAGTTTCTGCACATATTAAACTTTTTGTTAGTTTTGTAATTGTCACAATCATCATCATTCATTTGTAACTTTTGGAGAGGGGTGCATGTCAAAATATCACATTTTCAGTAGAAAAGTATTTTTTTCTCATACAGTTGTCAGCCAGTTCAAGCTTTAGTCTTTAATAGATGCCAGATGTTAGTGCTTATTGAATCCCTATCCAATGCTGTCTACATGTCCATGTCAATCTTTTAAATCTAATGCACTTTTTTTCTACAACCATCTTTTACTTCTTTGTTTTATTATTAAGTTACTAGTTCAAATTAAATTAAAACATATGAATGTTTTTAATGTAAGAACAATTTACTTGTTTGGTTATATATATCTGAAACCAGTTTAGTATGAACTTATTATTATAATGTTGCAGATGTCAGATGATATTGTATGATAAATTCCTATCTAGTATTGGTCTATCCAAATCTCCTCACTAATGAAATCTCTAAGCTATAATCTGGAGAGAGTAAACTGGATAGCACTGGTTAGGGACTTATTAAACACTATCATCTACTGATTATTAAAGCTTAGACTAGGTGGCATAACTGTAGTGAGAAAAAAAGACTTTGCTATAGAATAGTTTATGCAAAATGGATTTGATAACTTGTGGTTTTTAATATCTTTTAAATGTTTCAACAAAATTTATTGATCCCTCAAATCATAAGTAGTACTCTGGGATTACAAAAAATAGCCTAATTTCATCTTACAACAGCAAATCTACCAGAAAGGTATTTAAACCTTTATTGTGTGCATTAAAGAATTTTGAAAATTCATTCAATTTTTTTTCTATAATCTTAACTTTATTCATTAAAATTAATTTTTATTCCTCAGAGTCTAAATCATTCTCTGTTTTATAGGTTTAATATGGTTTGTAACAATAT
Organism: Epiperipatus broadwayi; assembly: GCA_028023455.1. Lineage (NCBI taxonomy): Eukaryota > Metazoa > Onychophora > Udeonychophora > Euonychophora > Peripatidae > Epiperipatus > Epiperipatus broadwayi. Next base: position 4,041,420 of record JAQFVV010000047.1, read on the forward strand.
ATACTTATGCTTTGGCTCCCCCCCCCCTCCTTAGATCAACTGAAACAACTTTTAAAGTTTCAATTTTGTCATTAGAAATAACATTCAAAATTTTGGGTGTTTATTCAATTTTGTGTGCTCTAGTTTATTCATCATCATCAACCATTATCAGTCCACTGCAGTATAAAGGTCTCTCCAAGTTTAATTCATCTCCAATCTTTAGCTTCTCTTCTCCACATCACCTCTGCACACTTTCTTATTTTATCCATCCATCTCACACGTGATCTCTTTCTGAGTCTTTTACAATCTCTTGGAATCCAGTTTAAGATTTCAATTGTCCATCTATTATCATCTCTTCTAGCAATATGTCCATCCCAACTCCACTTCAGTCTTTTAATTTTTTCATTGAGGTTAGTAACACCGGTTTGTTCTCTTATCCATATATTGCGTATTCGATCTCTTCTTGTTACTCTCAACATGCATCTCTCCATACTTTTTTGAGTGGTCTAAAGTCTCTGTATTGTTCTTCTATTAAGTATCCAAATCTCAGATTCATCTGTAAGAACTGGTAAAACACATTTATTAAAAACCTTTCTTTTCAAACATTATAGGCATATTTTCTTTTAGTATCACGTTATTTCTACCAACCGCACTCCAACCAAGTTTAATTCTATGATTAATTTCATCCATAATGTTTCAATCTGTATTAATAATCTGACCAAGGTATTTATAACTGTTAACTTCTTCTAACTCATCATAATCAACCTTTATTTTTATATTTTGAGAAAATTCATTAAACATTACTTTAGTCTTTTTAACATTTATCTTTAGTCCTACTTTCATCTGTAGTAATTAATTTATATAGTGCACAGAAAGCTTATGCAAATAGTCTGAACAGGCACTAACCTGTATTCAATGCACTTTAAAATTCACAATAATCAAGCATATTTTGCTGATAGAGGGATCTTCCAAACCACGACACAAGATAGCGATTTTTATAAAGACAAGAACGGTCCGTCTTATCTTTAACCTAAATATCCACTTATATAGGCAAATCTGAAGCATCTTGATTTGGAAGCATGAAGTAGTTGTTTTCTTCACTGTTTAAATCCACTATTTCCTTTACAATTTAACTTACGCAAAATCATAATATTAATTCACTGTAAGTCACAAGATTTTGCATAAGTTAATTTGGATTTAAATAGTGGAGAAAACAACTACTTCATGCTTCCAAATCAAGATGCTTCAGATTTGCCTATATAAGTGGACATTTAGGTTAAAGACAAGATGGGCTGTTCTTATCTTTATAAAAATCACTATCTTGTGTTGTGGTTTGGAAGATCCCTCTTTTGGCAAAATATGAATGATTATTGCAAATTTTAAAGTGCATCGAATACAGGTTAGTGCCTGTTCAGACTATCTACTTTCATCTGATAACTCCTGCAACATTTCTTGCAGCTCTAAAACATTATTTGCAAAAACAACTACATCATCTGCAAAATCTAAATGACTTAAATAATCTCCATTTACTTTCACTCCTTTTTAATCCACAAAATACTTCTTGCAGCACTCCTGTAAAAAGGTTTGGATATATGGAGTCATCCTGTCTTATATCCTTCTCAATGTCGACTTTCCCAATATCATTATGATAATCTAATTGTTGCTATTGCACTTTTATAAATATTTTTTAAAATATGACAATATCCTGAATCTATACCTTGATGATCCAATGTTTTAATCACTGAAGAAATGTTTATAGAAAAACAATTTGAAATGGTTCTAAGAAAAACAGATACATACATACTTATTGAATTAAGAACATTGTAACTTTATAGGAAAATAATAATAATAAAAAAAAACAAATTAAAAAATATATTAGTGGAAAAGGAAAAAAAAATTAATATATACAAAAAAATATATTATCTAATATTATATAATCAATATTTTTATTATATAATTAGTATATTATTCAAATATAATTTATTGTTGTTGTTCTATTAACATATTTTATATTATGTTTAAAATTTCATGTAAATGTATAAAGTATTATAAATTTTTTCTTCTATTTAAAAGCGCAACTAGGCTTTAATAGGAGAAGAATGACATTTGTATTTGAGTAAATATATTTTGACCTGTATTTAAATGAATGAATGCAAAAAATGTATTTATTTTAATAAGCAGTATTATTATTATATTAACAAAAAAACATGACTGCAACCTACCTACTGCTTTCACTTGCCATGGGTTTGCTTATACAACACATATTTCCCACTAAATGTATAATCATATTTTCTAGATCATTATTCTGGTCATCATCATCATCATAGGTGTATCAATTCATGGCATAATGAACCAAATGGGCTGGTACAATATATATTATATTTAATATTTTCATGATAAAAATAAAGTCTTATTTGAGTTAAAAAAATTGTATATTGCCCTCCTTCCTTCAATGTGTTAAGAGTTATAACTAACTTTCTATTTTATTAATCACTATTTAGTTTTCATTCCCTCACCCCTTGCTTTACAAACTCTCTATAGGAGGCCCATTTTTCAGTCATGGTAAATACTGCTTTTCCATCTGCCTTTGTTTGCAAAATGATCACTTTTCCATTGTCCTCATTCAAATTATTTGTGATTTTCTTGGTCACTTGGGACTTTCTTTATCTTTAGAGGCCTGGAAAATTTTTGGCTTGCTGCATGATGACTTTAGGAACAACTTATTTTTATATTGCCTCTACATATATCAAACCTTCTTGAGCCAAAAGTTGTTATACTTTATTCTCTGACATTCTCCTATAAGAATTGTTTTAGAAATAACACTTTAAAAAAAGTCTTATAGGTACATAGCTCAGCTGATTTGAAAAATGCCAAATAACAGTCCATTATTTTTGATTCTTGTTTTGCTAACAGTTTTGGAAGTCCAATCTTATACCTTGCAGAGTGGACTAATCAATTCTTTCATTGTAAATTTCCCAGGATATTTTAATTCACACAGCTTATGTGCCAATTCAATGAACTTCATTCCAGTAAGATACAACAGACTGCATTTTTATGTCTATCATCAACAAATTTATTTACTAATAATACTTTTTTCATGGCCAGCCATTTTTATTATTGTCACTAAACTCAATAATTCTTGCTCAATCTAGCATTTTCAGTCCATAATGAGAGGTTTGCTGTCAGAGTTTAACCTATATCATGAAAATTAAATTTCATTCAGATTCATTTTTGACATTGCATCAATTGTTTGTTGTTTCTTACAGTATGACATACTGACAGAGCATGGATTTATAATCCATGGTCTACATACTGTCAGAACATGGATTTATGGTTCATGGTTTATGTTGAGAACTAGAATAATGATCTAAACAATTAGGATTTTGATTTGCATTTTTTTACATATATAATTTTACATTAAAAGATTGCAACAATAAATTATTTAGCATTAATTACAGTATGATATCATATTTTATAAACAAGTAGTATTATTAACATATATAATACTGGCCCTAAGTTTTGCATAAAATAAAAATAAAGTTAGTATGACCTGTTTATTCTCTTCTAGATTCATAAATTATTTTAGGGATCAGAGTCCTGGGTTGTCATTATGAGCTCCAGTTTTCAACTGACTTTTTTATTCTAGTTCTAATGTGATATTCTTTTTATACCCACAACACTCCTCTTCAATTCTGGAGATAACACTCTATTTTTATTTAATGAATTACTTGCTATATCGGAGAGAGCAAAATAATGATCTATTTCTGATTACTCTTGCAAATTTCTTTATCTTGCCAAGTGAAATATTTTAAGAGTTTATCTTGGTTCTTCATTATTACAATTATAGTTTCTCTGCATTTTTATATGTACATCAGTGCTAACTAAACAAATATTAAAGACTATAAAATGTAATGAAATCATTAAATACTGATCATCATCAATGCTCAGTGTCATCTAATATCATGAATGTATTTGACATAATCATCACCACAAAACATAATATGGAATTTAAAAGTGATCTTCAATCTCTTAGCACTATCTAAATAATCCTATGTCCACACACATATATCTCAAGTTCCATTACATCTGTGGCAGCTTTTGGATTACAAGAATTTTATCAATATATGTGAACACAAATGCCCAATCAAATATTAAATAAATACATTTGAATAATTAAAAATAATGGTGAATAAATATATCAATCGATTAGTAATAATGATCTGGCAAATACTTTGCCATATAAATAAATTACATCTACTTTGAATTAATGTAAGTCATAATGATTAGTATATTGAAAGCAAAATAAATGCATTTAGTTGGTAAGTTATTGATCTTCAATAAAACAGATGGAAATTTCCTTTATATACAAAGAGGACCAATATGAAAGTAATTGTATTTAGTATTATATATATTTATGTAGTGAATTACTTTATTATATATAAGTACATATTGAAATATACTACCATGTTTTCTTGAATATAAAACTGGGTCTTATATTAATTTTTGCTCCAAAAGATATTGTAGGGATTATTTTCAGGGGATGTCTTATTTTTTCATGTAGAAATATCTATATTTATTCAAGTACAAAAAAGAAAACTATAAATAACAATTTTGTTTATGAAGAGAGAATAAATAAGTTGTATATTCATATTTCTCCAATATATATATAGATGTTATAAAGACTTCAAAGTGCTATTTTACAGCTCTTTGACCATGAAACTTGCGATACTTAAAAGTTAAAAGGTACTGCATCATTACAAAGTTCATTTTGGTGGATTAATTGGTGAGAGCTTCTTTTTTTTTTTAGTTTATTTAATTAACCCTTTAGTAATATTGTAAGCTCATAAGTTAATTAATCTTTAGTTAAGAATAGCCAGATACCCATTAGCCATCTAATAATGGGGTGGTTATCTAGATTATGTAAAAAAAATAAACTAATTAAGCTTTATTTGAAATCTTCAGCCTTAGATTGTATGCAAGACAGAGAAAGAATCATTCACCACACCCCAAAATCCTAAAATAATGTAGATCCAACATCACAACATATTTAAATTTATAATAAAACAGGAAATAACTAAATATAATATCATGGTAAACTACCTATTAATAAATAGTTAGAAAGAACATATCAAATTGCTTAGATATTTCAAATTGCGAAGAACATATATATATATTTATCACACTCACAACATATATCAGATTAGTACTAATCATTAATTAAACTATAGATTATTCTAGACCAGGAATTGGCAAACTTTTAACACAAAGAGCCGTTTTGTTTAAATCTCTCTCTCTCTTTCCTCATTAAAGAGCAGCATAGAAAAGAAGTGGAAAATATATCCCTGAAAAATACAAATTTCTGAACGGCTGTGGATATATTTGAACATTTATTTTAGTAATAGAACATAATAGAATTCTTATACATCAAAACAAAAATCATCTTAATAATAAATATTTAGAAACAAAAAATTACTTTGACAGTTTGATGTATTCACAAATTTCTAATATTTATCATATACAATAATTATTCTATAATAAGGCTGAATTCAATTAACAACGTTGTAACACATACTTTCTAATCAAAATATTTATTTACAAATTATAAGAGAAAATAAAAAATGTATTTATATTTTTATCATGATAAAATGAGCCTCGAGATTAGAATCAAAAAGACACACTTGAATCGCGAGCTATAGTTTGCCGATCTCTTTTCTAGACCAAATATACTCTCTAAATCTTAATTAAGGATTAATAGATCAGTCTTTTAATTAAATATAAAAATATTGATTAAAGTGTATTGGTTCGATGTAAAATATATCTTTGGAATCATGTTTTTTTGAGATTTTTTATTCGTGTTTCAAAAATATGGGATGGAGTAGAACTTTTAAATATATATGCATGAGTGTGAATTTATTAAATCGGATAAATTTGTAAAATGATATCTCCTTTCAAAATATATATATAGTTTCAAAATATTGAAAATAATATATCCTTTCCAAACAAATGTTATTTTTCAGATAACCGGTATTTAAAATAAAAACACGTGATCACTAGTGAAGCTATCGTTACTTTTTATCTCATACAGATATTTAAAACACACCCACATTAAAAAAAAAAAAAAAATCTATTTGTGTTTTTTCATCTGAAAGCTAGAAGATCCATTAAATTTATGAAAAAGTTTTTTATTAACTATTTGTAAAGCTTAGCATCAAGGTAAATGGAATATCTTATACAATAGGCTATTAATTTTTTTTTTTGTAAATAAAAAAAAGCAGATCCGCGGAATTAAAAATCAGCTTTTTTTTTTTTAGTACAGGTGATTTTTTTTTTTTTTAAGTAATCATTTAATTTACAGTAATAATAATCGAACAATCAATTGCTTCAAAGGTCAAATGGCATCCTTGCATAAAAATAGTAAGCTACACTCAATAGTTATATTTAATTTGACTAGGACTAAAAGCGACATTTTTATGAGACTGCACTTTGCGTCTTTCGTCACGATAAGTTGACTTTAAATATTCTTCTACATTAAGCCTATGAAAGTGCTTCCCGGCGAGGATTTTGATTGGAACATAAAGGAATACTTCTGAACTTTATTTAAATGTGACTACTTACTGTTTCTTTTAAAAGAATAAAATTTAGGCTCTTTTTTAAAAAAAAATATAACATTTTATTTTACATAGAAATGGATTCCAACTTGAGTCTTTATTCTTCAAATATAAAACAAAATGTTAAAGTTGTGGTTAAAAGACCGGCATTTACTCAGGTGCGCTTCGATGAAGGATACCAAGTTTTAGTTCCCAAAACAAGCACTTTTTTAGACGAATTAAAAAAATTAGCTTTACGCTACTTTCACTGCAATAAGGATTCCTCTAATCGCGCAAAAGATTTCCTATTTCGGACTTTTCCTTCCGTGAAATGGTTAAGCAAATATAATTTACGTCAAAATTTGTTAGCTGACTTTGTCACTGGCTGTATAATCGCTTGTATACATGTTCCTCAAGGAATGGGGTATGCTTTGCTCATTGGCTTACCTCCAATTTATGGCGTCTACGTTGCACTTTTCCCTTTATTTATGTACGCTCTCTTAGGAACATCAAGACATATTTCGATTGGAAATAGTGTGGTAGTGACAGTTTCAGTAGCACAAGCTGTCCATAGTTTTTCTCTCGGAATGATTTCCGATTCTTCCCTACAAAAATATAAAGCCACTGAATTTGATAATTTTCAAAATGAGACATTATATAAATACAATTCATCATCGTCATTCAATACCGATATTCCTTTAGCTACAATTGTAACAGTATCTTGTACTGTTACGTTTTTAGCTGGAATTCTCCAAATGTTTATGGGATTTCTTCACTTCGGATTTTTAACGATATATTTATCGGATCCGCTTGTCAGCGGTTATACCACGGGCGCCGCTTTACATGTAGTTGTGACACAACTTAAAAATTTCATCAATATAAAAATTCCCAAATTCTACGGTCCTGCAAAAATGTTTTTTACAATTTTTGAAGTTTTTAAAAAGTGGTATCAGACAAATGTTACCGATCTATTTATTGCAGTCCTGGCGGTTATAATTTTAATTCTGTTTAAAATAAAAATTAATCCAAAACTTATGCAAAAATGGAAAATTTTAATTCCAATCGAAATATTAGTAGTTGTACTTGGAACTGCTGTATCATACTTCGGAAATCTTTCCACTGAATATAAAATACAAGTAGTTGGACACATACCTAAAGGATTACCACCTTTCCGATTTCCTGAAATTAATTTATTTTCACGTTTGATTAGTAACAGTATAATTGTAGCGGTCGTGTCTTTCTGCGTTACTCTTTCCATGTCAAAAATGTTCGCCAAAAAACATAACTATCCAATTGATGCCAATCAGGAGTTTGTTTCTATTGGAGTAGCAAACGTATTTGGTTCTCTGTTTGGTTGCTATGCAGCTGGCGCCTCCATGTCTAGAAGTTCCACTCAAGATTCTACCGGAGGGAAAACTCAAATGTGTAGTTTTGTAGCGTGTGGCATTGTTTTAATTGTTCTTCTTGTCCTAAGTACCTTATTCGAACACCTTCCTAGCAGCATTTTAGCCGCTATCATTGTGGTATCCTTGAAAGGAATATTATCCCAATTTAAAGATTTAAAACGTTTGTGGCATATTTCCAAAGTTGATTTCGCCATTTGGTTCGTCACATTTTTATCTGTTATTATTTTGGATATTGATTATGGTTTAGCGATGGGAGTTGGGTTTTCGTTTTTTACTGTCGTGATTCGCACGCAGCGCCCTCGCTGGTGCGTTCTTGGAAGAGTTCCTCGTACGGATATTTACAAAGATATGACTAAATACCCGGTCGCGGAAGAAATTCCCGGTTTAAAAATATTTTTATTCGAAGCATCATTATATTTCGCCAACTGCGAATACTTCAAATCGGTTCTATATTCGCAAACTGTTAATCCCAGAATTTTAAAAACTCAAATGGAAGAATACTATAAACATAAGGAATCGATTCATAATAGCCAAAAAAAGCAAAAAAGTTGTGGATTGTGTTATTGTGTGAAGATGTGTGCTCCCAAACAGGATGCTGCGTTTGAAGATAATTTACCCCTAACCGATATTCACCATATTATTATAGATTGTTCAACCTTTAGTTACATCGATTCTGCTGGAGTCGATACTTTAATACAAATCAACGAAGATTATCAGAGTGTCGGAATAATCTTGTTCTTCGCCCATTGTAAAGTTATGGTAAGCAAAATGCTCCACATGTCTGGATTTTTTGACCAAGTACCAGAGGAGAATCTCTTTTTAACAGTTCACGACGCCGTTCTTCACGCGGTTCACACTAATTTGAAAATAGCATTTAGTTGCGATTTATTAGTCACCGGAAGTCGTTTGTTAGATACAGATTCTTGTTGTAGTAGCACCGGCTTTGTGTTGAAGCAAGACGACGCCTGTAACGTCGAAGAATCAACAACAACTTTAGAAAACATGCGAAATGAAATTGAAAAAATGGAAAGACAAAAACTAATTCAAGATCCACAATTAGAAACACCTTGTTAATCAAAAATTAATTGTACTATAGTTTATAAATAAACGAGATCTGAAATCACTGTCCCCGGAAATGTGCTGACACGTGACATTTTTCTTTGCTCGAAACATTTGTTATAGCATTGTTCGACTGAAAACTATCGGAGATAATCACTGAAAGTGTCTCGATATTTTATTCGATACTCATTACTGATTTGCGATTTCAGTACTACCAGCGTGTTTTTTAAGTGAACGATTTTGTAGATGTAGCCAAATCAACTTCAATTTCTGGAAATCGTACGAATGGTATTCTGCCTAATCATGAAATGCTTCTATTACAGAGGAATAGTTTATGAGATTGCTAAGTAAATAGAAAAATGAATCTTATATTATTTTTAAATGTGTATACTTTTTGGATAAACAAGTTGTGGATTTTTTATTTGCATCTGCAAGATATTAAAATTATGTTTGAGAATATAATTGATTAACATTTGACACTATATTTCTAATAATAATACTTAATATAGTATAAAAACAAATTAAATAAAAAAACAAACACTTAGAACACATTACTTTTACTTCCTTACACAGTAATGCGTTCTCATGAATAGTTTTCCACTCATGTATTTGATTATATAGACTATCCTGGTCATTCCAGATGTTATATAACTATTAATAATTTTTATTAGTTATTAGACTAGAAATTAACCATTTATTTCTGTATTGTAATTTTTACTACACCATTTGCTTCTATCCACTTTTAATACTCCTCCATAAGATGTTAAAAGCCATTAGAAAACAGTACCTATCTTGAATGTTAAAAGCACCTTGCATGAGAATAGCATAGTGAAAATTTACACTACAGAAATATTCATTAAGTGCTTTGTGTCAAAGTTACAAAGGCAGTAAGTTTGACCCTTATCAGTTAAATTGTAGTAATTGGCTATGTATATATGCTGAACAATGAGAGATTGTGATCTGGACCAACTGAAGAGTTTGGATCCAGCATAAAATGTGCATCTTGAAGATCATAATTTTTTTTATATATGTCTTTGATCATATGTTTATAATTACACCCTTACACAAGCTATTGAAAGTGAATAGAAACTAGTCCCTACTTTCCATGAGCATGGTGTAGTGAAAATTATATTACAGAAATATTATTCATTAAGTTAGTTAACTATATTTGCTAAATAATACTCAAACATTGTAAATATATATATGTTTATTTTAACATTAAAACTTAAAAAAAAAATACTTTAGAAGTATCAAGAACTTTTTTTTCCTATCAAGTGTTACTACTTTCTTTCTGTAAATTCCTGAAGATCAATTTATTTGCTAAAGAGTTTTGTTAATATTTACTATATTATAAACACCTACTGTCATAGTAATGTTTGTGACAGTCAGAACACTAACAACACTAAACATGAGGTTTGCAATGATTATACAAACCAGTCTGTAATCACTAATATATCCACATATAGAGCACACTGATCTATTATTCTTTTTACTTATGCATGGCCAGTGACATCCAGACCTGAGAAATGATATTACAATTCTATTAAATCCAGAAGTGATGCTCTCTTATGTTATGACAATGATCTTTTGATCATTTTTTTGAATAATGATACAAGATTTGATATGATGACTTTTAATGATATATTCATTTTATCTACTCACTTAGATCTGGATAAAGATATCCAGTTTAAAGAAATAAAAACAGTTCTTTGTAATCTTAAAAATAGAAAAGCTGGAGGTTCTTATATATTTTGGAGAAATTTTAAAATATAGTGGTGATATGTTAGGAATATACCATATTCATGAAGTTGTGTTCCTTGATCTTAATTAAAGATTCAAGTAGATAGTATATTAATAATCAATTTGACAAGATTCATTTTTTTTTGGTAAAATTAATATTTTCTGAAAGATTATTATAAATGTAGATTGTTCTATACATGGTTCTGTATGGAGAATAGTAAGAACATGGACAAAATTTCTTGTAGCCATCTATTTTGTGACAAGCTGGAGCCACATTTCTTTGTAATTGTTGAAATAATGTGAAGTTATGGAAGAATAAATATGAAAAAAAGTGATTATACAGAAAGTGGGTTATTGGTTTTTATGCGGGGTTTGAGAGAAGATAAGGGGGATTTATATATAAAGACCATAGAGTTGACAAAGATTATGTTGTGGAAATGGGATGGAGCAGATTGTGGGAAAACTTAAAGTGGGGAATAGAAAGGGAAGGTAAAGTGGTTAACAGGTTTTGCTGAGAGATTCCTGACTCCATTTAAGAAGAAGTCACAGTGCATCACATCACATGGAATATTATTTTTAATTTTATATTACTTTAATTATTATTTTATGCTTTTATTTAACTTACATTGTTTTTTTTTTGTTTGTCTCTATCTGTGAAATCTTCACCAACTTTTCAATGCAGTTGAAACTTTGCATACATATGTATTTCTGATGACAATATATTTTTTTTTAGTGTTTACAAATAATTTAGCAAAAAAAAAATAGGGAAAAAATTATATTTTTAAATTTATGTGAGATTCAGCATTCTTTATGCCATTGCCATCTAATAATAATAAGCAGCATCTCATAAATAAGTTTGCTCATTCTAACTCCAAGGGAAAAAAGAAAAGAGACAGAAGAGATAGAAAAACCTGCTTTAGAAATGAGTTTTTCAAATCAAGATATGAGCCATATTCACATGTACATGAAGCTCATCCAATTTTTTGTTTATCTATCATTTACAATGCTGATATTTAATTTCTTCAGCAGAATGCATTTTTCCTAAAATATATCAACACCATATCTAATTGTAACTCTTCAATATATTCCATTCTCTGCCATATCTTCCTGATGGAAATAATGAATATCAACACTTCTTTAGAATGTTATTGAGGTCTATCGCTGCCACAAATACTATACTCAAGTTAAACATAAAATACCTTTTTAGGAAGTCTTGCATTGGGTATTTGTTAACATGTCCAATCCAACAAAAATGTGGTTGTGCCATAGTGAACTCTATACTATCACATTTAACAAGTTGAAGAACATATTGGTAGGATTTATGATCTTATTATTATATATTTTAATTTTTTATGGAGCATCCTTGAATGAAACTTCTCTAATGCCTTTAAAGTGCTTTGATAGAGTATCCACATTTTATATTGTAACAATAAATTAATTAAAATAATAATTCTATATACAGCTAACGTAACTGCAATAGTTATTTTATCTACAATAAAATTTTCTATTTTTTAACTTGTTAAAAACAGAAGCAGCATATTTGGAGACCCATCTCAACATTTAATTCTATCTTTCTACTTACAAAACTACCAAAGTATTTAAATCTGTTTACATTCTCAAGTTGATAGTTATTCAAGCCCAAAATTGTTGTTGTTGTTTTTTTTCTATCATGGCTGATAAAAATCTTGAGTTCTGTGACAAAAATAGCACAACCATAAACTCAGAATGACAGTAAATAAAGTTCTTATTTTTTCTTTTAACTGATTCAAATTATAAATTCCATTATCAATACTAAATCATATCTTCATCCCTGTTTTATTAAGTTGTCTAGAAACAATTCTGAAAATCATACCAAATTTTATTGTTGTGTGGTATTCCATATAATAAAATGTTTTCTAAATGTAAATCTAAAAGTTTGATGAAATTTTAAAAAATCCTTAAAATATTTTTCATAAGCAAGATCAGAAAACTTAAAATTTTACAAATTTAAGCAAGAATTTTCATTGTAGTAATCAGGATAACTATATCTAAAGTTGATACAAACTTAAAAACAGTCAAACAACTAGAAAGATCATGGTCTGTTAATAGCAAGATTGCTAAAATTTATTAGATTTGCATATGTTCATATGACTGTGTAACGAAATGGATTTTTTTCTTCTTTATAATCTAACATTGAGTCATAAAAATTGAAAACAATGTTGGAATAGGCACACATTTTTATTTAACATCAGTTTTTATTTCAAATGATTGAGAATTTTCATCTGTAATAATAATACTTTTCTTCATTCCATCATATAGAAACTGTACAATACAATAAATTTTTGTGGACAATCAATATAAACAATGCCATATATCTATATCCTATTAACTGAATCAAATGCCTTGATCAAATCAATAAAAGCAATTGTTTTTGATATTTTTCTTGCATTTATCTGGCAATAAAAATTATGTCTATAGTGTGTTTTGATTCTCTAAAACCAGGATTGAATCATTGTTAACCATTCATCTATCACTATAAGTAACCTATTCAACAAAATCCTTGAAAGTATTGTCTATTTTTATTTTTAATAATTGGAATAATAAAAGCAACCTTAAGATCAAGGATTCCTAAAAAATTTCTATATTTTTAAAACTAACATATCACCACTATATTTTAAAACTTTATCTATGTTTTTATGAGAATCTCCAGCCTTTTCATTTTTAAGATTACAAACAGTTGTTTGATTTCATTAAGATAGATATCTTTGTCTAAATCTAAATGAATTGTCATCTCAATTCTTGTATCATTATTCAAAAAGACAATGAAAATACTGCTTCTATCTGTTCGAAATATCATTGCCATCATATAAGAGAGCACTATTGCTGGATTTAATAAGATTGTGATAATGTATCTTGGTTCATATAATTCTTTCAGGGCAACAAAAGAAAATAGTTTAGAATGGCCACAAACAGTGAATATTGTATCTTCTTTGCAGTTTTAATCCACCAATCATTTTAAAGCTTTCTTGTCAATCATTGAACTTCTACCTTCAGATTTTTATGTTTATAGTGTTTGACATTTAATGTATTTTTCCAAGTTGAGAATGCCATATCTTTTAAAATCAAATCACTAATACTACATTCCTTAAGAAAATTCCGTGCTTCAGTAATACAACAATGTTAGAAATTTCAGTGTTTAATAATTGTTGAAATTTAATACTTATAAAAGATTCTCCTAAAAATTGAACTTTTCATGAGAATATGATTGGTTAAATATCTATTTTTTAATACATTTTAATTTTGGAGCATAATAATGTGCTATCTGTCCAATGAACTTCTCTTGTATTCTGATTCCTAATTATAATGTTATCAATTAAATACCATTGTTTTAGGACACTTCTGCCCAAACAATATATTTGTAATAATCAATCCATGTGTTGTGTAAAAATTCAATAATAACAAAACATTTAAACACATAGCATTAATATCATTATTTTCAACATCTTTTATCCAAAGACGACTATTTGTATCAGTGCATGCATTAATATCTCCAATATTGCTATAATGATGCTATCCAACATGAAATAAAAGTTTTCTTTCTCTAAATTTTCTCAATCTAAATAATTGGAGCATAGACACTCGTAAAATAAGTAATAATACTATCATGTAAAGTGAATTTTAGCATTATCATCTTTCATTGGGGTAATGAGGAATTCCAAAAATCAAAGATTTTAAATTAGACTTTGTACAAACTCCAACATCATGCACTTTCTTTTCATTGGCTGATCTGTCTTTCCAAAAAAATCTTGTAGCCATTGACCTGTTTAATTAAACTTTCTCTGGAGATTCAGCAGCTCTTTAGACACCAGTATAGTTATTGTTTCTAATCTTGAAGAGTGTATATCAAGAAATGTTCACACCTTCCATGTATATATGTTAAGAAAAAAAGGTCTATGTTACTTACTTTTACTATTGCCATTGCTTCATGCTTTACCATTGTTACTGATATTATTACTATTGTTATTCTATTGTAATGAGTAATTTATCATTTACAACAACGTAGCCAGGTTATGTGAGACAGACCATTTTTAAACCATATGTCTAGGCCTTTCCACTTTCATGGTAGGCAAGGGCTTCATAAATATAACTGCCTGAACAGACAGTCTTTGTCAGATGAAATTTATTTCTAATTTTTGAAATTATATGAAACTAACAAGTTAAAAAAAAAAAAAAAAACTAAAGAAATACTTTTATTCATTAAATATGTGATGTTTAGTGGTTTAAAACAAAGTTTTTTTTTAGTCTTTTACAAATAAAAGCATAGCGCAGATTATATTTAAAATTTCATAAGCCAGGTTCCATAGAATTATTTAAACAAACTTGCACCAGATAATGCCCACTTTAAATAGATTGGTATTGAAACAAGAAAGTGGGCATGATATTTTGGGAATATGATTTGTGAATTTCTATACATTGCCTAAAATTATTTGTGTAATCTGAAGAAAATTTTATTTTTACTGCATTTTTGTGAATAAAAGCATTTCTTTAAAAAATTTCTATAATTTAAACAGAAGAAAACTTCCCTTCTACCTAGAATAGACAGTTCTTCATTTCAATAAATGTTTTAAAAGAACAGGCAGTCAATCTTTTTTAAGCTTTTTTGAATAAGGCAACATTCATTGATAGTTGTGGAAATGTAATGCAATCTTCTTTAAGAGCCAGATTTTAAAATCAGATTATTTACTTTTAGAGGTTAAAAAAAAACACTTATTAACA
The DNA here is from genome assembly GCA_028023455.1 of Epiperipatus broadwayi. Lineage (NCBI taxonomy): Eukaryota > Metazoa > Onychophora > Udeonychophora > Euonychophora > Peripatidae > Epiperipatus > Epiperipatus broadwayi. The sequence goes on from JAQFVV010000047.1 coordinate 4,056,946, forward strand.
TGGGGTGCTGTCTATTACAGTGCATGAATGGAAAGGTGTTTTTCCCCATCTAAATTATATATACATATAATTACACTTCCATACTCAACCACTTTAAATATTAATGTAAAATAATACTTATTCAGATTTTAGAAATAAAATTTTTAATAATATAATTGGACTGAGTATACTTTTGACATTTTCACATTGGACTGACTATAAATATGATGTGAAAAGTATATACTTGGTACAATTATATTATTAAAAATTTTATTTTAAACTCTCTATAATTATTATTTTAGATTAATATATATTTGTATAATGCTATGATCATTTAGTAGTTAAAAAATATTAATAGTGCGAAAAGCTTATTAAAATTTAGATATAGCTATAATATATTATATTGCTATATTGAACTGTGTTACAGAGCTAGAAAACTCACTGACAATAAGCAAATATTGTTACCTATTCATTATATCTTATTGCCTAGTTATTTGATCTGCCATTAGATAGAAAATAAACATTCACATGGTTTTTATTTTTTTAAAGTTATGTTATCTTTGAGTTAGTCTGTATTGGGATAGGAGGAAGTGTCTAGGGAACACAAATCAATTGATAATACTCAAGCAGTATCAGGTATTATTATTACTCTACAGAGTTAAGTGATAGAATGACAAGCTCAAAGAAATGAATATTTCTGGGTCAAAGTTCAACATGCCACTTACAAGTGCTTCAATTTTACATGACCTCCCAAGCAACTATCCATTTAATTATTATTAACAATATTAGCAATTGCTTATCAACTATTTAAGGCAAATTTATTTCAACAGCTTTTATTATCAGTTTTAGTAGCTACTCATCGATGAATATTGCTCTCCTAATAGCTATTGATATTGGTGAAATTTTATCACTTAAACCACTTTAATATACACACTTATCCATATGGATACTTTAACTTGAGGATAAAATAATGAGCAGAAAAGAAATTTGAAATTGTAAGATTGTGCTAAATTCACAAATCAATCTATAGAACACATTACATGATCATCATTTGGATGAGTAGACACTAGATAGGGATTTTATGCACAAGCCTTCTGGCATCCATTGATTACTCTGGCTTGCACTGAGTGGTACTACTGTGTATGAAGAGTTTTGCCTGTTTCAATTTATTCAAGATAAATATAGTCACATGCTCAATAAATCCAAGTGAAAATAATACTAGTCATTGGTTCTTGGTTCAAATGGCAAGCAATGCTTTTTCAGAATTACCTATGTGTTACATAGAGACATTGTTTGTTTAGCATAAAAATTTTAAGATGCAAGTATGTTTAGATTATGAGTTATAATATGAAATGAGACAGTATATTTTGTATATTGATCCACAATAGAACAACACACTAATATTAAATTTGATTTAATTTGATTAAAACTGCTACTGAAACATTTAAAATAATTCAAATTGTGTATAATAATGAAGCCGTGAATAGCCAGATATTTTCTAATGGTTTGCAAAATTTCATGACAGCAATGAGAGCATTAAAGATGGTTTATAAAGGTGCAAAACACACTGTTACATGAGGACATGTTAGCATCTTAAAATTTTTTGACTAATAGCTAAATTATCTCATTACATAATCCATGTGTTTATTTAAAAGAATGCTATAGGCAATTGGAAAGAGAATCAGTCACTTTTTTTACTGGAACACTCTGTCTATATCCTACCCTAAAATATCTATTTGTTTTACTTGGTATCTGGTTGATGTCTTTTAGTCTCTTCTGTTGCATATTTTTTTCCACACAAGCCATCAATCCACATAATTGTATTATCATAAAGTCTTTGGAGTATCTTTAAGGTTTCTGTTTTATCTCTGCCATGAAAATCATGCTCAAGTGTAGTGTAATTTTTTTTATAGAAAATCTACTTTTCTTCATTCACTTTATAAGCCTAGTCTAATAAATATGAGCTCTTACAAGAGTTCATCCTATTGAAGAGCTCTCTATTGTAAGGCTTGAGTGATCAATAGAAAACAAGTAGTGTAGAGCTGTATGACTCATCCTGGATTTGGAATTTGCTCTCATCATTCATTGAGGATGTAGGATTCAAACCCAGAACTAATGCACTTATTTTATTCAAAAATTATTTTTTAATCCTTTGTACTAGCAATCAAAATTAAAAACCAAAACTGCAGAATTCATAAGAGGAAGTAATGTGATAGCATATGAGATAGTCATCTGATATTGTTGATACAAAACTCTTAATATTATGGAATCATTATCATATCCAGAAAAATAATCACATTATTTAGACTTTTGAGTTCATGACTACATTTTTTGAAAACTTGTAAGCATTTCAAAGGAGTATTTTTCAAAGCCTTTAAATATAACACGAATATTAAGTCTTTACAAAAAAAAAATTACACTATTCATAATGCACTTTTTACAATGCTGTATTTAATTGGCAATGATTTCAAATGATCAGTTTTCTTCAAATATTTGAAATATCTTACCTATCTCTTTCAATCTAAAAAACTACTAATGGAAACTCATAAATAAAGCAGCGTGAAAAATATATGAGAAATGTAACTTTGGAAAAGTTAAGTGAAAGATATTTCATTTATCTGAAGAAGTCTGACAAGCAGTCAAAATCGCTGCAAGTTAAATAAGTATTAGAAAAGTGCATTATGAGAAGTGTGGAATCATTAAACTGTAGACTAAAGGGATAGATGAAAGATATTTCAAATAGCTGAAGAAGACTGTTCATCAGCTGAAACTGTCATAATTTAAATAAAGTATCATAAAAATGCATTATAAAAAGAATGAGATTATTCATTTGTACTCTGAAAGGGATAGGTGAAAGATATTTCAAATATCTAAAGAAATCTAATAGTCAAAACTGCCATAAATTAATGCATTATGGAAAATCCATTATTTTGATAACTTTCAGATTTGTTAGAAATCATGATGATTTACTTCCAAAAATGCACAGTAGCTCTGCCACATTACAATTGCTGTTTTAATGTTATTGCAAGTGATACTAGCATAAAATTTTTTTTTTAAAATGTAAGTTCTGCAAGATTACTTTTATTGATTTTTTAATTTAAAAAAATCTGAAGAGGTAAGTATGTTATGGACAGAATTTTTTATAACAAACACTTTGTTTTGGCAGGAAAACTGCTAGAAAACAACATGGACATATCCACACTCAAAACAATGACATTTAATATATTACTTTATAGTTAGGAATCAGAATCCAAGAGAAGTTCATATTACATGAGCACTTACAAGCTGAGATTGTTGGTCAGATCATAGTATGTTCTATGATTAAAATGACAGTTGCTTAAAATTAGATATTTTTCCAATCATATTCACAAGAAAATTGATGTTCCTTCAACAGCTATTAAACACTAAAATTGCTAATTTGGATCTACAGGACTCATATTACTGAAGTATGGAATTCTCTTAAGTATGTTATGGTTACAAGTAAATCTATTCTTGGATTCACTAAAAAGAAAAATCATGACTGACTTTTTGACAATGATCATATTATTACTAATTATAAAAAAACATGTGACATTCTCTTCTTGGCAAAATAATACAGAAAATATAGAACTTGAAAATAAATATGAAAATCTAAAAGCAGAAGTTCAACAATTGATAAGAAGGCTTAAAAATAATTGATGGATTAAAATTGCAAAAAAGATACAGACATTCACTGATTGTGGTCATTCAAGATCTTTTCTTGATGCATTGAAAGGAACATATAAACCTAAGAAATAGGTATTACTATCCTGTTTAATCTAGCATTGACACTTTCTTATATGATGTTTTGAACACGTGGAAAGAGTATTTTGATTATTTTTTGAATAATGATACAAGAATTGATATGACTTTTAATGATATATCCATTTTATTTACTCATTTAGGTTTGGACAAAAATATCCAGCTTAATGAAGTCAAAACAGCTCTTTGTAATCTTAAAAATCAAAAGATTGCAATGTCCCGATGAAATACATTGAGAAAATTTAAAATATGGTGGTGATACATTAACTTCAAAAATAATGGATTTTTTTTGGAATATTTGAAACCATGAAATTGTGCCATATGATTTAAGGTTACTTTTATTGTTCCAAATTTTTAAAAACCAAGGGAATTATGAGATTGTGGTGATTATCACAGAATATCATTATTATCCACTACAGTAAAAGTACTTTCAGAATTTAATTAAATAGATTGCTTCCAGTTATACATTAATAATTACCAAAGACTCAATGTTTTTAGAAAATCAAAAAACAGTATCGATATGATTTTTGATACCAGACGGATGCAAGAAAAATGTTGGGAATAAAGGAACAATTCATATAGTGCTTTTATTGATTTGGTCAAGGCAATGATTCAATTAATAGGACAAGTCTATGGCATTGTTTGAAATTAGTTGATTGTCCACCAAAATTTATTCATATTATATATTTTCTTCATGATAAAATGAAGTAAGTAAAATTGCTAGTGGAAAATCAGGAATTTGAAATAAAAATTGGTATTAAACAAGGGATGTGTTATTTTCAATGATTATGACAATAAACTTTGGAATTGCTTATATGTGGCTTAATCAGACATGGATCAGGTATGATGTTAGAATTTTTAATTTCATTGGGTTAAAAGCAAAAACAAGAACTTTATCTTCTTAGATTTTAGATTTACAATAAGATGATGAATGGCCTATATTTTTATCAATGTTTTTAATGCAACTTTTAAAGATCTCAGTTAATTAATTGATGTTAAAAAAACTCAAGTTCTTTATCAGCCAGTGATAGAACAAAAATTTTTAACAATTTTGCTTAAAATGCTTATCAACTTGAGTATGTAAACCAGTTTAAATATCTTAATAGTTTTGTTAGTAGAAAGGTGGACTTAAATGTTGAAATCAAACACAGACTCCAGTATGTTGCTGCTTTTTATAACAAATTAAAAGATAAAGTATTTTACCATACGAAAATAACTACTATAACTAAATTAACTATAAAAAGCTGTTATTTTACCTAATTTATTGTATGGATGTAAAACTTGGACACTCTATCAGTGCAATATAAAAATATTAGTAAATTTCATTTAAGGAAGTTCTGTAAAATTTTAAAAATACAAGGTTAAGATTGTAAAACCAATCAATATACTCTTCAGCTTGTTGGATGTGATAATGTTGCATCCATTATCGTAAAATCATATCTTCATTGGATTGGATATGTACGACAAATGAATAATAGAAAATTTCCTAAAAGAATATGTTATGGTGAACTTGAACATGGTTTTTGTAGACGTACGCCTTATCTATATTATAAGAATTAACTCAAAGACACTCTAAAGAAATGCCATATCAATTGTTTCCATTGGTAGGATATGGCAGAGAATATAATAGATTGGAGAGCTACAATTAAATATGGTATTGAAGAATTTTAGAAAGAAAAGTTTTCTGCTGAGGAAACTAAAAGAGAACATTGTAAAATATCATACAGAAAAATTGATTAGTGTATTCTATACATGGATGTATTTATGGTTGTATTGTCACTGCAAAACTTTATTTTTAGACTTTTCTCTCTTTCCTTTCCTTTTTTTTTTTTGTCTTTTGGAATTGAAATGGCCATATTCATTTTTGAGTAGCTATTGTTGTTGTTATTATTATTATTATTATTATCATAATCATCATCGTCATTTTTAACTATAATCGTTTACTGCATAATGAAGATCTCCAAGTTTAATCCAGTTTTCTAATTCCTAGCCTCTCTTTTCCATAACATATAAGCAAATTTTCTTATTTTATCCACCCATCTCATGCATGGTCTTTTTTTAGGCAGTTTACAATTTTTTGAGATCCAGTTTAATCTATTATCATCTCTTCTAGCAATTTTCCTAGTCCTACTCCATTTCAGTTTCTTAATTCTTTAAATGCTATCAGTAATATTTATTTGTTCTCTCAATTATATATTTCATTTTTAAGATTTTTTTGTATGTATAGATTTTAAATTCTTAATAATGCCAGGTCTCTTGTAACAAACAGTATAACCCTGGAAGTTATGCAATAATATTCCTGAATCTATTTTTGCTTTAATGGATAACTATGATATTCCATGATAATTAGCATTTTTTTTTTTTCTATCATTTTATTCGAACCAATGAGAACAATAGAATTACTTCTAATATCAACTGGAAGTTGGGTTTAAATATCTCTAAAAAGTTTCAATATTTCTGAATCTCCAGGAATCTTATTTTAATACTACAAAAAGGTGTTTTTATTTCCTTCAAGCTGCTAATCTTTGTCCAAATCTAAATGAATCAATACAAGAAATAGACCTTAAAATAAAGTTACCTATAATTTTGTATCATTACTCAAAAATACTTATTAAAGTGCTTTATTTATCTGTTCAAAATATTAACAATATTAAATAAATATACTGTGAGGAAGTAATTGTCATCTAGGATTCTTGAGTAGGTAGTGTAAAAATACTTACTGCTATGGAGAACAAACTAAGTATTGGCTAGACTTTTTGAATGGTATGGTATGAAAGAGATTATTGCTTTCTGGAGCTGATTATGTATCAAAGTTATTGAGTAAGTAGTATGAAAAAAGCTTACTGTTAATTAGAGCAGATTAGAGTGTCAGTTAAAATTCCTGAATAGTGCGGCATGAAAGAGATTATCTGTCTGGTGCAGAATTAGTATCAGATAATGTTTTTCACTATAATAGTGAGGAAATAACTGCTTCTATAAGGAACATATTAAATGTCAATTAAAGTTCTTGGGTAAATTGTGTGAAAATGTTTACTATTATCACCAGAAAGTTGAATGCCAGATAAATTTTTTTGAATAGTATTGGAGGAAAAAGGATTACTCTGCATGGAACAGATCAATTGTCAGTTACAATTCGTGAATAGTATGGAATGAAAAGAATTATTATTATTATGAGCAGATTAAGTATTAATTAGACGTTTTGAGAAGAGTGATATGAAAAGAAGTGTTAAATAAGGCAGATCAAAAGTTATCCAAGGTTAAACCACTAAACATCACATGATCACTATCTCATACTAGCACAATAATTGTTATTAAACAATTCAAAACAAAACAAACACTCTCCATATAGTAGTGCCATCTTGTGCTAACAAGAGCAATCAATGGATGCCAGAAGGCTTGTGCATAAAATCCCTATCTAGTGCCTACTCATCCAATATCCCCAGACTAGTTTCTGGCTTGTGGCCTTCATCAGTGAGGAGCCTTGGATCTGAGAGCACTGCACCTAGATCTTAGGATCTAATGCAACCCTCCAGCACCCACCTTTTAACTCTATTTAACTACAAAACTATGAGAATGAAATTGAAAACACTATTAATATTTTCAATCCAAGCTCAATAGCTTATATAGTCATATGGGTCTGAACTCAATTCAGTACCCATACATTTTGGTGTCTTTGGCTCTTTAACAACCATAGCCACCACTATCCTATTAGGCAGGATTGGTGTTAAACCACTAAACATCACATGATCACTATCTCATACTAGCACAATAATTGTTATTAAACAATTCAAAACAAAACAACACTCCATATAGTAGTGCCATCTTGTGCTAACAAGTGCAATCAATGGATGCCAGAAGGCTTGTGCATAAAATCCCTATCTAGTGCCTACTCATCCAATATCCCCAGACTAGTTTCTGGCTTGTGGCCTTCATCAGTGAGGAGCCAGAAACTAGTCTGGGGATATTGGATGAGTAGGCACTAGATAGGGATTTTATGCACAAGCCTTCTGGCATCCATTGATTGCTCTTGTTAGCACAAGATGGCACTACTATATGGAGAGTGTTGTTTTGTTTTGAATTGTTTATCCAAGGTTATTGAAGAGAATTATAAAAAAATGTGTCAGTTAGAGGAGGTATGGTGTTACTTTGTGTTTGGATTATTTAACTTTATTAAAATATTCCAAATACATTCAACTGTTAGTAATAGCACATCAAGCAGGTTAGTATACGCATAACGTTTCAAGAGGTATTATTAACCCCTCTTCTTCAGGTGTTGCTGTCTGACCACTGACAGTACTAGCATGGGATTCGAACCTGGGTCCTTAAAATCCAATAATCAAAAATCTAAGGACCCAGGTCCGAATCCCATGCTAGTACTGTCACTGGTCAGGCTAGCAACACCCGAAGAAGAGGGGAGAATAATATCTCTCGAAATGCTGTGCATATGCTAACCTGTTTGATGTGCTATTACAAACAATTGAATGTATTTGGAATATTTAAATAAAGTTAAATTTTTCTAAAGACATTCAATACTTATATTAGACGATAGAAATAGTACAATATATAAATACAATGGTTTTACTTCGTCTTGGAATAAGAAAGTTTGTTTTTTGCTTACTATACATCTAATCTGATTTTTTTTTGTTTTAAAAAACAAAGTTATTTATAAATAGCAACGACCCAAAATTAATTAAGCGAGGTTAGCAATAATTTCTGTAGAAAAGATTGTATTTAAAATAATAAATTTTTCTGATGCTGTCAAACAACAACAACAATCTGAATAATAATTTGTTTATAGCTTGAAGAATGATTTAGCAAGTTATGATTATTATATTTTAAATAATAAACAAATAATCCACACATATCTTCTTTATAAAACTTGTATTTATGTATAGTAAGTTTATATTGGTATATTTTAGTTTATTTTGTTTCTTTTTGAGTTTTTTAGTTTATATCTTTGTGTGGGTTTTATTTAATAAACATATTTTTTCAAATTTAATATTTATTTTTTCCTATTACAACTTTTGTTTTGTTCACTTGACTATTTTAAAAGTACGAATATCTTTTTCATTATTCCAGTACTCAGTATTTAAGGTTTACCGCAGGCGCCAAACTTTATCTGTTTCTTAGAGATAAATAATCATGATGTGAACTTGATTTGTTGCTAACTGCCGAAGATATTTTTGTCCTCTTTTCCTACTTTTAGATTGAATTTTTATTCAAATTTTTAGTTTATGATGTACTACAATATTCTGCGTGATTTGTGCGTAGAAGAGAATTTATACGTATTGAGTTTACATATGTCAAAACCGTGCGTGATTACTAATAATCTCATTTGTAAGTTTTTAAAAATATAAACATCAAAGAAAAACTGCCTTTTAAAAAATATTGACTTTACTTAAGCCACTATCTTTAGTTATACCCATTTAAATACCACACGCACACCCAGTTTTCTAGATACATGTTGGTTTAAAAGTGTTAATATCAATGAAAAAAATCATTAAGTTAAAACGTTTCTTTGAAGCTTGTATCTTAAAGGGTTTTTGTAATAAAATTCAGATCACAAAAAAAAAGAAAAGATTGTTTATTCAAAGTATTGAACGAAAAATGTATAGGAAAAGACCTTTACTATCCATAAGATATCGGAATAAAAATTGTCATAGGAAACAAAAATGAAATGCTAGAATAAATTGTGTTTGGATACTAAGTGAAGACAAACTACCGCCCCGATGATCACGTGATATTACTTGGTCACTTCATGATTTGATGATTAATTATTCAACTTGCCTTTGGAAGTATTTAACATGAATACTAGTTAAATAATGAAAGAGTGCCGGTCATTAAAAATATATATATACATAAAAAAAATATGAAGAGTGCCGGTCACTCAGTGAAAGAGTTTTTCATTATTTTAATAGCAGTTACATTCATTATTTATGAAAAATTCTTTACAAAAAATGAAATAGGAATCAATTTAACTTCTCTACACGAATAAAATTATTTTAAGCAACATAAATTGAAAAAAATGCATGTTTTCCATGTATAATTTTAAGAATGATTTTCTTATATAAATATATATTTTTTTGTGTATGCGTTTTTGAAAAATGCTTGTGTTTAATAAATTGGGCACAATTATTTAAAATTATTTTGCTCTTGTTTACATTGAGATGTAATACAGATTTACAAGTCTAGGTTATTGAATCGCGTTATCAGAATTTTCATTTGAAGTTATTTTATCTTTAATTGCATATATTTATCAAAGATAGAAAGTGAAATATACTGTTAAGAACATATTTATTTATATAAACTAAGAGTTTATGATATATATATATTGAAATACTTATTAATGTATTGGTTATGTAGCAAATCTATTTCCAGTTCTGCTATCTAGTGATTATTTAAGTTCACACTAGATGGCAGAATTGAAGTGAGAGAAATAGATTTGCTTCTTAAAATCATACTTATCTATCATTTTCTACTGTGCAATTTTTAATATATTAATATTTAATATATGTATTTTAAGTATTACCAAAAAAGATTGATATTTTATTTTGGTCAGCCTCATTAGATATTCTAGAATTCAAAACATCTTAAGTATATATATTATAATGAGTAGCTCTTTCTTATTGTTTTATTTTTTAAAATAATATATTGTAATAAACTTGAAATCGCCTGTTATCCAAGCTGAGGGTAAAGATATAATCAATATTTTACATATTAACTATACTAACTGTCAGACAAAGGTTGTTTGCAAATACACATACCGTGGCAACATTTCAAGAATGTTTTATAACTGCTAGAAACAAAATAATTCTCCTGTGAATACTTTTTATTTATAATGAGGATAAAACCTTCAGATACCACCCAAAACTAACTGACATATTCCAAGAGAATGTTGAATGGCATTCTTAGCTATGCCATTACTCTGGAGATGGTAAAGTGGATTAAGAATGTACCATATTCCTTTGTTATCTAAATAATCTATAAGTAGTTGAGAGGCAAAATCAGTCCTGTTATTGGGTTCACTCATCATCATCAACAACCATTATCAATCCATTGCAAGATGGCCTCTCCAAGTTCAATCCATATTCTCTGATCTTTAGTTTCCCTTCTCCACATCACCCCTGCATACTTTCTTATTTTATCCATCTATCTCACATGTGGTCTTTTTCTATGTCTTTTACAATCTCTTGAAATACAGTTTAAGATTTCTCCATTTATTATCATCACTTCTAGTAATATGTCCAACAAACAACTCCACTTCAGTTTTTTAATTTTTTCAATGAGGTTAATAATCTCTGGATAATAATGTACAGTAAAAATTTATCTTCAGGCCAACATGAAAACATATCAACAATTACAAAATTATACATCCATGCACTGGTAATGCATGACCTAAGTGTTTATGTTCCCATGATTTTAGTTGATTGACAACTTAACACATTTCTTTATTATTTGTTCTATTTTATCACTTAAATTTGGGGCACTGGACTAAGATTTAGCTAAAGCTTTCATATGCATGACTCTTGGATGACCTTCATGAAGTAAATTAAGTACATGGTTCCAGCCTTCTGGTAATAGAAGCACATGATTGAGCATTAATAAACAACCATTGCAAGAAGATAAGCTATATATGTTCCAAATGGGCTTTACAAGTTCAATTGGATATCTTTCTAACCAGCCATATTTTGTCCATATCAATAACTTGATATAACCTTGATCTTGTTTAGTCCATTTCTAAAAGCAATGCTATTGGTGTATTTTGTTTGAGGAATCGTATTGTTCTTCTGAGGTCAAAGTTTACTGGGGGGCCAGAGTTATTGTCAAGGGAAAAGTGTAATGCCTTGTGATCTGAAAAAGGTATGGTGTGGAGTTGGGCTGATTCAATCATGAAATGGGAATCAGGAGAATAGAATGTTAAATCAATGAGGGTCTGATGCTTGTGGGTGTAGAAAGAGTAGGTGTGATCTGGGAAAAAGCCCTGGCCACACACTAAGCCCCTGGAGAAGAGATGTAGATATTTGTTTGTGAAGGACTGGTAGCCCCATATTGAAGTCACCCAGAAGAAGAATGGGAAGGAAGGTGGTAACTGTGATGTTGTTGAAAGTTTATTCTTGTGTATTCGTATTTCATTTATTTAATAAACTAGTAATTTAAATATTAATCTTAGTCTATTATATATTAATTATTGGAAATATGTGTAGAACAGTCAACTGATGACATGAATAAGCAAAACTGAGAAGCAAATGATAGTTTTAGAATAATCCATTAAATTAATAATCACCAATTATAAAGTGGTAAACTGAATAGTATTTGCAGTTTGATATATATAAAACACCACAGCCATTTGCTTTTACAACCATACTTTTCAAACTTCTCACATCATGCAGCATGTTCTTAGTGCTATGGGGTTTTTCTTTCTGTGAGTCATATGTATGGCACTAATGCTGTATAATTATTAGCACGTTATATAAAACAAAAGATATTATGACAATATGCTAATTAGATATAATTAACTTGTGTATTTTTAGAAAATAGAAAAGCATTATACCCAATACTTGTTTTAGTATATGCGTAAAAATAATAATCAGACAAATTAATAAATAATAAAATAATTTATTAATAAATAAATCAATAGAGTATTATTTGTAAATTCCCTCTTGAATACTTCTCAAGTTGGATATCAGGACAGAACTTCAAATCTTTTATATCTTTAACTATTCATTATAACTTTTCACACCTGTATATAAAAAAGAAACTTATTATTTATTTTTAAAAAAATTGAAATACAGGCACTCTTCACATACCTGGAGCCTAATTATAAATATAGAAGGATTTGAACTCAAACTTTCAAGCGCCTTTCAACTATCCATACTATCTCATACCACTAATACATATGACCACATACATGTAGAAAATATAAATAATCACCAATAACAGTATTTCATGCTAAACCAGCACTTATCAGTTGGTCTTATCATTTCCCATACACGCACATATATATATAATCAGTGCTCAGTTTATATTAAGATAGCAAATCTTCTTACTTTAATGGACAGGCTTCAATCCACTCGACTTGAGGTCAACATGGGCATGGCAATAATATTGCCATCAGCATGAGATTTGAGTTTTCCATCATTTGACTGAAGAGTGGGAGGTTGGAGTGGATTGAAGCCTATCCATTAAAATATGAAGATTTGTTATCTTAATATAAACTGAGCACTGATTATATATATATATGGGAGATGATAATCTCGACCAACTGATGGGTGCTGGTTTAGCACGAAATATGCATTTTGGTGATTATTTATCTTTTTTACATGTATGTGGTCATGTGTATCAGTGGTATGAGATAGTATGGATAGTTGAAGGTTGCTTGAAAGTCTGAGTTCAAATCCATTACATTTATTTCAATGCAACTTTTATTGAAATAGTTTCTTTCATATTATTCTAGGTGAATTATAACATAGTTCACTCCATGAATAATTCAAATTTAAAGATTTTATTATTCTCATTCATTCATGAACAAAATATAATATCTTATTTCACAACCTCAAATTTCAGTTTTCATTCTATATATGCCTTTTTATTTATTCATCTTGAATATTCAAAAACAATATTAAACATTAACGTTTTTCCCTTTTAAACTATTTTACTTTCATCTTGAAAATCTTTCTTTGAATATCTTCCTCTTTTAATTATTCTCACACAAACATTGAATATAGTTACATATATTTTGCTAGACACAAAAAACTTTCTTGGCAATTTATCTGCAAGATTCTGTTTCTTTTCCTCTTTAGCAGCTTCTAATAGTTGACAGGGAAACACTGGTCAATGCACCGAAGATAAGAGCTGATGTGCTACTTGCTTCGGTCTAGTGCTCCATATTAAAAGAATATTCCAATATAATGAGAGAGAGAGAAAGGGAGAGAGACAAAAAACTATATCTCCTTAGTGTTTATATCTATAATCGTGATTAAACACAACAGAGAGCATATACACAATATGTTCTGGAATTTTTGAAAATGATGAAAAATTATTTTCATGCAATTATTATATATCTTTTTGTGCCGCATATGTTTAAAAATATAGTATTTTTTCCTTTCAAAGCTTTTTTTATTCGTGAACTATTTATAAAAATATGTTCCTGTCATTTAAACCATCTTTTATATATTTTTATCAAAAGATGTACAGAAATACATATTTTTAAAGTTTTTTAATAATAAAAACTTTTGGAAAAAAGCTGTCTCTATTTACATACATAATTTTTCTAATTTTATATATAATTATAATATATGAATTTTTTCTACAGTACAGATTTTTTCATACCTGCACTAATATATAGGAAGTTCGAACTCAGACTTTCGCACAACCCTCAACTTTATTTATAATATATGAATTTTTTCTACAGTACAGATTTTTTCATACCTGCACTAATATATAGGGAGTTCGAACTCAGACTTTCGCACGACCCTCAACTATCCACGCTATCTTATATTGCTGACACACTTGATCACATATGTTCACCAATATAAGTTTTTCGTGCTAAACCAGCACTCACTCATCAGCTGGTCCAGATTATCATTTCCACACACATATATACAATCAATGCTCAGTTTATGTTAAGATAGAAATCTTCATACTTTAATAGACAAGTTTCAATCCACTTCACCCCATAACTCTTCAGCCGTCCATTTCATTGAAAATCTGATGATGGAACGCTCAAAACCCACATTGATGCCAACCTTCTCATCCTACCCATGTGATGGCTGAATAATTGTGGGGTGGAATGGATTGAAGCCTGTCCGTTAAAGTATGAAGATTGGCTATCTTAATATAAGCTGAGCATTGATTGTGTATATGTGTGGAGATGATAATCTGGACCAACTGATGAGTGCTCGTTTAGCACGAAATAAGTATATTAGTGATTATTTATCTTTTTTGACATGTGTATGATCAAGTGTGTCAGCAGTATGAGATAGTATAGATAGTTGAGGATCATGTGAAAGTCTGAGTTCAAACCCTCTACATATTATATATAATATAAAACTATATGACGTTACAATACTAGCTAAAAAACACAAAATAAAATTTTAATAAAATTCTTTTACAACCATGGTTTTATTTATGATTTTATTTATTAACAACAACATAGATCTTTTTAAATAAAATTCAATATACAAAATAGCCATCCCATCATTCATTTCAAAAAAACAACTTCCGTTAACATCAAAGGATGTCTTCATGAGATTGATCGCCTCAGTCTCAAAAAAAAATTATCATCATAGTTTCTTTTACTTTTGAATCTGAGGCCATCAATCTCATGAAGACTTCTTTTGATGTTAAAGGCTGTTGGTTTTTGAAGTGAATGATGGGAAGGCTATTTTGTTTTGTACATATATATATATATTGTTTATATCTAATTGAATTTCACTTGAAAAAGTGTATTTGCTAATAAATGAAACCATGCTCATGGAAGAATTTTAATAATTTTTTTTTTTTTTGGCTAGTAATGTTATAAGATTTTCTATTTTTTTAATCACCATTAGTATAATGATAGGTTGTATTTCATTTTTCTTATATATATAGTATTCACCAGTGAAAAGATGATTGGTTCTCTCTGCAAAACTTATCTTTAAATGTTTCTATTTTACATAGTGACATTATTTAACTACTCACTACAAAAATTTTAAGATATGATCTTGTCTGGAGCATGTGCTATAACATGAAATGCGTTGTTTCTCATACTTTAATTCATGATAAAAAGCAAATACACTAGCATTAAATTTTGTTTTAAATTGGGAAAACTGCTACTGAAACATTTAAAATCGTTCAAATTGTGAATGGTGGTGAATCCACGAGTTGTAAAAATGTTTTCGAATATTTTCAAGATTTTGTAGCAGCAGGGAAAATATTGAAGATAATCTTCAAAGATATGAAACATACTGAAATATTTCAAACTAATGTAATCCAGATTTATTAATGACAAACTTTTTGGGGAAATGTCTACTAAATCACAATTCTGCACAATATGTGCATTGATTTAATAGATGGCATTGCAGGCAGTTTAGTATGAGGACAAGCCATCTTTTCACTGGAAGTCTGTGTGTATTTTATTCTTGTAAACCATTTTTGAAAAGATGAAGGTGTAAAAGAGGTTACATATATGCACATATTACAAAAATATATATTTTATTTTTTTACAAAATTACAAAATAAAAAGTTTAAACATGATAAAACAATTTGCAGTGCAAAAATAGAAACATTACACTTTCTTATTAACAAATATATACAATTTATTGTTTGTACTTTTGAAGTGGTGGGAACTTTGTAATTAAAGATGAGCCATAAAAGTTTCTGAGTACTTTATCTCTCATCTTATGCTGTAAAGACCTTTGATAATAAAATTTCTAGCAGATGTACAACATCTCCATTACCAAATTCTCACTGCTTCAGAATATAACATTTTTAATAAAATTATTCACACTTAGTAAAAACATATATAGTACAATATTGTTTGTTTATCATAACTTTGATGCAAATGCATTAAAAGTATCCTTGGTTTATTTTATTTTTTAGTCTCCATTACTGTGACTTTATGTAATATGTAAAGAATTATAAATACAAAACATTACTAAGTAATTGCAGTACAAGAAAATGGTACTAGATTTTAGATATTGTGTTTATAATTCTTCATATATTTCTCTATGTGGTGTTGTTATATATGGATTTTTTTAAAGAAGGCATGTTTTATGAGTTAGCTAAAAAGAGTGATTGTTTACTTTACATTTAAAATTTAGACTATTTAGAATTTTAATATCTTGATTAATTTAAATTCCATACTTATTTATAGTTATTTAAATATAAGTTTCTTTCCATCTTTTTCTAATCATTGCTAAGAAATTGTAAATAAGTGGTGTGAAGTTAATTGAACTTTCAGTATTGCTATGTGTTTGTAATTTTTTGTATATTTCTTCAGTTAGCGTTGTGTGTGGATATTTTATATATATCCACAAACATAATATTTAGGCTAACAGATTTAAACCAAATTTAAATACATTTCTATTTTAAAAAATTTTTGGTACATATGATTAAATACTAATAGAGCTTGCTAAAATCAAATAAATAATGATTGATGTTTTCCAAATATTTAGTCTTGATTTATTACATTTTAAATATTAGGTATTTTTATATATTTATTCACAGGGGACGGAGCTGAAATTACTTAATGTTTGGGACTGATTTGATATTATTTATACTATAGAAAATCTGGAGTTAACTCCATAAGATATTTTCTAGACCAGTATCCATTATAAAAATAAATATTAAACTACAACTAGTTAATGGTCATCTTCCTTTTCAATATCATTTAAATACTTTCTATCCAGATACAAAATCTCCTCACTGATGAGGGCTTTAAAACAAAAACTAATCTGTAGACTTGAGTACAACAACTCTGGATAAGCATTTAACAAACACTATCATCTAGAACTTATTAGTTAGTCAAGCTTACACTAGATGGCAGAACTGGAGTAGTAGAAATATGCATTTGCTCTTGAAAATCACTGTATAAGCTAGAATTATAAGGTTTAATAAGACATTGAAAGATTAGTTGCTCAGGAGGACTTATGATATTTGAGCATTTCTAGTAGCAAGTTAATAATAACTGTTTTAATGAATTGATATCTCCAGATGAGTGATCAATTATGAATCCACCAATCGATCACTGTGGTAAGCTATTTGCAATCTATCAATAATGGCAAATCATGGTTTAAACTAGTTCCAGTTTAAATTTTATTCATTTGATTAGCATTAGTAGAGGAAATTTAATATTAATTTCACTTTATATATAAAATCATGAACTTACCTAATGTTTAGTCTTCCACTAGCGAGTGCTATCTGTGGCACAAAGCCAAATAAAGGTTGACTTTTTTCTGTTTGCTTAATTCAAACTTTGTGACACAGGTAGTGCTACTGGAAGATTTGATATTAGACGAGTTAATTTTTTAATATTTGATTTGAATAGTGTTACACACTAATTAAATTTCATATAATCATTGGATTGATAAACTGAGTGTTAGTTATATCAGTGCACTGCCCTCTATTGTCAGAATTAGCTTTTATAAATGTAAAATGAGCCCATTTGTATTTCTCAAATCTTATATTGTTAGTAATCTGATAAATGATTTTAATTAGGTCAAACATCCAAATATATTTAATGTTAACAAAGCCTTACTTAAAATGGCTAACAATTTAATTCATCCAATGATTACATATTATTGACATTGTATTAATTAGTACATATATAAACAAATTACACCAAATTCATAATTGAAAAAATTAGTGATAATTTAAACTTAGATTTCACAACCAATTGATTTCATTGCTAAGGGAGATTCTTAATGCAAAGGAATGCAAACACACACATATATACTAAATAAATTGTTCATAATTCTCAATTACGTTTAATTATATATATAATTATTGTTTGCATTTCAACATATGGTCATATCTTCTGGAAAATAATTCTTTAAATGAATTTTGACCAACTTCATTTCTTCAGTTAGGCTAAGTCTCAAATAGTTTCATAAATGCTAAAGTATATTGTATTTATTAATAAACACCACAAAAAATACTTTTCAAATGGTTATGTGACATTCAAATGAATCATAATTGATTATAAATCATTCTCATTATGTTATAAATTATTACATTTTATTTAATCTTGTAGATTTGAAATTTAATAAAGTTCAGTTATATATATGGCATAGCTTTATAGAAGAGCCAGAATAAGGGTGAGGCAAACAAGTCACCTGCCTTGGGTGAACAATAGCAATGGGCACCAAATTGGTGAAAAATGAAAATTAATAAACTACAAAATAAAAATATAAGGCCAAAGTAGGTTGTTTGTTAAATACTTTAAACAAATTAACAATTTGCATTGAGCACTCATCTTTGATACATTCATTTCCTCATATGATATCACCCTAATAAGTGGTATGGTATGAATATATCGAGCAAGTGCCCAAGCACGTATGCAAGTTTGTTATACATTCATGTGCAGTTTGTTAGTATGACAGTGAGAAGTAGGTATTATTTTAAATAAGTTAAACTTAAGGTAAGTTCTCTGTTGAATAAATTTATAAAAATGTTTCATTGTATATCACATTATATTATGACTGCGATATTATTTCTCATTTTTATTTGTAATGTAACAAAAAGTAAAAAAAATAAAAATAAAAACTATATACACGAGAATGAAAATTTATCCTCTTGCCTCAGGTCAAAATACCTCTAGACCCAGCTCTCGTTCATAGTAAACTTTGTCTTTTAATATGTTACTTTCTTCTTATAAGTGCTTACTAAAAATAGCATTCATAATGTTAATTTGATGAATAACAGAGGTACAATATTGATAGCATATGAAAAGGAATTATTTTTTAAATATAGTTTGAAAATGCTAATTTATTAGCATATTTAACTTATTTACTCACAAGATTATTAAAATAAGTAGAAATAACTCTACATT
Organism: Epiperipatus broadwayi; assembly: GCA_028023455.1. Classification (NCBI taxonomy): domain Eukaryota; kingdom Metazoa; phylum Onychophora; class Udeonychophora; order Euonychophora; family Peripatidae; genus Epiperipatus; species Epiperipatus broadwayi. The sequence goes on from JAQFVV010000047.1 coordinate 4,076,234, forward strand.
ATGTTTTTGTATTAACCATATCAGTGTTTTCATCATCTATGAATTTGACATTTGTTCTGAGACAATAAGTTTTAACAATTATTTTAAATTTGTTGATTAACAAATGAGGACAGTATAATGAATTGTCAGTACATGGAAAATGAAACTGTTTTCATTTCTTACATATAGTTAAAATTATTATATAGTTATTAACATATTTATATATGGTGGGTATTTACCTTTATCACAATAAAATGTTGTCTTGTCAACAAACATATTGGGATTCTTGGAAATGTTTGTGTGTGAACTGCTTTCATTTTTCTATATATGTATAACAGCAATAGTTGAATAAATATAATAATAATAATAAAATAAAAGCTCTTTTTAGCAAATATTAATTCTTGCCCTTTTCAAGGTGTTGGAATTATTTTACAATTACAATCTACATTACACGCATAATGAAATCTATCTGTTTTATATAAAACTAACTACAACCTATTATAACAATAATACAATATGCACAAGGAAGACAAAATCCAGTATAAATGTGCACTATATAATTTTCAATTCATTTATCATTAGCCAATAATTAGTTAAATTAATGTAATTGGTTTCATATACCTTCCTTCTATTAGGTTCTTTAATATAGTTTAAAGGTTTTGTATTTTTTTACAAAATTTATTTTATGTCTGTATTTTAAATAATGAATATATAAGGCAGATTTACCATCTCTGCTATTAATTGCATTATTATGTTATTTTGCTCTTTCATCTAATTATTTCCCTGTATATCCATAGTAAACCATACAATTTCTAAAAGTAATTTTATATACAATTCCTTTTTTATATTTCATATCATCTCTTATTAATTTTTCAAAATTTTTACTATTTGACCATCTTATGTTAATGCTTTTATTTATATAATTTTTTTTTTAGTAATGTATTATTATTTATAACAGAATTCTTATTTAAATTAAAAGGTTTATAATTAAAAAGCACATTTTCAATACTCTTAAGGTTATATTCATAATTAGTGTGTAATTCAATAAATTGTTCCTTTTGTAAAGTAATCGTATTTTTATACCTTTTAATTATAAACTAGCAAATTTAAATATTAAACCACCAAACATCACATGATCACCATTACTTATGCTTGTTCATAACTGTTATTAAAACAGGAAAAACTTTTCATACAGTAGTGCCACTCAGTGCAAGCCAGAGTAATCAGTGGATACCTGAAGGTTTGTGCATAAAATCCCTATCTAGTGCCTACTCATCCAGAAATTAGTTTTGGGATATTGTATGAGTAGGCACTAGATAGGGATTTTATGCACAAGCCTTCTGGCATCCACTGATTACTCTGGCTTGCACTGAGTGGCACTACTATTTGGAGAGTTTTTGCCTGTTTTAAATATTAAAAAAAATGGATAAAACATTCATCCTTCCCTAAAATTTATCATACATTATTAAGAAATAAAAATTATATAAATAAAAGCATTAACATAAGATAATCAAATAATAAAAATCTTGACAAATTAATAGATAATTATAAAATAAGACATGTAAACAATAAAAAAGGAATTGTACCTAAAATTACTTGTGGAAGTTGCAGTATGGTAACTATGGACATACAGGAAAACAACGAGATAAAAGAGCAAAAGAACATAATAATGCAATTAATAGAACAGATAAAAAATCCATTTTATATAATCATTATTTAAAATATGGACATAAAAGAGATTGTGTAAAAATATAAAACCTTTAATTAAACTATATTAAAAACCAAATAAAAGGAATATATATAAAACCAATTACATTAATTACAACAAAATGAATTGAATTTTAGCATGGTGGTATTTTTTTTACCTCATAATAAAATATTTTGATATTTTATTTTAAATATAAATTTAACATTAAATTTGCTATATAAAATTTATTTAATTTAATTTAGATGGAGTAAAATAGATTGGTAATCCTAATCTATTAGTTGATCAAAGTTTTTAAATTATATCATTGTATGTAAATGATGGTGGTGGGGATAAAAATAAATATGCTCCATTGTTGAAAATGTTCAAGCAAATAATTTTATTATAAATCTTTTTGTAATGAATAAGTCATTAATTGCATCACAAATTAAGGATTCAGGATCTTAAAAACTGTTGAAAAGATAAAGAAATTTTAAGTAATAAAGGAGGAAATATTTGTGTGACATTTTCTTTGCTAGTGTTTATAACAATAGATCTAAAACGTGAACTTTGAATGTTAAGTGAAAGAATGGGAGTGGTTTCTGCAAAGATTATATAAACAAATTTATTTATAATGTTAGGATTCTCTTTTGTTTTATCTCATGGAAGTTACAATATATTCTGGCTAAGTAAATCCACAATTCCTCCCAGGAATGCTTTTCCCACAACCATATATTCATATGTCAAATAGTGAGAAGAGCAATTGTCCTAGGACACGAATCAACTGCAAGCTAGCTGAAGCAATCTATCTGGAATAAATGGACATTTACCATCTTATACATATAATTAAAGCTATGAACAGCGAATTGTATTTCTTCCAACAATATTTGTTTATGCCTTGAACTGTTAGAAAAATAACATTATAAGCAAGGGAACATAATAAGAATATAACATGCTTATTCATGATATGTAATCTTTTTATGTCCACTTTATGTATAATTCTATTATCTTTTTAATATGATCTGATGAATTTTGATTAGGTCTATTCCTTGAAAATAATGTTTAGAAGGGTTAGTTAATAATTAAATATGAGGCAAATCTTTTATAGATGTGATATTTTCAAGTTTAGTTTTAATTCTAGGTAACTTGAATCATGAGAGATTTTGATAGATTTATTATTTGCCAATTTTTGTATGCCCTTCCAGGTCATCTCCTAGAATAAATTAGTGCTAGAGAAACTTGCATTATGGGGTGGGGAATCTTTACATTTAGATTGCTCATGTACCCTAGTTTGAGTCCTGATGTAGTCCTTTATTGAGCAGTGGTTCAAATCCCTTTGCAATCATTGTGTCAATTGTAATAAAACATTTTCATGCATACTTCTCATATAGATACATTAATAATTATTTAGAACTGGATCTAGTTAGTTAAAGAGTGATTGTAAAAGATTTGGAGGATTAGGAAGTTAGTAGGATAGGGATTTCAATTATGATCAAATAGATTCATTGAATCATATATTTATGATTTAAAATATTATTCCTTTCTTGTCTGGTTTCAGGTTATGACCTAGTAGTGACCTGTATCAGTCCTGCCATCGTTCATGGCAACTTGTATCACGACAATATATAAAACATCAATTAATTAATAATTGGCTAATGATAAATGAATGGAAAATTATATTGTATACAGTTATACATTTTTTTTCCTTCCACGATATTACATTATTGTTATAATAGGCTAGTTAATTTCATATAAAACAGATAGATGTCATTATGTATGCAATGTACATTGTAATTGTAAAATAGTTACAACATATTTAAAGGGGCAAATATTAATATTTGCCAAAAAGAGCTTTTTATTATTATTGTTATTATATGTATACAATTACTGCTGTTGTATAAAGATATTTTATATTATATGATTTATTTAAATATATGTAAAAGCAGCATAATGGATTAAGCTTTTTTCCATCTTTGATATACTGTGTTTGATTTGACTAACACCATCATATATGTGATATACATGATCAGATTAATGTAAATGGGCCATTACTATGATTTCTGGAATGGGAAGTTATATGTTTTCAATTTCTGGTGATAACTAATGTCTTAATGTAATTGATATGAAATTAATTGTTTTTTGTTTATATATACAAGTGTAACCTCTGATTTTGTTGACTGGTCTACTTTGAAATTGATATGTAATTGTCCTTCTTTTTGTAAATGATTCTTATGGTTTGTGAATAAAATTTCCTTTTGAAAGATAAACAATCAACCAATAAATTCATTGGTTACAAAATCTTTCTAAATTGACTGTACTGTATATTAAAATAAACAGACAATCAGCTCTTTCAGAACAATTGTTTCATGTCATATACAATCAAATTTCAGCTGACTATAGAAAATTTTGAAGCCAGTTAAAGAATAGTATAGTACGCCATGAAACAATTGTCCTGAAAGCTAATTGGCTGATTATTTTAGGGTGATGTCATGTTAGTAATTAATTTGTTACTGGTGAATGTATTGATAATTTAGTTAAACTTTGTTAAAAATGATTAATTAATTTATATATGATTATCAGTTTAGTCATATAAATATTTGATTTGGTGTATGTGTATATATATAAATTTGATTTTATGTATAAATAATCATTTTTTTTAAATTTCTTTTAATATTGAAAGTAATTAAAATATTAATAGTTTGAACTATGTAAAGTTTTTATATAATACATGCATATATATAATTGTGTCACTATGTTTAAATTTCTCATAGCTAGAAATCAATTGGTACCAAATTTTTAATTTGACGCAAGCTAATAATTTTAATTTTGAATTGGTGTATCTTGTTTTAATATATTTAATATTTTATATGTCTCATAAGCTTGAATTTCGCAGCCCATTTTGTTATAAAATTTAAGCTTTTTAAAAAAATTTAAAATAGGGATTGTGGCTAAGAGACATTTAAATATTGTATATAGATTTCAACTAATGTTATGCATTGTTTCTATATATATATAATTCCATTTTCGTTCCTAAATTACATTATTTTAATAAAAAAAAAACTCTTATAACATCTAAAGTTATTACTCTTTCATATTTTTCTGACAAAGAGAAAAGAAGTGATTCATTTCACTTATTTTAATATTTATATGTATTAGTACTGTTTTTTATTAAATATATATATAATAAATTGACTAATGAACCTGAGAATATTTCTTTAATATAAATCAAACCTATGAATAAATACACCTGACAAAATTCAAAAAGTCCTATGATTTATTTTAGTGAAGTAACTTCTATCAATTAATTATCTTAAATGACTTCTTGTTTCATATTTACTTTTAGTACATTACTACAATTCACTTTAGAAATACTACATTATTTATTTGAATTCATTTCATGACTTAACTTTCTGATAACATTAATGATTATTAATTATAATTTACGAGACTAGAGATTGTTGTATTAATTTATCTTATAGTATATACATATCAAATAAATATTTTCTGAGTTTATTCATGTGTATTTAACAGTAATATTGTACTAACATTTTTATTGGACCATAGCTGCCATTATCTGACAAAGGAATGCTATTTTTGAAGCATCGCAGAGATGCTGCAAGCAACATAGAAAACAATAATAAATGTCTATTCAAGTAAAAAGCATTTTGTAAATGTGAGAGTATGGTACCTACTATCATTCTTCCCCACCGACACATTAAAAAAAGTTTTTTGATTGGGTAGACATTTAATCTTGTTTCTTGTATTGCTTCCAAATCTCTACAATGTTTGTAAAATAGCATTCTTTAGATAGATAATGACAGGTATGATATCACTACAATATTACTATTAATTACACATAGCTGAATCCAAAAAATATTTCTTTTACATATAGTGCCTGTGAAAATCTTTGTTTTAAGATATATGTAGTAAACATTATATACTATAAATAGTGTTAACATTCTTGACATTGATAGTTCTAAAATACAAGCTAATTTGGAAAAATAAGATTTAAGTCCTATGAGAAAGTTTAAATGTTGAAAAGATCAGTTGGTGTAAACAAATTTGATCAAGGCCAATGTATTCCAACCTATTGTAGAGGTCCATTGTTTTATCTCTTTCTTCTAAAATCAATTTGAAATCAATTAATTATAAAACTGAAGGAAATAAAATTTTTTTGTTAATTCATCTATTCTGAATAAACAACCATCAAATATATATAAGAATGATTGTTTTTTTACTTCATGTTCAATCTTGTTATTACTTAAGACATGGCAGTTCTTCATTAACATCTTAACCTTGACAATAATAAATGTTATTTCATCAAAATGTTAGAAATTAAAACAAAATAACACATGGCGTAACTCAAATAAGATTGTGTTTTCATTGTATAACCATGAAAATATTAAATATAATATATATTATAATTAATTTTCACTCGTCTCTTCAGCTAAATCAAGCTTCATATATCCTTCAATTTTCACTTATTATTTTTTACAGAGTGATGTTTGACATGGGATGTTTGATGGTCATTATTATCTGCTTAATAGTGCAACATTTTAAAATTAAATATAATACAAATACATTAATTAAAAATGAAATGTTTGACATGGTTAATATTTGGTTATTATTGCCGTTTGATGAACTTTTCATAATCATAAAATATATTTTTAATAAATCACTTTATTGTACACTGTGGGTCAATGGATGGTAGTTTGGATAAAGTTGGTGAAGTAATTCAGAATTTTCAAAATATTTCCCTCCCCATTCTTGTGACTATCATTAACATGAAAGATGGAATCATACTGAAATATTATATTTGAGTTTTGTGATTTGGAGTATGAATTTGAAGAAAGATGACAAAATTAGTTGGTTATGGCTACACATTTTTTTTACTGTCTGTAAATATTTGGATCATGTCACAATTAAGTCCCTGCGGGTATTAAGAGCAGGAAATTATACACCCATATTTAAAATATATGGTCTTATATATGCATACATTTGTGAAGGGAAATTATAAGTGTACATTATATATACATTCACATATTAAAATGTATTCAGAGATGGTCCAATTAGAAATCTACAAAAATGTTCTCATATATAATCTCCTAAATCTGAAAGCATGCTTATTTTTCTTATTCTCTAAAAATAGAAAAAAAAAATTGAAGACAGCTCATGATAGAGGAACTATGAAGGACAAAACAATGCTCATCAGTCTTGTCAATTTTGGGTGAGATTGTCAGGATTTAATCAGTTATATTATTTTATAGGTAACAATATGTAGAGACCCATTTTCTGGCCAATAGTGGATGATTAGATGGATCAGTTATAGATCAGCTAGCTAAAACCAAGTAGTTTTCTGTGGTCTCTATACAAAGCTGGGCGTGAGCAGTAGCAGGCACTCACAAATGAGTAATGCCATTCCAATTCCAAGAAAGAAAAAAAAGACAAAATAATACTACACTAGAAATGAGTTTTGCAATAACTATGCAATCGAGTCTGTGAACTACAAATATGTCTACATACAGAACACACTAAGTGACTATATTTTGTAATGCTATCTAACTTCAGGAAATCTGAAATACTTCAAATACTGAGTGTAACTGCAGCTCCCCAGTCTATTTATTATATTCTCAGCCTTATCTTTCCCACAAAAGCCATTATTATTACACTGCTTTAAAATATCTTTGAAATAATCTTTGTAAAGTTCATCATTAAACATGCTTTTAGATTTAGCAGATAAATACATGTATTCATAAGTATTAAAACTGTTCATAACAATCAGCAAAGTGACAAAGAAATAGTTGTTTTAAAACAATCTTAGTTACAAAACCTTGGTTGTAAAATATTAAATAATTAAGTTATTGTGATTTTACTTTTTAATTATTATAATTAAAAAAATAAATCTAGCAATTAAGACTTTAATGACTTTTAAAAATCCTTTTCAGTACTTGTGTATTTATTAGTATACTAAGACTAGAAGTGGTTTTTTTCTTCAATTATACAGTTTTGGGACACACAATAAATGTCTAAAACAAAATGACTGAAAAAAGGCAATGATATTTAATATTTCCAGTGTTATTGTTTTTTATTAGTGCTATTTTAAAAAAATACAATTTTGCACCAAAATTATTTATAATATATTCAATTTATTTCTTAATTTTTTTCCTATTAACTGAAGTTATTAATATAAAATATGACAAACGTAAATACAAAAATAGATAAATAAAATCTTGTATTTATTAATTATAAAAAAAGGTAATTGAGAATTTTTCATGTCAGTTGCCACAAATGAATCTTATATTTGTGTACTTAATGCCACTTAAATTCAGCTAAATACAAATCCAGGTGTTATCATGTTTTCCACAGTGTTTTTTGTTTCACCAAAAAAAACAACAACAACAACAAAAAAACTACGAAAAGGTCGCATTTAGACATTAAAAAATCGGTTATTAACCCAATAACCAACACATATTCCTTAATACAAAATTGGTAAAAAAACAAAAATATTCGTAGTGCTCCTAAAATTGTATAATTAAACCAAAAATCATTTCCGGCCTTTGTATACTGGTCAATATATGAGTACTGTACCTCGTTTCTATAGATAATGGGGAGGGGAGGAGGGGAGAAATAAAAAATAGAGAGGAGTCAATATTAAAACACCTCTCCTAAATACTCACCAATATTTCTAACCCAGGCATCTGTGCGAACAATATATATCAATGAGAAATGCAAATATCAAAGATAAAAATAAACAATTAAAACAAGGTCAAATTTTCACTATAAACTAAAAAATATCTCAATAACAAAATGTTACAAATCTTTCAATTTTCATTACAATAATCACTAGAAAGCTTTTAAAAATCATTTTCATTTAATAATATTTTAATTTAGTCCTACATAAGAACAATGTTCCATCATGGATTAAAGAATGGAATATAGACTAATTTTATGTTGTAAGCCATGATTCAGACCTGTTAGCACTTAAAATTTTTTGTGGTGAATAGCTAAATTATATTACTGTATAATGCATATTCATTTAGAAATGGCCTGCAAGTACACTGGAGAGAGAACTAGTCCACCTTTTTACTAGGGCATACTGTGTACATCGTATAGCATGCTAAATCTCTCAGTGCTATATGGAAAAAAATTTGGGTATTAACAAATAGGAAAGTGAAATTGTATTCCTTGCAGAAATAAATCACACTCAAAATAAAATTGGCTTAATATTCCAAAAACAGAATGATTTAAACTCATTTTTAATAACCTTGAGAAAGACCAAAATTATTATTACTTTATAATATTAACAATTTATGGCATAAAATAATACATTGTTTCTATATGAAACAAGTACACTTTCATTCTTGCATGTGTCACTGGTTAAATTCATTTCCCTATATTTTCTTCAGTTCCAAGTAAAAATAGATTCCCTTTTGTTTGTTTGATGGTTTGGTTGTTAACACTGTGAGATTTAACATATTATTTATATAGATTTATAAATATATTAAATAACCTCAATATTAGGACATATTCTTTTAAATTCATATAAGTAAAGATACAATAAAAGACAAATGATCCCCAAAATGTATTTCAGTAAACCAACACTCACCAGTTGGTCTAGGTCACTATCTCTCATATATATCTTTATTATATGAAAAATATTTATCTATATTAAATAAATACATTTTGAATTACAAGTGTCAAATTAACTCAACCTACATCTTTGATACCATTCACTTTAGATAAATATAGTAATGATTATTATTAATCATTTACTAAACTAGAGATTGTTATAAACTTTAAAACTCAATTAAAGATTAATATATCTGATTTTTAAAAATTAAACACACAAACACATAGAGTTATTCACATTTCTTTTTTCCATATGTAATATCTTTATAAATATATTAAATGACCTCAGTATTACCATGACATATTTATAAAGATATTGCATGTGGCAAAAAGAAATATAAATAACTCCATGTGTTTGTGTCTTTAATTTTAAGAAATCAGATATATTAATTTTTAATTGAGTTTTAAAGTATACATCTGTACTAGTGACAATCTCTAGTTTAGTAAATGATTAATAATAATCATTACTATATTTATCTAAAGTGGATGGTATCAAAGATGTGAATTGAGCTAATTTGACACTTGTAATTCAAAATGTAATTATTTATACACAGTGATCAAAAAAGAGCATAACTTTGAATATATTACATAATATTTCACCTATAATTTCTAATATAAAAAAAATGGAATGACTTTATTGCTCAGGAGTTCATGTAAAGTTTGAGTGCCAAAAATGCCAAAACTGGAATCCATCTAGAAACCTTACCAAAATCTGACACTCTAATACTGCATTAAACCACATAAGGCATTTTATAATATTATATATATATACACACACAGAATACCCCCAAAAGAATCCGTATGGAGAAAATGGAAAATTGTATTTAAATCTACCTTTGTTTTCAAATTATTATAAAATATTTTCTATATGTTGTTCACTTCTTTATACACACAAACAATATGTTCTCTCCCACTCAAGATAAAGATAAAAAATTTCATATCTTGTAATGTATTTGCCATGAATGGAAAGGCTTCGTGTGTGTGTGAACAAAGAGGTGGCTAATATATAGAGAATATTTTGTAAAATTTTATAATGAACATTTTGTAAATACAGAAACATTTAGTTAGATTTTCTCTATGTATAGAGACTTTTGAAGCACTCTGTATATATTGCATGGCTTAAACAATTTATAAATACTCATAGCCAAAATGATAATTTCTCAAACAAATAGCTTAACTTGTCTGATTTCCATTAAAATAGACAATTTTCAACAAATTCACTCAGTTTCTCATCGACTTCCATTCAAAAGAATTTTCCCTTTCTTTACTCATTATTTTCCAACATTAGTGTTTTCTAAGGGACGAATTTATCATAGATCCTTTACTTCTGTGCCCAAGAGAATGGCCTGCCGCTGTAACCCTGATGCCACTTTCGTTAGAACTCTCAGAAGTTTGAGGACACTTTTTCAGTTTTCGTAATTCTTTTACCTTAAAAATAAAACACACAAAATATATACAGTAATTATATACAATCATTATTAAATAATTCTTTAAATAATTTTTTCCCTGTCTATTCTTTTTTTATATATGTACAAATATATTTATATATATTAATACATGGCTACGCTAAATAAATATATTGTCTGAGCATATTTCAAATTTATATATAAGCAGCTGACTCAAGATTATCATCTCCCATTGTATATGTAATTGAATAAAAAACCTTCACTCATCACGTGATCTAGAAGCTTGAAGCATCTAGATCTTCATATTTAGTCTGATATATCATTATCATCAACCATTATCAATCAATTGCAAGATGAAGATCCCTCCAAGTTCAATCCATCTCCAATCTCTAACATCTCTTCTCCACATCACCCCTATACACTTTATTTTATCCATTCATTTTATATGTGGTCTCTTTTTGGGTCTTTTACTATTTCTTAAAATCCAGTTTAAGATTTTAATTGTCCATCTATTATCATCTATTCTAGCATTATATATATATATATATATCTTGATACTCTAACCATATTAATACTAATATATAAAAAATATTAGTTAGAGTTTAAATATGTTTATTAAATTATTAGATCCAAGTATATTCTCAATGCTTTCATGTCATATTCATGATTATTCTGCTGAAAAAAAAACATTTTCTGCTGATTTGAGTACTATTTGTTCTTTGATTCATTAGATATTCATTCTTTGTAATAAACTACGCCTTTTTGAACGTTTGTTTTCAATTGTTTCGCTCTTTGCACATTATTTTAACACAACTTGGATTGAAACTATGATCATATTCTCTTTCATGATTGTAAAAGACCGATATATTAGTGGCATAAGTTTTTGTCTATGACATATATATATATACAATAATGCTGTTATTTACTTACACTCTCTAAAGAAATTTTCTGATGTTTTAAGCAACAACATCTGATGAATAAATGACTAACTTTTTGTGAGATATATATTTTGGTCAATCAAACTCAACATCATCAATAGCACAGAAATCATTGAGACTTCAACAATGATTGCATAGCATGTTTCTTTGGGGTCTCAACTGATTCCTTGAGCTACTGATGATGTCAGAGTTTAGTAACAGAAATATATGTCCAGCAAGATATTGATTTTTTTTTTTGAAACATCAGAAACTTTTTATAGATGTTATAGGTAAGTAATCTTAGTATTATGTGATATATAATAAATAATATATTTAAAAGTTTATATAAAATGCAAGGTTGGTTAAAATAAGATTATTTAAAGGTTCTGCCTTGTTTAATAACATTAAACTGAAACAATGGTGGCTTTAATTAAATTGCTGTTGAATTTGTGTTTAAATTTTAAAATTTGAAATGATATTTAATAGAAAATGAATAGGTTTAATTGATGAAACATTCATTTATCAAGATTGTAGTCAATTTTTTAACATATATTGTTGTTTGAAACATTGAAAAATTTCTAGAGAGCATAGGTAAATGACATTAGCATTACTACATAATTATGTTGTATTTAATTAATTATAAATAATATTACTAATGTTAATTTCAACATGAATTCTATAGAAAATTTGATACTTATGTATTAGTCCGGCAATGATAAAAGTCACCAGCACAAATAAATGTGTATATAAATACTGAATTAAACACATTTACAATCCTCTAAAATAAAATTAGAAGCATGTGAGGCACTGGAAAGAGAAGCTATAATAATTATTCTTATAAGTCTATACAAAAGTTAATGGCTAAGCACTTTCAAAGTGGGCTGCCTCATATTCATAGCCATAGTGATAAATGATGCAGAATAAGGTGATGATAGCAAACTATATGCAAATTATTTACATAGCCCAGTGTTTGGAAATATTGAAGCATGTGCCATGTCTGTTGATTGAATTGTTATTACTAGTAATAAAGTATGCCTCTTTGATTTTTATTTGCTGTCATTTTTCTTTATGCACACTATTCTAGGGTTAAATGGTTCAAATATATGACCATTTTTCTTGGAGTGTTCTAGAAATATTGAAGAGTTGTCATTTTTCTGTGCTCTTTTATAAGTGTATTTATGTTGAGCAGTTCTATTGATAATACTGACTTTAGTCTCACCATAGTAAATGGCTCAGCACTTGGGTTGAGGACATGAGATACTATAAATATGGGGGGTTTAAATAGGGTCAATTTTGTCTTTCAAATTGTTAATGAGACAATTAGTGCAAGGGAGTGTTCAAAAACTGATTCAAAATTTGTTAGATAATGATATAACTAGTTGGTTAGAGATTTTAGAAATGTGAGGGAAGGTAATATATGGAAGGTTGAGGTCTCTACTGTTGTTTGTAATTCTATTGTAAATATGTTTAATTTTGTTAATGATGGTTTTGTATTTAAAGCCTGCTTAAAAGGAAATGAATCAATTTTGTAAGTGAATATTAGATAATATTCCAATGAGGTGAAAGTAATTAGTCAAAATGTTGGGTTTGATCATCACTTTATGATTTACTATTCTGTGATGTTGTGAAAGATTATGAAAAGTCATTTGATTCTATAAACATTTCTTCAGTGATTAAAGCATTGGATCATCAAGGTGTAGATCCATGATATTGTCATATTTTAAAAAATATTTATAAAAATGCAACAGCAACAATTAGATTACATAATGATACTGGGAAAGTCAACATTGAGAAAGGTGTAAGACAAGGTGACTCCATATCTCTAAAACCTTTTACAGCAGTTGTGGATTAAAATGGGAGACTAAAGAAGTGAAAGTAAATAGAGATTATTTAAGTCATTTAGATTTTGCAGATGATATAGTTGTTTTTGCAAATAATGCTTCAGAGCTTCAGGAAATGTTGCAGGAGTTATCAGATGAAAGTAGGAAAGTATGACTAAAAATAAATGTTAAAAAGACTAAAGTAATGATTAATAGATTTTCTCAAAATATGAAAATAAAGATTGAGTATGAGTTAGAAGAAGTTAACAGTTACAAATACCTTGGTCAGATTATTAATACAGATGGAAACATAATGGATGAAATTAATCATAGAAATAAACTTGGTTGGAGTGCTTTTGGTAGAAATAACTTGATACTGAAAGGAAATATGCCTATGTGTTTGAAAAGGAAGTTTTTTAATAAATGTGTTTTGCCAATTCTTACTTATGGATCTAAGACTTGGACACTTAATAGAAGAGCAATACAGAGACTTCAGACCACTCAAAGAAGTATGGAGAAATGCATGTTGGGAGTAACAAGAAGAGATTAAAAATGCAATGTATGGGTAAGAAAACAAACAGGTGTTACTGACCTCATTGAAAAAATTAAAAGACTGAAGTGGAGTTGGGCTGGACATATTTTTAGAAGAGATGATAACAGATGGACAATTGAAATTTTAAACTGGATTCCAAGAGATTGTAAAAGCCCCAGAAAAAGACCACATGTGAGATGGATGGATGAAATAAAAAAGTGTGCAGGGATGATGTGGAGAAGAGAAGCTAAAGACAGGAAAAGATGAATTGAACTTGGAGAGACCTTTATCCTGCAGTGAATTGATAATGGTTGATGATGATGAATATATTAAAGGCAATGTTTTGCTTTCCTATGTAATATTAATTTGTATTTAGTGGGAATAAAAGTTAACATTAACAATTAAATTATTAAGTGGGATTAAAAGTTCACATTAACAATTAAATTATTAACTATTTGATTAATAAAGTGCTTATTTTATACCACACTGAAAACTTATTTCATTAACATATTTGTTTTGTTGATGTTTAAAGTCTTGTATTTTTTAAATCTCAATTTGAGTTTCACAATGTAATGTAATGTGTGTGATAATCAGATATTAAGTTTTAAATTACTGTAAGATAATTAGATTCCATTATATTATCACTATGAAAAATAGAAATTTGAATTAGATTTGTTACATGGTGGTCATGGCCCCATAGGGCATGACACCTAATTGTTATCATCAATCATAAATGCAATACACCATCATATTATTATTCTCAGGATGACCAATACAGAGATTCTTTAATTATTTAACTTTTCATAGTTGTATAATTTGAGAATGATATATTTACCCTTAGACATATGAAATTACAGGTATGTTCAATTTTAGCCAATGAAATAAAAATCACTATTTACTAATTTATGCCATTTAACAGATTCAGCATGGAAGCTTATCAAATTATTTGATAAGAAATCAATCATATTTATCTCAGATTTTAATTCTGATATCTCTTCTGGTTATAGGAATAATTTATTTATGTATTTATTTGTTTCTTTACCAAATCACTTCTGTGTTCTGCTATTAGCAACCTAAGTGAGACATGATTGCATCCAATCATCCATGAAACATTATAATATGTATACAGTGGATCTGTAAATTATGCTATATCTAACTACATGGATTCAATTATATGCTATCCATATATATATATATGTCCAAAAGATGGCGCTATACCAAAACCGCCGAACAAGTGTAAGATTTGTTTTACATAAACGAAAAAAGAGTCAGAAATTAACTACCTCTTTCATTTGCTCACCCCCAGATCAGCTGATTTCAAGCTGGTTTGCTATCCTCAGTGGGGGATAGAGTTTAGAAACTTTGGTATAGCGCCATCTTTTGGACATAAATAACAAGTGATAGCAGGTTACGTGATTAACTTGTATTTGTTTTTTCATATATATATAAACGAATGAAAATGTAAATAAACAAACCAAACCTCTCCCCCCATTAAAATCCTCAAATTTTATGATATTCGGCAACCCTCATTTCTTTTCTGAGCTCTGTACATGATTATATATGTTAATAAAAAATTTTCAGTTTATAGTGAAAATATATTATTTTACTCTTCCTTTATTACCTTTTTTGAATTTGATGTGCTGTATTTTGTATAAGAAAATATTTTCTAAGCATAATGCTAAAAGTTTTACAAAATTTTAAAATATACTCAAAGTTGATACTGATTTAAAAACATGAAAATAATTAGATCCTAATTTATTATTAATAAGATCACTATTATGTTTCTATAAGGGAAAAAAGAATTTAAAAAAAAAATTGTCTACAATGTATTTAATAATTACAAAAGTCAGACATTTCACTACTTACTTTATTTTAAAAATAAAAATATAGTAATTAGTTTTTCTTTCTTATTCTTATTACTTCTGTGTATGCATGAATAAACACACATTCAGTAAAATATATGTAAATGTGTCTCTTCAATTTATTATTATTAATAATAATTTAAAATTTTATTTGTACAATAATCTTGATTTATATGTATACTATGCATATTAAAAGCATCTATGTTATATGTATGAACATGTTGAAAAGTTCTGACCACTAAACAATATGTATTTTGTTCTAATCAATGATTATCAACAAAACATTAGCTATTATCCATTATATACATTAAATGCTAAGGGGGATTGTACAAAATAAATCATAGTTTGTGGATCCACTGTATATGCATTATATTTTTATTATTGTATAGATGCATTAAAGTTTATGATGTTGCCCTAAAACTGCAATGTCACAATAATAAGTCTTGAGAGCTAACAAACAATGATGAGCTAGAGTATAATGATCATACCATCTGGTTATAGCAGTTTATTGTGTAGTTGTGCCTTGTGCACATATATATATATATATATATATGTAACGGTATAATATATATATATATATATATATATTGTAACGGTATAAAATATGTCATTACATTAATTTAAGATTACAATAAAACCTAAGTTCGTAAATAAAAACTAAAAGCTAAAAAATAAAAGAGTTATTAAATGTGTATACGTATATATATTCGCACAGATGCAAAACTTTAAAAATTATTTTCTTTTTTTTTAAAAAAAATATATTTGAACGTACTTTTTTTTAAAAAAAAGTACAAGATCTAAAGATAAAATATGTTTGTAAATGGAAATGATTATTTTATAAATTAATTGAAAAGCAAACAAGCCCTTGGGGCTCTTATAGAAAAAAATGTCAGTTGAAAGATATAGATAAAGGAATAAAAAATAAATTAGATGTCCAATATAGAAGCAGCAATGAAGGCCCAGACCATAATGGAAATTATTGCAACAGGAAACGATGTTCAATGAATCTGGAGGAGTACTATAAAAGGAAAAATATTGAAATTAAGAGATCCAGCTTGTTTTTTTTTGATGAGAAGGGTGATAAGATGCACTTGTTGCCTTCTCTCACTTATTTCAAATAAAATGACTGTAATACCAGGATTGAACCAACTAAGGCCTCCTCCAGAACAACATACCAGACTTCAAATAAAGACATCACAGGAATTAGCACCAGGAATCTGGATTTTTCTACTGTAAGACATGAACTATAAAATTTAAAAATAATTAAGAACTAAAGTTAAGATTTAACAAGTTTTCAATATTCAGCTAACTTAAATTTAAAAAAAAAACTTTTATCTGACTTTCAAGTTTCAAATTAGTTATTAATGTTTAATTTTATACATTTGAGTTTGCTAAAAATCATTTCCATTTTTTTTTATTAATATGTATCGTATAAATTATTTAAATGCATTAAATTTAAGTTGGGTATACATGCTTGCATGGATTTGTTATCAGTTAATTATGTTTTTGTTTTCATGTTTGATTAAAATATATAGACATTTGGTAAATAATGATACCTTACAGTGAGTATCTAAAATGTATTTATTCGGATGTCTTTTAAGTTGTTGGTGTCAATGTGGCATCTTATGATGAATGCCATTGGGTTTCTTGTAAATTTCCCTTTGCAATTCCATCAATGACTTTATATTTTGATCATTTATGTTTGTTTTGAAATGTTTTTAACCGTGTAATGTATGTAGCCAATCTATACTCAACATTATAAAACAAACTTTTATAAAATCCATCTGTGCGAAATTATATAAATGTTAAATTTAAGTCGGACATGAATGGCTATATAGATTTGTAAAGTTATATTAATTAATTAAGGGAGGGTTAATCTTAGGTTATTTGTTTTGTAATTAAATTGGGTCAATGGATTGGATATATTGGTGTAATTAGTAGTCGTAGTATGAGGTCTGCTATGGGCAGGATCTTCATTATACATCACACACACCCTTTTTGCCTATGGAAGGGATAGTAAGACAGAAAACGCAGTCTCTTCCTATGGAGTTTTTTTTTATTGCTCTTCTCGTCAGATAGATGTAGTATTTCTATCTGGACGAGAGTCAATGTCTTCTTAACCATGCTGTTCAGATGTACATTCCTGACAGTATAGTATTTTGTGCTGTCATATTCATACTGCATTGAATACATCAATGTATCAGATGAATTGATGCCGGTTTGACTGCGAACTTTTGGCCTAAGGTTAAATAAGAGATAGAATATTTTCTTTTCAAATGCAATCTATTATAACGGTCGGGGAGAGGGTGATCAAAAAGAGTCTTACTGTATCTGCCACTACAGGATGCCACGAGGTTATTCCAACCTGGAAAATTTATAGAGTAGGCAGATACACATGGTTAGATCCCACTTTATTTTATATTTAGACCATTAGCCCTTGCCACTAGCTCAGTGGAGATGCAGAGATAATATTCTTATTTAAAATATAACTTTGTTTAATTTGTATCTTAAATATAAAAAAAATAAAAGCCACTGCCAGTAATTAAAGCACAAACAACATTTATTAACACTCATATATAATATTTAAAATTTGAAGAATAACATTTATTATTTTGGATTTTAATATTAACTTTTAATTTAAATTATTATTTTAAAATTTTAAACCATCCTCACAGATGAATTTAACAATATTTTTTGGTAAAAGCCTGAAACCCAGGCAAAGCCGCTTGGAGCATTGATGCTAGACAAAATCAATGAAATATAATATTACCAGGCCGCAACTTTTTGATTTTTTTTATAATACGTGATTTTTTTTTTTTATCGGTTAAACGAATTTTGATTTTATTTATAACATGATTTCTTTATTATTTAACAAATTGTTATATTAATTTTCGTTGTTTTTTTTTTTTTTTTTTGTAACCTCACATTTTTTTTTATGCCAATAAATTTTGCTAATTTAATTTTGTGTACCTTTTATTTTGATGATTTTAAAACTTTGTACCATTTCACAACGTCCAAAAATTTGTTTTAATTCTGCCGCCGAAAAAATAGAATTATTTGCGACTTGTTTAGACTTTATTCTACCTTTTTTTTTTTTTTGCTTGACTAAATTGTTTTTTTATTCTTATTATGAAATCAAAAGTAACTTTCGTGTTGTTGGGGGTTAAAAAATTGTTTTGAAACACCTACCCGTGCATCAAGAATTGTAACAAAAAGTCAAGACCATTTTTTTTTGTTGTTGTTTTAAAAAAAAAAAAAAACATTTTTTTTGTTTCACTTTTGACTTTTGTTTATATTTCATTTGAATTAGCCTTTTCTTTTTTTTTTTGGCTTCTACAATAAAAACAGCTTACTTTTTGGGGGTCTTACTGTACTGTTATTATTAACAAAAAGTACACTGAAAGAGTCATTTATTTCAAACCCCGACCTTGTTTGAAATAGAATGCAATTATTTGCCAATTGTTTCCAATTTTTTCAACCCTTTTTTTTTTTTTTTGGTTGACAAAATTGTTTTTATCTTCTTATTAAATCAAAAGTTAAGTTTAGTGTTTTTTTGGGGGGAATAAAAAAATCGTTTTCAAACTCCGATACTCGGAAAAGTAATTGGAACAAAAAGTCTGTAATTTCTGTCGATTTTCAACAACTTTTTTTCTCAACCCTTTTGACTTTTATTTCTATTTCTTTTGAATTATCTTTTTTTTTGCCTTCTACAATAAACTACTTTGGGGTTGGGGGGGTTGGGGTTCCTACTTTGATAGTATTAACAAAAAGGAGTCATTTCTTTTAACCCTGCTGAAAAAAGAAAAACATCATCTGAATACTTGTCAATTTCTAATGAAATCCAAAAAAAAAAAAAAGTACACAAACTTTGAAC
Source organism: Epiperipatus broadwayi (assembly GCA_028023455.1). Taxonomy (NCBI): domain Eukaryota; kingdom Metazoa; phylum Onychophora; class Udeonychophora; order Euonychophora; family Peripatidae; genus Epiperipatus; species Epiperipatus broadwayi. Next base: position 4,095,937 of record JAQFVV010000047.1, read on the forward strand.
TTTTTGAATCGATTTATTATTTTATTGCTGTAATAATCAAACAATCTGTTATTTGTGAGGACATTATGTGCCTGAAAAAAGGACACAGTCTCCCTCGCCTTTCTGTACTCGGCATTTGTGAAAAGTGTACAAATTGCATGTACTCCTCAGACATGTTATCGTTCTCGTCTAGTTTCCACGCAAAACGTGACTTAGCACTTGAGCTTTTGTGGAAGCGTGTTGGAACGTACCCTTTGCCAATTTTTTACATATTAACATTTTTTTAGGGAAGGGTGGGGACCGTATGGCAATTATTAATAATTAACAACATTATTTAAATAGAAATGACATTACTCTATTACGGAGATTTGAAAAAATCCTACCGCCTTGATATTTAAACACCTTCAAGTGATACGGTAATCAGCTATGAATAGATCGAATATGCATAAATAGTTTTGAAGCACAAAACAGGCCGTAATATTTTTGTGCAATCTCATGTAAAGCGGCCTAGTGATGGGTTAATACAATATGTAAATGTTGTATTAGCCTGTAAGGCCGGCGGCGGCCGCCGAAATGGAATTTTTATGTGTTTTGACACATAAACAGTGCCCCAAGTGGCTTTGCCCGGATTTCAGGCTTTTACCTATTTTTTTAAAGTGTCAAGTATGAATAAATTACATAGATTGCATTTGAAAAGAAAATATTCTATCCCTTATTTAACCTTAGGCCAAAAGTTCGCAGTCAAATCAGCATCAATCCATCTGATACATCGATGTATTCAATGCAGTATGAATACGACAGCACAAAATACTATACTGTCAGGAATGTACATCTGAACAGCATGGTTAAGAAGACATTGACTCTCATCCAGATAGGAATACTACATCTATCTGATGAGAAGAGCAATAAAAAAAACCAACTCCATAGGAAGGGACTGCGTTTTCTGTCTTACTATCCCTTCCATAGGCAAAAAGGGGGTGTGTGGTGTATAATGAAGATCCTGTCCATAGCAGACCTCATACTACATCTACTAATTACACCAATATATCCAATCCATTGACCCAATTTAACTATGAAACAAATAACCTAAGATTAACCCTCCCTTAATTAATTAATATAACTTTACAAATCTATATAGCCATTCATGTCCGACTTAAATTTAACATTTATATAATTTCGCACAGATGGATTTTATAAAAGTTTGTTTTATAATGTTGAGTATAGATCAGCTACATAGATTACATGGTTAAAAACATTTCAAAATAAACATAAATGATCAAAATATAAAGTCATTGAGGGAATTGCAGAGGGAAATTTACAAGAAACCCAATGGCATTCATCATAAGATGCTGCATTGACACCAGTAACTTAAGAGACATTCGAATAAATACATTTTAGATACTCACCATAAGGTATCATTATTTACTGAATGTCTATATATTTTAATCAAACATGAAAACAAAAACATAATTAACCGATAACAAATCCATGCAAGTGTCTATACCCAACTTAAATTTAATGCATTTAAATACATTATACGATACATATTAATAATAAAACAATGAAAATGATTTTTAGCAAACTCAAATGTATAAAATTAAACATTAATAACTAATTTGAAACTTGAAAGTCAGATAAAAGTTTTTTTTTAAATTTAAGTTAGCTGAATATTGAAAACTTGTTAAATCTTAACAAGAGTTCTTAATTATTTTTAAATTTTATAGTTCATATCTTATAGTAGAAGAATCCGAGTTTCTGGTGCCAATTCCCGCAACATCTCTATTTTAAGTCCGGTCTGTTGTTCTGGATGAGGCCTTAGTTGGTTCAATCCTGGTATTACAGTCATTTTATTTGAAATAAGTGAGAGAGAGCGACAAGTGTGTCTTATCGCCCTTCTCACAAAAAAAAGACAAGCTGGAACCCCTCTTAATTTATTTTTTCTTTTATAGTACTCTTCCGGATTCATTGAACATCATTTCCTGTTGCAATAATTTCCATTATGGTCCGGGCCTTCATTGCTGCTTCTATATTGGACATCTAATTTATTTTTTATTCCTTTATCTATATCTTTCAACTGACCTTTTTTTCTATAAGAGCCCCAAGGGCTAGTTTGCTTTTCAATTAATTTATAAAACAATCATTTCCATTTACAAAAATATTTTATCTTTAGATCTTGTATTTTTTTTTAAAAAAAGTATGTTCAAATATATATTTTTTTTAAAAAAAGAAAATAATTTTTAAAGTTTTGCATCTGTGCGAATATATATACGTATACACGTTTAACAACTCTTTAATTTTTTAGCTTTTAGTTTTTATTTATGAACTTAGTTTTTATTTTAATCTTAAATTAATGTAATGACATATTTTATACCGTTACAATATATATATATATGTTCAACTCTCTGGGGGAGATGAATTATTATTTATAGGATATCAGTTGTGATTCTTCTAAGTTTTCATGCATATAACAATAGCTGTCTTTAAGCACACATAATGACTTGCATTAGAAATAACTGGGATATCCTTTTATTTCCAATTAAATTCAAGACAAAAAAGCATTATTGGCAAATATATATCTAGTTATTAAATGGAAATAACTCTACACTTTACTTTGCTTACACAGATACCCAAACCCACATATATGTGTATATATAACAAAAAAATAAATAAATATAATGGCAATTAATTATTATAGTCAATCTGCAAAAATACTTTTGGTTATTCCTTAATCCTTCTCAACTGCTGTTAAATTTAATGGCAGTTGAGAAGGGTTAAGGAATTAACCAAAAGTACTTCTGTAGATTGAAAGACTGTATATAATAGTTAATTTTCATTACATTTATTATTTTAATTGTTATTACAATAGTTTTTAATTAATGAACATTTTATTTTTTATAAAATATATATCACTATCTAACTAGTTTTATATCCAGATGTTTTATGTTATTAGATTGTGTGATGAGTAAACATTGTTCTCAAAATACATGTATAATATAAAGAGTGGATACTGGTACAAGTGTGGCCAAATATTTTGCAATTCATGCATCAATTTTCTCACACATGAATTCACATGTAATGTACAATGTTTTCACTACAATTCAGTTTTTGTATAAAATACTGTGTTGTATTGTAACACAATATTTTTTATGGATGGAAATATTGAATGGGTAGACTTATCCATTTAAGTTAATTTGATTAGAAAGCATTTAACCTAAAACCACTGCTCGAAACTGAAGGTTAAAGTAAAGTGGCAGGCTGATTGCATCCAAAAAGAGGTTCCTGTCTTAAATGCCACTCTAGATATATATAGGGAACACATCACTGCAGTTTCTTTATTAAATTGCAACCTGTTAGTTTAAGTTGTTATAGGTCAAGTGCATTTTAATTAAGTTAATTTAAATGGATACCTCCACACCTTCAATATGTCTAAACAGTATTATTTATATATAAATAAAAAATATTTAATGTTATTTTTCCTAATATAATAATAAACTACAGATAAAAATTTAAGATTAAATATGCATTTGCCAGACATTTAATGTTTGAAATTATGTGAAACGTTTTTCAAATTTTAATCACTCAGAAGTGATCTATTTTGCTTATAAAATGAAAGTTAAGAACAATTATAAAGTTGTTCTGGATTAAATTTCAAAATTGGACAAATGTAAAAAATTTTATTTACAGAATGAACAACTTATTGAATTTGAATTATTGTTAAAATATGTTTTTTTTTTCTGGGTATTAACAAAAATTGTTTTTCATTACAGTATTACTTAAGTTTATAATCAGGGTTCAATGTGCCAAAATTAATTTCACAATGTAAACAAGTTTGAAGAATATGTCATTACAGGTGGTGATTCTTGCACTAGTGAATAAATGTAACACATGGAATCCAAGAGAGAAGTGTATTAATAAAAATTTGAATAAGATGATCAGATGCAGCAAGGCTGTTAATTATTATATATATATATTATAATGGCATAATCTCAGGAGAGAACCTGGGGTCATGAAAAATCATCATCACTAACCTCAGTTAATGAATCAAATTTAAATTAAATATATATAAAAGTAATAAATACAACAAATATGAGCATGCAAGACAAGCAAAGAATTAATTAAACTGTAAGTTCACCAGTATTACAGATTAATAATAGTAGTTATTCATCATCATGAATGATCAAAAAATAATATCAAACATATTTAATCACAAAGATAGAAGAAACATAATGAATGAGAGCATGAGAGATCAGAAAAAACAATAAAACTATAAGTTCACCAGCATTACAGATGAATAATAAAAATCATTCATCATCGTGAATGATCAAAACTAAAATCAACAGTCAGCCTTATGACTGAATTTGAAAGTGGTCTACTATGGACCAGGTTAAATATATAGCGACTGCCAAACTTAGGGCAGCAATACAAACAAAAATTTGGATGCACAAACTTAAATGCTAACCCATCAGAATATAATAATTAAAAAATAATGCTGGGATACAGAAACATGCTTATCATTATAAATGCCCTCAGACCATTTAGTACCATTAATGTATTGACCTCTATAAACTATTTTTATAATAATAAAAACTAAATAAAATGTAGTGCATGGACTTTAAAGGATATCCCTTTGCATGATTCAGAATTAGAGAAGTAATGAAGTCATTATCAACTGGATATCCATAACATTAAACATAAACACAACCTATATAACTATTATGCATAAATCCAACTCAGTCACCAAGAACTCTATACCTATTACTGTAAGCAAGAAATAATATCAACATATGTTTTAACCCCAATCTAGGATTAAATAAATTCACTGGAAACGTATCTTAGTTTTAATTGAATAATTTGGACAAGTTATTTACTTTTAAACCTTGTAATTTAAAGATTTTAATTGTTAAGTTATTTCAATAAATATTCTATTCACTAACTGTACACATTTTATATTGTAATGATTAGAAACATATGGTTTGTCAACAAGACCCAAGATTCAAGCAATATTCACTAATCTGCATGTATGGGGGTACTGGTATGTGCCACACAATGCTGATAAAAACCCATTTGCCTAGACCTCAGAAATCTAAACCATGTGACCAACATCTCTGATGTTAGCATCTGTATCCATCTCTTTTCAAGTCTGGTGATCAGGAAGAAACATGAACTCTTATAATAAAATATCTCAATTGATAATAGCAGTGAGGTTGATATTCTTAAAGGATTATATGGAAAGAATGGATTCATTTGCAATAAACAAAACAAACACTAGAGTAACATATATGTAGTTTATTAAGGAAATACTGTGTTAGTAGTCAAGCATTGGTGGTTGAGAGGTCAGCGATGGTTGTTTTACAAGCAGTTGTTCTGGGTTAGTGGGTTCACTTCCCAGCTGATGCTATGACACATGAGAAAAATAATGTGTTAGTAATTGACCTTTTACAATAAAAATACAAATACAGTAAATATCATATCATTAACCATTAGCTAGATTATGCAACATCTGTATCTTTTCATCCCTACTTGAAATTGATTTAGACAACTCTGTCTCAATGGAAATACTATATTGATTCGACCAGCAAACTATCAGGGATGAGTGACTGACTAACCACCAAAACATTTGTAACTTAATCTGATGAGGAGCATTCAACTTTTGAACACTACATCTGTAAGTCAAACAGGGTGATTTGAAAGATGTGCAACTGGCACAGCAAAAATCCAACCTTAAAAATTAGTATAATGAACAACAACCTGTGGCATCCCAGTTAAAGCATAGACAACAAGCATACGTTAATAATAAGAGGAGAATGCGGTACTGACTGATGGGGTTATATTACCTCTGTAAAGTCTCACCGATGACTAAAGAATGATCACAGGCAGCAGGAACATACATCTGCTCCACGAACTAAAAAGAACGATCCTCCGGAATACGAGAGAAGAGATATGCTCAGCATCGAGTGATACATACTTAGAGAAACGAGTAAATGATCGCGGCAAATCTAAATATGTCACGGCAGAAAAGCATCTGCACGGACAATAAGTATATATAAACGAGTGAAGTAATCGGTGAATTTGTTCACATTAAATTTTATTTGGATACCTATATATAACACAATCCAGCAACGATAAAAATAATCATAAATAGGAAACTATAGCTTATTTAAGCCTGTTTATAAATTATAAGAGTATGTGCAGGTTTGCCTGATATGCCACTTTAGTCATTCACTATTACTAGGCAACTTAAAAGGGTTTACCTCCCCCCCCCCTTCATGCTTTAATAAAAAAAAAAAAATCTATCACTAATAAAATATCACCCTGTGTAACCGAATGCTTTTCTGAAGATTAAGTTGTCTCTAGCTTATATCTAATAAATAAAACAAATATCACAATAGTATTTTGTAAGCTATATATTCCTAAGCTAAATAATATATTTTTAATCTTTTCATAAAAAAAATAATTGCACACATAGTTAATCATTAATTACATCCCTGAACCAACATATATATTCATAAGTAGTTAACAATTGAATTTTAAATAAAACAGATAATTTAGATTTTAAATAAAATAAAGAACATTTGAGATTTTATTATATATATAGTTTGCTGATTGTTTCCAAATTACCTACTTTATGCGCAAGTTGGGAGAACGAAAACCAAAAGCAAAGTTCTGCTTATATTCAAGTTATTATTAAACTATTTTAAGGGATAGAAACCACCAAATATAAAAAAAGAAACGGTAACTAATTTTATAATAACAATTCGGTAATGAAAAATGTTGTTAGTAGAATATATATACGCTAACTGACGCAATTAATCTATATAATTTAATCTATAAGTTCGATTCTAATGGAATTATAAGGCCATATGTATTTAAACCAAGGGAAATGCATTCATTATTCAAAGACAAGGTAGAAACTAATTATTTGTTAATTAGCATGCTTATAAATTACTTTGATTAGAGCTCTGAGAAATATCACTACTATATATAAAGGACTTTCAAATACCGTTCAAATTGTCCGTGGCGGACTGAAATAGGTTTCCATGAAGCACATTACATCCAAGGTGGGAATGATTTGCAGCACAATAATATTTCTTTTTTTTTCTTTGGCTTACTCTGGGTTGTTTTATTATAGTATGTCACTGCAGATAAGTTTAGTCTCTATCATTCATACTTTTAGGAATGGCTTCAGCTATTCATAGTGTTAGATCTCCATGTCAGGTGGAGGACGGTGATGCTCCCCTTCTCTGAAAAGACAGGGAAGCAACAGTGTTTTACTTCTCTGCCATTATAGCTTTAAACACACCGATAGATTTGTTTAACACTGAAGCTAGTACAGGAATCGAATGCAAGAATAAGAATAAGAATCCAAGAAGAACAATCCCAGATATATACACTCTCTTGTCTTATCTTTTATATATAAAATCTCCAGAGAAGCCTTTTTTTAAAAAAAAAATTTTTTTTAATTAAAAGCAAAGCAATTAGTAAACTGAAATACCAGCATCAGTTGATTTTAATATTATCATAACCATTGTTTTATTATAATCTCTGGTCTCTGCTATTTTTTCCCCAAAGTTTTAAAATCAAATTAAATAAAGGAATCTTAATTAAATTCTCTAGAAAAACCTTTTAAGATCAACTAGATGACAGTTATGCCATTTTTATTCTAATTGCTTTTCAAAATAATATAAGTTATTTAATCACTAAAAATATTTCTACTTTCTATCTTCAATGACATTGATTTTAGTGAAGTTATTATTTAGCCTATAATTTAAGTTAAGCATGTAAATATATACTAAAGATGAAGCACACATATTTGTATTGCTTCAATATATATTACCGACAGCAATTATGTGTGTGATTTTCTGCATATAGATTAATCAGCATACAACATAACATGATAATCTTACAGTAAGCTAATGGAATCTTTTGGTAAATTAGTTCACTCTAAAACAGTAGACTGGATTATTGACATCTTTAAGAAAGGTATAAATCTGGTACTTATTGGCATTCAGTCACTATAATTTGGTAGACCTTAGGCATGTCATTTAATACACACACATATATGTTATAAAACAAAAAAGCTGGCCCTTTCTTCCATGTGAATTCAAAGTTTACCATTGTGTCATTAGCAACAGCTGTACTTTTTGCCTTCTGTTATAACTTCATAATAATAGGAATGTAAAGTAATCTTTTTCCCAACCTTTTTATAGTCAGTGGTGGAATTTAAAAAACATAATAATTAAAAGTAAGTTTTCTTTATCTTCATTGAAAAAAATTAATGACTCTTTTCAGTTTACCTTAATCTTTTCAAAAACAACTTTGTAGGATTTTAACAAAGTATTTAATTTAAAAAAATCTTAATCTAATTAAAAACAGAGTGGAACCTTACAATTACCAGCATATTTATTATAACATAAAAAACTGGTTTCAGATTTCAAAATCAGCATTAATACAATTGATTTAAAATAATTTATAATTTGGTAGTTGTGATCTATACCCAATGTGGCCACCAGGTGACACTGCAGCATCATCAACAACCACCATGAAGCATACAAGTGATAAATTTCTATCTGAAAATTGCTGAAATAGACAAATTAAAAATGCCTAAGGCAAAATAAATCCAACAAATCCTTCAAAAATACAAATTACAAAAAAAAAAAAAACCAAGAAAATGCTATGAAATTCGAATTACAAAAACAAAAAAGTTTAATGGTAAATGTCAAACAAATGGTGAATGGGGCTTCATTAATAGCAGGAATTACAAAAACAGAATTTTATCAATATTTAGCTTTCAACATTTGCAAATATGCATCGGTGATCAGATTCCAAAGCAGCGCAAAACACAAATTAAAAAAAACAAACTAGAAAATGATATACATCAAGAATTTGATCAAAAATAAGTAAATGCAAAAACCCTCCCCTCTCCCACATGAAGAATTAAAATGAAAAATGGTGGTCATCAATATTTAAAAAATAAGAGACTATTTGCAAATGTGCCTGTGCAATATCTAACTAACAGATATAATAATAATCCACAAACCTTAAATACAGACTAATATATATTAAAAAATTAATATGAATTTGAATAAAATAATCAGAATAGAAAATAGGCATGGCCATAGATTATAGAAAGTTTAAAATAATCATTAATTACAATTACAGGAAAAATTTAAGGTTTAGTTGAATTTCATTTAAGAAGGTCTATTTGTTAATAGATGAAACCATAATTGTGTAAGAATTTTAGTAAAATTTTGTTGTTTTGGCAAGCATTGTAATGATATATGAATTTCTATTTTATTTTTAATTGCTAGTACTGAGTTCGGCAGTATTTAATTATATATAATGAATTCATGGGAATCTATAGATTATCATAATTGCTTAGAGCATCATTTTAAATTATATATTCACTAATCTAAAAATTCCAGGTTTGATTCCCATGGGAATACTACCACTGGTCAAAACAATAACATCTAAAGAAAATGAGGAAAATAATACCACTAGAAACATTGTGTTACTTGTTAATCAGTATGATATTATTAACAGTTGAATATACTTGAAAAATTTAAATATATTTGAAAAGTTTAAATAAAGATTGAAATTTTCTAAAGACATTACAAATAATTAACTGTAGATAATAGAAATAGTACCATGCATAATTACAAATAAAATAAAATCATCACAAACTATCAGATAATACTAACTAAAGTTATAATGTAATAAAAAATAGTATATACATACTTTAGGTATGAAAACTAAAAATAATGTGATAGATGTTCCTACGAGCATGCAAAAACAGCCCAGTCCGGTCTTTACATCGACTTGTAATGTATCAATAAAAAAACTTGTTGAAGCAAATGTTATAGCTACAGTAACCATGCAGTAGACAGAAATGCCTAGAAAAGTATAATATATATATTTATTTATCTATTTAAGCTATACAGAATGTTATGGCTTTCCTGAGAGTAAGAAACTGTGTGTGGAAAGCAAAACTACAGAAAAAGAACTATGTAATACATGTTTAAAAATTAATATCAGAGTTTATAATATAAAAAATTAATAACCCAATTTCGATTATAATTAAGCTCTTTAAGCATTTTTTGATAATAGTTATATGGTCAGTCTCAAATGATATATTGTTACAATGTATATATAATGGCCAAGGTATATATAATTATTTAGAATGAAATACAAGTATAGTGTATATACTTAACCTAGATGTAATTAAAGGGGAAATTGTATAGAGTGAATGACTGTGAGGAGCTTGAAAGTCTGGGTTCAAATTATTTAAATTATAATAATAGTATGAATAAATAATTATAATTTGGTCATAATCATTGTCAACTAAAATTATGTGGACAAGAAACAGGTATCATAAGATTTTCCATGAATTATGTACATGTATATATATAATATTTAAATATAAATATAATGTATATACTAAACTTAATGTATTTAGAAAGGACTTGAACTCAGACTTTTAAGCCCCCTATTGCTATGCACTCCATTTTAAACAACTGATACACATGACCACATACATGTGAAAAATATGAATGATCTCTAATATATGTATTTCATGCTGAACTAGCACTCATCAGTTGATCCAGATCACCATCTCCCACACATATATACAATAAGTGCTCAGTTTATATTAAGATAATAAATCTTCAGACTTTAATGGACAAGCTTCAATCTTCTCTGCTATTCAACTCTTTAACCATCCATACCATTGACAATCTGAGAATGGAATACTCAAAGCCCTTGTTGATCCCAATATTATTATCATATCCATGTTGACTTTAATTCAATCTGAGCCCTCACATATAAAACTTTAATATGTTCATTTAAATACTCAGAGGAGGGATGGTCAAAATACAGACTGCATATGCAATTTTCAAATGTAAATATAATGTCTATGCTAAAAGTAATTAGAAAGGAATTGAACTCACATTTTCAAGCTACCTACAGATATGCACTTCAACTTATACAATTGATATACATGAACACATACATATGAAAAAAAATAAATGATCTCCAATATACCTATTTTGTGGTGAATTAACACTTATCACTTGGTCCAGATCACCATTTCCCACACATATATGTAATCAGTGCTCAGTTTATATTAAGATAGCAAATCTTCAAACTTTAATGAATAAGCTTTAATCTTCTCCATCCTCCAACTCTTCAGCCATTCATATTACTAAAAGTCAACATAGGTACAGCCATAATATTGGCATCAACAAGGGCTTTGAGGGTTCCATGATGGATTTTCAATAATATGGATGGCTGAAGAATTAGAGAGTAATGAAGATTGAAGCTTGTCCATTAAAGTTTGAAGATTTTCTATCTTAATATAAACTGAGCACTGATTGTATATATGTGTGAGAAATAATGATAGAAACTTGTTTGATAAATGCTGATTTTAGAGTTAGTATTTAGATCTAGTTTCTAGTCTTCCAACCCTTCACTGACATGAGCCAACTAGTTTGAAACCATGGTCTGGAGATGGGAGACAATGAAAGAAATATTGAATTCTATCTCTCTCAGTGTTTATGTAAACAAGCTTGTTGGAGCTAGTGGTAAAGCTCCATCTAGTGATCATAAAATGCAAGCTAAAAGCAAGTTAAGAAATTTATAACTTGTTTTGTTTATCATATATATATATATATTGAATAAAAATATCATTACATATGGATGAATCTAAAATATAAGTTCTTTACTTTTATTAAATATCTTCACTTTAATAACAATACAATGAAGTCTACTAAAATAAATAAATTAGTTCTAAATGTCAGAGTGGATAGTTGAAGGTTGTGTGAAAGTCTGAGTTCAAACCCCCTATATATTACATGTTGGAATGCAGGTATAAAAAAGCCTGTACTATAGAAAAAAAATATATATATATATAATTGGTTTGTAATAGTTTATATAAAAAATATATGTATTAGGAACAATCTGTTGCAGGCTTATGACCAGGATCAATATTAACATCCAAAACAAATATTTAAGTAGAAAAAATCAAACATTTAAATGTAAAACTATATATAAAATTAATTGTTGTATATTTACTGCTAAAAAAAAAAAAGCAAAACATAAATGTATTTATCCCAATAAAAATTCATATATTGTTGATTTCAGAATTTCGATTTTCTGGCTAGATAACATTCAGCAGTAACACAATTCTTTTATTGAATCCAGCGAGTCATATTTTGCTCACAATGAACTTTGCAGGAATAATATTTGCTTTTAAATCTTCAAACAGTAGTTCACATCATTAATATTCTCACCTGCTACTTGCTTTGGGTTAATCCACATTATCAAAAGAGTTCTAATAATTTTTTTTTTTTTTTCATATGTCATAGCATCGCAGACTTTTTATTATATTTTTTTAAAATGGTGTAAATGTTGATTTAATTATACCATATTCAGAATTTAAACTGCTGGCTATTTTATAATGTTCACTTTCAGAGATGATTTTTTTTAAATATCATTATCAATTAATATTTTACCATTGTTATTTTGGCATATAATTAAAATGAACATTTCTATATGTATAGAACGAATTTTAAAAACAAACAAACTTGCAAGGTTGAAGAAATTACCAAAGATAAACTGAACACAAATAAAATACTAATGCCATGACATCTGCCATTTAATTTAAATCTGAGAAGCCATGAAAAATCTTATCCATGTAATTACTATTTCAACCAGCAGTAATTGCAACATTTTTTATTTCAGCCAATAAAATTCACCATTTTAGTGATTCTATACCTTGCACTTAGATTTCCATCATTTTATTGGCCTTTCATTTTAATTTTTTTTTTGACACCAATATTAATCAGCTTTCAAATTCTACATTTATGGCAAAAATTATTACAATATATCCATTTACAAAAATCATCTTAAGTAAAAATATGTATATTTCTCAGTTAGTTTTTAACAAATTCACTTTCAAATTCTGTTTTTATGGCTTATGGCAGAAATTGTTACAGTATATGTATTTAGGAGAATACTTTTGGACAAAAATACATATAATGCAATACTTTTACTACTAGAAATAGAAATAAATAAATTGATAAGTAAATTTACATGGCAGAGATGTCCGTCATTCTAATGTTTATTGTATGTCTTTGTATTTGCTGTATAAATATTAAATTAATATTTAAATACATGTACAGCATATATACTTTAAGCTAGATGCAATTAGAGGGGATTTAAACCTAAAGTTTTAAGTAGGCCAATTGATGAGTGCTGGTTCAGCATGAAATATGTATATTGGAAATAATTTATCCTTTTCACATGAATGTGGTCGTGATCGTTTGTATAAAATAGAAAGAATCACTAAAGGAAACTTGAAAGTCTTGGTTCAAATTCTCTTTAAATATTAATTTAGTACCAAAAAGTATTTTGTTATTCACTATAGAAGCTTTCATTGAAGCAGACTTCACTGTATAAGTGAACTCAAAGTAATTTTATAGATTAAAATGTTTTCACTTTATATCATATGAATTTAACATGTATTTTTTTTCTAAGTACCATTTTCATTACCCTTATATATATTTGAATGGACAATATGTCCATTATCACAATTGGTGGAACATAAATGACTTTTGAAAGACTTTACTGAATTAAAAATGTCACATTGTATTTATTATTAAAATGCTAAGTTACAAACCTAAAAAGCTCAAGTAGGATTGAATATAATAGGCATTAATGTTCATGTTTTTAAATAAATTATATAAAAGTTTTCCTTGTGCAACTTGATAAAGTAGAATGGCAGGTTATGGAGCTCCAGGTTCATGAACTGTAGCTCTGTCACTTTTGGTGGTCCAAATTTTTAAGAGCTCCTGAGCAATAAACTATTTATTTTAAAGAATGCTTATAAACCATTATAGGAAATACACTATATGATATCTACCATGAGTATAATTTAGAAAAAGCAGTAATAAAATTATAGATGATAGTGGAAAATAATTTTTCATTAATCCTCATATTGAATTCAAGTTCATACTTATTATTAAATGTTAGTTATTAATATACCATTTATAGTGAAAAACTCCATGATGAATTAGATCATTACTACATGACAGCACATAGAAATGGGTTGAGAGAAGTGTGATATTTAATTTACATGAACTACACAAGTGTCAAAAGTGATGATGCTTACAGTTAACATTAACAGATTGCAGATTTCCCTTTGTTTGTCTGCTATTTTAGGAATATATGGGTACATTACAGTATCAATAATAGTCTTTTCTCTTGATGGTTCTTTGTGGTCCATTTAACATTGTCTTAATAACAGCTGATGGATAACCATTTTTCATAAGAGTTTGTTCTATATAGATTTTTTTTTCCAAATCACTAGTTTCTGAACAAACTTCTTTTCCTCTGTTCCATACTGATAATATAACTCCATCTTTTGTGTTTCTGGTGTGATTGGATGCATAGGTTAGATATTTTTCTGTATGTGTAGATCTATATAGAACAAACTCTTATAAAAATGATTATCCATCAGCTGTTATTAAGAAAATGTTAAATAGACAAAAACACCATCAAAAGAAAAGACAATTACTGGTATTGTAGTGTACCCATACAATCCAAAAATAGCAGATATATTGAAGAAAATCTGCAATCAATATAGCATCAGAACAGCTTTCCAGAGCCATACCACACTTAGAGGAATTCTAACATCTACAAAGCCTAAACTTGAAATGCTGAAAAGAAAAAACTGCATCTATAAAATACCATGTGAATGTGGAAGAACATATATTGGTGAGACCAGCCATCCCATTGAAAAGTGCTTACAATAACATAAACTGATGATTAGAAGAGAAAAAACAGATGTGTCTAAGATAGCAGACCATATATGTACCAATGAACATATGTTCAATTGGGAAAATGCAAAAATATTGGATAGAGAAGAAAAGGTACAAAGAAGAAAATTTAAAGAAACTGCTGACATGACAATGGCAAAAAATCCCATAAGTCAACCTAGTGTGACTGTACATAATGTATGTAAACCACTAATCAACTTTGCTCTTAGGAAAAAGTGGAGAAATCAGGAAGAACCTCATAGATAAATATATCTCAGTTGGTTAGAGCATTACCTTAAAATTCAATAATCAAGAATCTAAGAATCTAGATTCAAATTCCATAACAGTTGAATGTATTTGGAATATTTAAATAAAGTTAAATTTTTCTAAAAACATTCAATATGCATATTAGATGTTGGAAATAGTTTAATATAAAAATACAAATAAACTGATGAAGTACTCTGTAAAATTATTTTTAAACAAAGCTGTACAAGAAAGAAGTATTTCTAAAATCAAAAAACCCAGTTTCAAATTCAAAAAAACTTTTAATATAGATTTAAAATGCTAGAAAGTTATATGCTATCATTATCAACCATTTTTGATCCACTGTCTCCAAGATTAATCCATTTCCTCTAACCCATTGCCTTTTTTCACAACACCCTAGCAAATTTCTCTATTTCATCCACACATCTAATAAGTGGTCTCTTTCTAGGTCATTTTCAATATCTTGAAATTCAGTTTACACATCAATTTATTTCTAATAGAATATTATATTATTAAAGATTATTACCTATTTGTCTAGAATCATTAACTGCAGAGATGTTAACATTTCTTGTTTCATAAGCTAAGAATGCTCCAAAAGCTAAAACAAGTCCTTTGTAGGCATATAGAGAGATTAACCATTTGACTTGATGATCAGAAGATGCAACCCAAACATAATATATTATATAATTTTCCATGTCGTTAGAATTCTAAACAAAGAAATAAAAAAAAGTATGTATATTAGCAATTCCTACTTTTCTGCAGTTTGTTGCTGTTCATTAGTCACATGATATATATATATATATATTCAGTGTGTCCCAATAAAATTGTGATTGATACCCCCTCCAAGCTACCTGCAGCACCATCTCTCAATTGACTTATGTGTTGTGTAGCATCACAATTAAGTTGTTCATCATAAAAATTTTAAGATGCCACTGTGTATGAATCATAAGTTACAACATGAACAATGTGGTACCATTAAATCTTGTATTAAATTGGGCAAAACAGGTATAGAAACTACTGAAATGATTCAAACTGTATATGGCAATGAAACCATGGGTTGCAGGAACATTTTCAAGTGGCTGATAAGATTTTGTGATGGTATAGAAAGTATTAAAGACAATCTATAAAAGTTTGAAACACATTTATTATATTTCATGTTATAACCCATAATCCAAACATGCTAACATCTTAAAATTTTTATAGCAAAAAGTTAAACTATAGTACATGCATTGATTCAGAGATGGCACTTCTGGCAGCAAAGAAAGAAATACTTTTTTTACCAGACACATTGTACATTATAACGATCCGAATTTAGAGCTTAATGTGATCTGTACTACAGGGCGCCATCTAGGCATTTGAACCTAGAAAAATTTATAAAGTAGGCAGATACGTAAGTAAAAAAAAAAAATTTTTTTTTTTAAATTTTGATTCCGGTCATTAGCCCAAGTCACTAGCTCATTGGAATAGCAGAGATTTATATTTGTAATAAATTCTTATCTAAGAATAATTTAAAAAAATAATAAAATAAGCCACTGCCAGTAATTAACATACAAACATTTATTTACGCACATATATATAAAATTTAACATTATTTTAGAATAACTTTTACTTTGAGTTTTAACTTGATTTTAGAATTTAAATTTACATTTTAATGTTTATGCTATTATAAGTTCGCACAGAGGGATTTATAAAAGTTGTTTATAAATGTTGAGTATAGATCGGTTACATAGATTACACGGCTAAAACATTTCAAAATAAACATAAACGATCAAAATACAAAAACATTGATACCGTCAATTGCATAGGGAATACAAGAAACCCACTGGTATTCATCGTAAGATACCGCAGTGGCACCAATAACTTAAAAGACATCCGAATAAATACATTTTAGATACTCACCGTAAGGTATCAGTATTTAACGAATGTCTATATATATTTTGATCGAATATGAAAACCAAAAACATAATTAGCCGGTAATGAATCCATGCAAGCGTCTATAAACAACTTAAATTTAATGCATTTTTATTTAGTGTCGAGTATGAATAGACTACATAGATTTGCATTTGAAGATAAAACATTCTATCCCGATTTAACCTTAGGCTAAAAGTTCGCAGTCAACCTGGCGTCAATCCATCTGATATATCAAGGTATTCAATGTAATACAAATACAGCAACACAAAATAGGTTAAGATAAGACATTGACTCTCATCAGATAGGAATATTACATCTATCTAATGAGAAGAACAATAAAACAAAATTCCATAGAAACGGACTGCGGTCATTTTGCCGACTTATGATCGCATTCCCTAGGCAAGAGGAAGTGTGCAGCATATACAAGCGATTCTGCCCATAGCGAATCTTGCATTACATCTACTAACTACATCAATATATCCAATCCATTGATCCAATTCAACAACGACACGAATAACCTAAGATTACCCTCCCCTAATATAACTTTACAAATCTATACAGCCATTCACGCCCGACTTAAGTTTATCATTGATATATTTTAATTTATCAGAAAACAGAAATCATGATAAAACTTAAAGAACAAAAAAAATATATAAATGGAAATGATTTTACAAAAGAAATACATCAAATAACATTTTAACTACTTTGTCAGATAGGAAATTTTTATATTTATAAATATTGAAAAGTTTAGTATTTAGAGTTCTTTTATTTAGAAATGTTCATAAATTATTTATATTTAAAGCTGAGAGTTCAAAAAGTTCTTACGATTTTAAAACGTTCCTTTTATCCATTGCTTGCCATTTGGAATCCACATTAAATCCCCCGATGATCCTGTTGTCCTCAGTATAAGAAAAGCGATGTTTCATTTCTTTTTTTTTTTTAAACAACTGAAGGGATTGAAGAGTGCATCTTTCCAATCCCTTCTCCTTCAACTCCACACTAACACATATAGTCACATCTCCTCCTTCTAATTAATTGAACCAAAATCACTTTTTATTTCCAAATTTTTTCTTTTATATATAACTTTAGGATCCAATGGACATGACGTCATCATTGATGATGATCCTTCCATTGAGGTCCGATTTCCCTGATGGATTTCTTTCATTGGCCATTCTGTTCCTATTGTTTTCCTATCTGACCATTGCTTATACATTTTAGATGCCCAAGGCTAGTTTACTAATTAAAATAATCATTTCCATTTTACAAAAGATTAATTAATCTGTTTTCAAACTTAAACATATATTTTTATCTCTAAATCTTTTCTGAAAATTTAGTTTTAAAATACTTTTTCTTTAATAAAGTTTTATTTTAATAATTATTTATCTGTGTGATTTTATATATATGCGAGTTTAAGATGATTTTTTTTATTTTTAATTCTTAAAAAAGAAGTTTTTATTGGCGAACTTTTATTTTTTTTCATGTTTACTAATAAAAAACAATGTAACGACGTCTGTGCCCGTTACAATATATATATGTATGCTTAGCAGTGATGTTGCTGAAAAACCCATCAATCACCATTCATAATCAGCAATCAATATGCATAGTTTCAAGACTAAACCACTTTCTCTAGTAATCAATAATAGCTTTTTTGTTTTGTACTTCCATATCTTCTTTCATTTCTAATTAAACTCAAGATAAGAAAAGATATTATTGGGTAAAGTTGTTGAGTTTTGGTACTATCACTCATGATTGATGATTTCCCTAGGAATATTACTGCTAAATATATTTCTAGTTATTTACATGGAAACCACACCACAATCTTCACTTTGCTAACTTCATAATAAATTCATGAAAATATTAAATTTAATATACCATTTTATAAAGTTGTAATTATTTATTAAGTGTAAATACTTTTAAGACAGGCTTTAACCTGTTAAAATGCACCTTGAAATTTATAATAGTCAAGAAATATCTTTATTTTGTTGATAGAGGGACCTCTCAAACCATGACAGAAATTGGCCTATATAAGTGAAAAGTTAGGTTAAAGTTAAGACAGTTGCTCTTATCTTTATAAAAGTCGCTATCTTGTGTTATGGTTTGAGAGGTCCCTCTATTGGCAAAATAAAGATATTGCTTGACTATTATAAATTTCAAGGCACATTTGAAAAGATTAAAGCATGTCTTAAAAGTATATACCATTTTATATAAATATTGAAATTGTAATAAAATTCAATTTTCTCTTAGTTTTTTTAAAAATATTGTGACAACATCACAATATAATTTTGGGATAATTAATCGATAAATTTAAGATTCAATGTATTTTACATAGGTAAAATCTGTATGTGTAAAGAGTTAAAAAATACAAGAGAAAAAAACTAAAAGATAAAAAGGAAACATTTTCCCACCCCCATGCACTACAATAAATTCTTTTTTTTATAACTTGATAGAAATTAATTTTAAAATAAACTGTGTTCTTCATTGATCATATTATTAAAATGTTTTTATTTAAAAAGGAACTGGAAAAATTAGACATGGAGGTATTCATTTAAATTGTTTTATTAATTTTAAAAAAGGAAGTAAAAATAAACCTTCTTATATTCTTCATTTAAAAGCCTTGGGTTGTCTATGTTGAAAAAAAGAAATGTAATGAGGAGTTTAGAATGACTTTGCTTGGTCCATTCATGCTGCCATAAATTATTCAGTTCAAAACAAAAGCAATGATATCTTTTATTTGTGAAATCAAAAGTGAATAACTATCAGGTGGGCAGTGAAAATCAAAGTCAATAAGAAGTTTCATTTTAAGATTTTTTAAAGATTTGTTATTGTTGTTTCAAAGTCAGCCAGTTCATTTCTATTTGGATTGTTGTTTTTATTTGTATGTTGTATTGAAAAGCTGACAGTTATCATTTTCATCAAAGTGGACAACAATTCTTGCCACTCTCCCACCCATTCCTCTCTTTTTAAAAAGCAAATAAGAAAGAAGAAATTTAAAAATTTTAAAGATAAATAATTAGAATTCTAAAACAAATTTGTCAATTACAAATACTATAAGAGGTTGTTTGACATTATATATCAATTAATTTTGTAAGTCACTATTAAGTGTGGAAGTGATTGTATCCCACCTTCCATTTTCTCAAAAGACGAAATTGAAAAGACAAATAATACTAAATAAAAGTATATTAATAATTATTAATATACTTTCATCAAGTGATTTGAGTCAAAGTTGTAAGGGCAACACATCTGACGCCTATCAAATGAACTGTAGTCATTTACTATCTATATATATACTGAACAATGATAAACATATATCTAAGAGATTGTGATCTGGGCCAACTGATGAATACTGGTTAAGCATGAAAGTGCATCTTGGGGATTATAGATCTCTTTTTCACATGTCTTTGATCATATATTTATGATTACATTCTTCCAAAAGGTGTTAAAAGTGGATAGACACCTTTCCCTACCTTGCATGAGAATGGTGTAATAAAAATTACACTGCAGAAATATTATTATTAAATAATATGAAAGGTTTGCAAAAAAGACATATCAATGAAAAATATTAAGAGGTTTTAGATTCCACTTGAATTTATAAATTATGTAGTTCCTTTTCCAAGTTCAAAGATCCCTCAATTGATAGATTAGTCATTCCAGTATTTTTTCATGACATCAAAGCAGTGTTTTAAAGAAACAAAGAGAAAATGCAATGTAGATAGCTGACTAAATAATTATTACATTTTTTTTTTATATTAAACTACATAAAAATCTTTTATCTCTGATGTAACAAGGCAACCTAAATCCATAAAAAAACATTTAATTTAAAATATATATCCAATCAAGTCTCTTGATTTATTATTAATGCATTCATCATGAATTGAAATCAATTATAACTGTTCATCACAATAATATTTGGTTTGAGTTTCAAGCTTTAGTTTACTTGATAAATTGAGGTTTGAAAGGATAATCTGAATTTTTACTCTGGTAGAGAGACACTTTAGGATGGACTTCAAGTGCAATGAAGAATTATGAATTTTAATTCATTGCATATATTTCTGCAGCAAACAATCAATCAATGACACTCATATAAATATAAATGTGTCTATGTAAGTGCAGGTATTTAAAATTATATACACTGTTCAATGACATAATTTATACACACCAGAATCATTTTTATCTTTGAAGAGACAACTATTCTAAATGTCTACCAGGATACAGTACTATTTTGTCAATAAAGGCTTGGAGGATATTGACAAAGACTTTGAACAACACTACTGCTAAAAGTGTGATTAAACACTCATTTGCTATTTTCAGTACAGATTTTCAAATAACTGTTATTTACATGCATTTATAATAGTTTTCAGAGTACTTCAAAAACAAAGCCCAAATTGATTTTGAAGGCATGACCACAACTCACCATTGTTTATGCATATTTTAAGAAAATTTTTGACATTTATATAAGATAGTACATTAATATATTAATAACAACATCACGTGACTTTTCATATGTTTGCATAAAAGCAATTATCTTCGCTCTAATCTAGAACTCTAGAATAAGGTGAAGAAAATTGTTATTAAAAGCACAAGAGCAGTCATATAATGTTATTAATCTTCCTAACTAAAGGGTAGGAGAGGTTTACAATTGCTTTAAAACTTAGATCTGAAAAATATATAGAAATTGATCTGGTATCAAATCACTCAAATGGATTAGCTTGACTGTAAAATCTTAGTTTTTTTTTTTTAATTTAAGACTAGTAGTTTCAAAAGTATAAAGGATGTCTGCTAGATGCTTAAGTATATTAGTTGCAGCTTTGAATCCTAGTCTTCACTGTTGAAGACAAAAACCAATAAGTCTGTGTCATTGATTACTCGAGTTTATAGTAGAGGGCTCTAGAATAGAATTAATAGACCTATACTTGACACAAGCTGAAAATACTTTTTAAGAAACAAACTGATAAAAAAAGCATTATATTATTTTGTTTTCAACATTATTTAGTATATTTATGTTTTAAGAGTTCATCTTAAATGTGTGCATGCACATACATATTTTTAAATTTTTTTACAAAGAGAAACTTTGAATCTTATGTAATAAGTAAATAGTAGTAGTAGTGGCAATGATAGTGTTGATGGAAGTAGCAGTGGTAATGGTGATGATAGTAGTAGTAGCAATAGTAAGTAGTTCTAGTAGTAGCAATAGCAGTAGTTTCTTCAGCTCCTGTTAAATTGGATTATTTAATCAATTTTATTTGTCAATAGTGCAGATATAAAAAAACCTGTACTGTAAAGAAAAAAATTCATATATTAAAATGTACTGTTGTAAGTCTGCTCACTCCTCATATATGTATATAAATGAATTATGTCCTGTACATGAGGGGTCAGATTGACTTATGGTCAACATGGGTAGGATGAGAAGATTGGCACCAATATAAGCTTTGAGTGTTCCATCATCAGATTTTTAATGAAATGAATGGCTGAAGAGTTGTGATGTGGAATGTATTGAAGCCTGTCCATTAAAATATGAAGATTGGCTATCTTAATATAAGCTGAGCATTGATTGTATATATGTGTGGAGATGATAATCTGGATCAACTGACAAGTGCTAGTTTAGCATGAAATACAGATATTGGTGAGTATTTTTATTTTCGATATGTATGTTATGAAGGGTGTCAGCAATATGATATAGCATGGATAGCTGAGGGTCATGTGGAAGTTTGAGTTCAAATCCTCTATATATTTTATATTGGAGTACAGGTATGAAAAAACATGTACTGTAGAAAAAAAATTCATGTATTTTATTGTTAAAAAAAAGTGGAAAGCCAATAAATAGAGCTAATTGTGCTCTGCAAGATATGCTCTTTCCAGTGCTAAAATCGAACTTAAAAAATATTGTAAAGTATATTAAAATTGTACTTTTCAATACGTCTGATATTTTAAAATCTGAAGATCTTTCTATTAATAATCTTGATAATTTGAAAAAAATTCATTTTTACAAAAATCTAAACCTATTGATAAGACTACTATTGAAATAAATGGAGGGGGGTAATCCTTTATTAAATAGAAAACTGGTTCCAGAATGTCTACTATAAAGTCTCAGTTGTTGTGATAAGTTTAATAAAGATAAATCTTTAGCTGATAATTACTTAGATCAGTGATCTTCAATCTTTTCACACCTGCAGACTGGCAAAAATAAGGATAAGATTTCGCGGACTGGAAAAAGTAAGAGTAAGATTTTGCAGACCGGCATAAGTCTACAGATAAATTTTTTTAAAGATTTAAACTGCTTAACCTTAGATAAGCATAATTGTTATAACTGACCAAAACAACACACTAGTTACCATGTATTGTAGTAGTGTTGCTTACCTTCACATGCTGAACACTCTTTTTCGAGTTGCGCAGTCATACTGCTACAGAAAAGAGTACAATAACAATCATTCTCATTAATGTACCTGCATTGCTACATTTATTATTTCATTGCTAAAACATGCAAAAATAAAATTTTATTCACCTGAATGTTGGGAAATATCACAGCTAGTATAATTACATAACAATGATTATGATAAATGTAATATCTGTATTTAATGTTAAATAAGCAAGATGAAGTTATATACATAAAGTTTGTATAATGAAAAACTTTCTTTTTTTTTTTTTTTAAATTTTGAATCTGGTGTTATTTTAATCTCATTTTTACCCAATTAAAAAAAAGAAACAGAATGAAAAGTTGTTTTGGTAAAATATCACATAAAAATAAAACAATCATTATAAAAATGTCATTTTGCTAAAAAAAAAAAAAAGAATAGATTTACATTTTGATGAAGGGAAATCATCATCAATGATCTGTCTCCATTTTCTGAAGTTTACAATTTCAAAAAGAAATTCCACACACAAAATAAAAAGATGATACAAATGTAATAAAATTTTTTGCTATATGTAACCAATAAATGAGTTGACACAATACAGAAATGCTTACTAAATATAGATGTGTAATTATCATGAGATTGATGCTTTGTTTTTTAAAGATTGCATTTTTAGATAAATTCCTTTAATTATTATTTAGTAATTATAGTAATATCTAATAATTTAAATAAAATTTTGATTTATAATTAATTTTATTTAAGCAATTGTGAAATAAAAATAGTTTATACTAATTAAAAGTTTCAAATCTTATTATTTTGTTATTACAAACTTTCCTGTCAGTTTAGCACGGACCGGCAGAAAACTTCTGCAGACCGATGCCAGTCTGTGGACCAAGAGTTGAAGACCACTGACTTAGATGATAAAAATATTAATTTTATTTAGGACAAAGTTAATTTTTAATCAATCAAATAACTTAATTATTGAAGATGTACAAAAATCTAAATATACATATGTGTTTTTTTTTTAAAAAAAGGGAATAACGACAAGACATTGACATGAATAAATTAAACCATTAAAATATTATAATGTAATATTTTTAATCTAGACATATAGAACAAATTCAAACATCAGCTACAAATCAACTCTATTAAAATGAAACAACTGTGGAAGATCATAAAAATTATCACATTTTGATTAACAAGTGTCAAACTAACTCCACCCACAACTTTCACATGAGTCACTCTAGACAATACATAAATGATTATCATGAATCACTTATTAAATTAGAGATTATCTGTAGCCCAATTATAAAATTTAAATCTCAGTTAAAGATTAATATATGTTTTTACAATATATATTACACCATAATATTATCATTATACAATGACAAATTAAACCACCACTTTTTTCTTTTAAAAATATATATATATGTTTTTCAATATTATAAATAAATATATAAACTCATTTCTTTCCAATAACTTTATTTCCATATATTAACTAATGAACATATATAAAAATTCACATATTATCCACTTTCCAATGTTTCAATTGTTTTTTTTACATCATTATTATAGTCATTTTCAAGGTTGTACAGCAAAACACACATATCTTTACATAAATACTCTAAATACAAAAACCTCTTTCTTATATTAACATATCAAATCCATTATAATAAAACATATTAATTATACATAATTATATTTTTACTTACTTCTCCCTCCCTCTACTTCCTTTATCTCAATTTAATTATCAAGTATACATTTTCAAAAATATTAGAAACCATCTAAAACACCAGCAAACAACAAACTATTTATAATTGATATGAAAATTAGATAAAATAGGGAACTTGGGAGTGGGTTAAATGATATAAATAGTTTGTTGTTTGCTGGTGTTTTAGATGTTTTCTAATACCTTTGAGAAAGTTATACTTGATAAGTAAAAAGGAAGTTTTATAATGAAGAAAGTAAAGGGAGGGAGAGGTAAGTAAACATATAATTATGTATAATTAATATATGGCTGCAGAAAGGAGTTTGCTATTAACTGAAAGGAGACCCTTTGATTCCTCTTGGAGGCCTTAAAGGAACTGAGCAGGGCAAATTCCTAATGTCTACTCCATACATTCTTGTCATTGCAGCTGTAATTACTATGTGATTATTCATAAAGTATACAAACATGGATGGGCTGCTCACCAACATGCATTAGCCAGCATGGTGAGTTTATTGGCTTTTTACCTCTGAGTTTAAGATCAAGAAACACCATGGTCTTTCTTCTCAGTTGCCTGATAAGGCAGAATGAATGTTTGTATAAATGACATTTTCCTAATAGATATATACAATTATGACAGACAAAAATAAATCATGGCTCTTATTCCCAGGAGGCTGTAAAGTCACCAACCAAGGCAGCGGTTGGTGGCCAAAGGTGGAGGGTGCTAAAAATCCCCTGATTGTGGACCCAGGCTGCCATTTGATGATGACTTTTTATTTAGGTACTTACAACTGCAGATCACTTTCAAGTGAAGGAAGATTGCAAGAATTAGAAAAAGAACTGTCTTATATTAAATGGGACATTATTGGACTTTGTGAAGTTAGAAGAAAAGGTGAAGAGACAATTGATTTAAAAAGTGGACATGTACTCTATTATAAAGGCACAAATATTGGAAATACAAGTGGAGTAGGATTCATTATAAATAAAAAGTGGAAGAACAACATTGTGGAGATTGATGGTGTATCAGACAGAGTGGCAAGATTAGTTATACAACTTAATAGCAGATACCAAATGCAGATAATTCAGGTTTATGCCCCAACAAGTTCTCATAGTGATGAAGTAGTAGAAGATTTTTATATGGATGTACAAAAGGCTTTCAGTCAGAGTAAACAACATTTTAAAATTGTTATGGGAGACTTTAATGCTAGAATTGGTAAACAAATGAAAGATGAAAGTGCTGTAGGTAATTTTGGTTATGGTAATAGAAATGAGAGAGGACATAGACTAGTGGAGTTTGCTGAAAAAGAAAAACTTTATATTATGAATTCTTTTTTTTGAAAAAAATGTTAAAAGGAAATGGACATGGAAGCATCCCAATGAAGGTACAGCAGAATTGGATTATATTTTGACTAACAGAAAATACATATTTCAAGATTGTAATGTTCTTAATAAATTTAACACAGGAAGTGATCATCGATTAGTAAGATGTAAGATACGTGTTAATGCAAAACTAGAGAGACAAAAATTATTAAGAAAAACAATATTTACAGTTGATATTCCTAATCTTCAGAAACATTCTAATGAATTTAAATTAGAACTTACAAATCGGTTTCAAGTATTAGTAGATTTTGAACATGATTCAGATTTGAATGAAATTAATATGAAAATAACTGATACACTTTTAAAAACTGCAACAAAGATAGCTGGTAGAAAAAAGCAGCAATTGACCAATAAAATTTCTACTGAGACTAGAGAATTTATGAAGAAAAGAAGGAATATGAAGATATACAAAAATGATGCATTAAAAAGGATTGAATATCTCGAATTTTGTAAAATGGTATGGAAAAGAGTTGAAAATGATATAAGAAAGTATAACTGTGAACTAGCAAGGAAAGCTGTAGAAGAAAATAAAAGTCTCAAGAATGTAAAACAACATTTTGGTATTGGTAGAAAATTTATATCTGCAATAAGAAAAAAAAATGGAATTATTACTAAAAAGAGAGATGACATTATGAAATGGGTAGAAGACTTTTATCAAGAATTATATAGTAATAAAGAACAAGTACCTCCTATTTCTATTACATCTTCTGAATTGCCCAGAATTTTAAATGAAGAAGTGAAACATGCAATTAAATGTATGAAGAAAGGAAAGGCTCCAGGTAATGATGGAATTATAATTGATATATTAAAAGAAGCAGGTGAAGAAATAGAATTTTTTTTTAGCAAAGTTATATACCAAATGTCTAAATGATAAAGATGTACCAGATGATTGGAAGAATGCAGTAATAATATTAATATTTAAAAAAGGTGATAAAGAAGATATTAGAAATTACAGACCTATCAGCCTTTTATCAGTTTTATACAAAATTTTTACCAAGATAATTACAACTCATCTACAGAGAACATTGGATTTCCACCAACCAAGAGAACAAGCTGGATTTAAAAGTGGTTTTAGTACAGTAGATCATATCCAGGTATTGAGAGAAGTTATAGAAAGGACAAATGAATATGAGTTGCCATTATGTTTTGGATTTGTAGATTATGAAAAGGCATTTGATTCTATAAACATTTCTTCAGTGATTAAAGCATTGGATCATCAAGGTATAGATCCAGGATATTGTCATATTTTAAAGAATATTTATAAAAATGCAACAGCAACAATTAGATTACATAATGATACTGGGAAAGTCAACATTGAGAAAGGTGTAAGACAAGGTGACTCCATATCTCTAAAACCTTTTACAGCAGTTGTGGATTAAAATGGGAGACTAAAGAAGTGAAAGTAAATAATGCTTCAGAGCTGCAGGAAATGTTGCAGGAGTTATCAGATGAAAGTAGGAAAGTAGGACTAAAGATAAATGTTAAAAAGATTAAAGTAATGTTTAATCGATTTGCTCAAAATATGAAAATAAAGATTGATTATGATGAATTAGAAGAAGTTAACAGTTAAAAATACCTTGGTCAGATTATTAATACAGATGGAAACATAATGGATGAAATTAATCATAGAATTAAACTTGGTTGGAGTGCTTTTGGTAGAAATAACTTGATACTAAAAGGAAATATGCCTATGTGTTTGAAAAGGAAGGTTTTTAACAAATGTGTTTTACCAGTTCTTACTTATGGATCTGAGACTTGGACACTTAATAGAAGAGCAATGCAGAGACTCCAGACCACTCAAAGAAGTATGGAGAGATGCATGTTGGGAGTAACAAGAAGAGATCGAAAATGCAATGTATGGGTAAGAGAACAAACAGGTGTTACTGACCTCACTGAAAAAATTAAAAGATTGAAGTGGAGTTGGGCTGGACATATTGCTAGAAGAGATGATAATAGATGGACAATTGAAATCTTAAACTGGATTCCAAGAGATTGTAAAAGACCCAGAAAGAGACCACATGTGAGATGGATGGATAAAATAAGAAAGTGTGCAGGGGTGATGTGGATAAGATAAGCTAAAGATCGGAGAAGATGGATTAAACTTGGAGAGACCATCATCCTGCAGTCATTTGATAATGGTTAATCATGATGATGATGATGATGATAATTAATGTTTTATTATAATTATATATAATTAATATGTTAATTATGTATAATCAATAAGTTAATTATGTATAATTAATATGTTTTATTACAATGGATTTGATGTGTTAATGTTAATATAAGAAAGATATTTTTGTATTTAGAGTATTATGTAAAGATATGTATTTTTTGTAGATCCTTGAAAATGACTGTAATAATGAGATAAAAAAGAGTTAAAACGTTGGAAAGTGAATATGTAAATTTATATATATATGTTTATTAGTTAATATATGGAAGTAATGTTTTTGGAAAAAAATAAGAAGTTTATGTATTTATTTATAATATATGTTTTTAATTAAAAATATAACACAAAACTAATTTAACACTAGCAATGTTAGTCCTAAATCTTTTCAAAATTCAAGAATGATAAAACTTTTATTTTAGCTGTAACAGATTCCAACATATGAATAATCAATATTTCCACAGAAGAGTTCCATAATTTGCTAACTCAGAAGAACCTGTGACATATGTTGTACAAAAGTTTAAATCATCCAAATAATCGTTGCCTAATTCTTGATTTTCATGACACCGCACAGAAAAATATTTTTCAAAAACATATTCAATTTCTAAATGACAAGATAATTTATTAAAATGCCAAATAAAAAATTGCCATATTGACTATACAGAACAAGATTTGCATTCTCTTCTCAACAATTATGATGATCTTCCAATTCAGGGGATTGTTAGAAAAGAGAATGATTGCACTTTTAGTAACAAAAATGGAAATCTATAATCTCACACAAAAAAAGTACAGCTATTCAAACAAATCCATATTGTATTCCGCTGATACGTCATTTTTCATCATCATCATTAGAAAAAAATCATCTCAAAATTTTTATTACAAAAACTAGAAATCCTCTTATCAAGTACTGCCATGATTATTTCTGTAACCATTATGAACTAAAAATAACAGGATCCACCATTGTTCCAAGAACACAATGTCTTCACTTCTTATCAGTTCTGAGCAACATATACAGTTTAAAGCTTTTGAAACCATTTTTGAAACTACATAAATTCAAAACTATTTAGATAACCAACTTTTAATGAATGCAAAACTCTCTGTTAAAACAATTCAACCAAATAGATATACTTCTAACATATCCAATAATAGATATATTGGTTAAAAGGATATCATTTTGGATACAAAACTAGATTATACCACTATGCCACATCACTGTCATCAGATAATAGGACAGGTGAATTCAAATTTGTCCAAATCAGGAAATGTGCAATAAAGTGAAATCAAAAACTCAAAATTACTACTACCACCAAACTTGATCTGCAATCTCTTTCTCATCACAAAATCCAAAATCATCAACTCATAACTACTGGATTAAATACATCTTGTTCCATTACTATAGTACAACAAAATTTTATAGTAAGAATAGCTATATATAGATGAACTCCTAGAAGAAAAAAAATCTATAATCAACTTTAAATCATAAATGGTAAAGTGATTCCTTCAGTTTAGACAAAGCTAGCAAAAAATAAATAAACCTTAAGTTTAATCTGAACTTCAACCAGTCATGGATATTCATTATTACTTACTGCTTTAATCAATCCTCTATCAGATAAATCACCAATCAGTTATATTCTAAAGTCAAACTCTAAGCAGGACACATAAACCTAAGAATTTTACAATGGTACTGCTCAATATTAAAAAACAATTTAATACTTAATTTGTTTTACATAATTCAATACACAAATTTTCTCACATTCAATCTTCTCACTCTCTATCATAACAAATACCACATTTATATTAATCCTACCTGCTTCATGCTCTCTCCTTACAACCCTTCAAGCACATTAAAATTATAACTATTGATGTCAGAGGAATCAACTCTCTTCAAGAGGTTATTCACAATCAATAATTTGATCACACAGTTTGCACTAGACATCTTATTGTTTACAGAGACTAAACAAACAGCCAATACTAAAGCAAAACCACTAAAATACCTAAGTGTAGATTAGGTTTCTTAAAATTATCACAGCCAAACATCTTTGCAGCTGAGTGGGAGCTTTAATTCACCTTATGACTACATTTCAATCTTTCAAAATTCTTTATCTAGAACAAAATATACGAATAATTATTTTTATAAACATTGACTTAATCAGTAACATAATTGCATTTTATATGTATAACAAAACAGAATTAATAATGCAATTAATTAATCAAACAAATCTCAAGTTAGGTACAAACTTTCTTTCAGTAAATATGATGGGAGACTTTAACATGTTTTATCGGCATTTTGTTTCTAGATTTCTGCCTAATTCATTTCTTTTATTCACCTGACTTCCATTTTAATGTTTATTACATTGGTCAGTTTCTCTCACCATTTCTCTCTTAATGCAGAAGTCAAAGTCAACCTTGGAGTCTATCTGTTCTTTTCACAGGCAACACAGTAAGAATACTATACAAATCAGCCACTCCTGAAGCCATTCTTTTTGACACACACACACACACACATATATATATATATATCAGTGAATTGTGTGCTAGTATGCAGCTAAAGAGAAATTTGAAAACTTGTGTTTGATATTCATAGCTGGATGAAACTGAAATAGTGAGGAAATGTATTGTGATTATATATACAGTAGAAGAAATTTAAATTTGAGTAAAATTGTTGTAATTACTGTTATAAAGTTCATTTTTTAGAGAAGGGGAAGCATGAGTCTCTTCAATTAATAGTTTGGAAGGAGTTAACTATAAAGTATGCTTTTTAATTTTCATTGTGGGTTGTCTTCCTCTACATACTTAATACTTGCTGTGGTTGTTGTGAATATGTGTTTAATTAATTTTTGATGGTTGAAAAATACTAAACTGCACTCTGTTTTGGTAGTTGTTTTCTTGTAGATATATTGGTGTTGAGATATAGCGATGCATGAGAAAATAACCAGAGTGTAGTTCAGTATTTTTTGCCCATCAAAAATTAATTGGATTTATATTCATACCAAACACAGAAACTATTAAGTATATACGGGAGACAATTTTTGGTGAAAAATTAGAGAAGCAATATTTTATAGCTAACTTCCTCCAACCTATTAACCAAAGAAACTTATCTTTCTCCCTCTCCAAAAATGAACTTTATAACAGTAATTAATATTCAACAATTTCACTCAAATTTAAATTTCTACTACCACATATATAATCACAATACACTATCTCACAGTTTTATTCCAGCCATGAATATGAAAGCACTGAGCATATATTAATACATCAACTCTAAGCTCAAACTTCTCTTTAGCTGTGTACTAGTGCACATCAATTGCTTTAATTAAAGTGAATTATAAGCATAAACTCTATTTATATATATTTAAAAAAAATCAACATTTAATCAAATTGATGCATGATTTTTTTATCAACATTATTAATTCTAATATCAATTTTTCTACACAAAAAATAAATCTCCAATCTGTATTAAAAAACTAGATATTAGTCACAACATATAAAAATATCCCCAAAATATTAGCTTACTACATTTCCACTGAAAAGACAAAAATATTCTTAGCACAACTTCACAATTAGTCCAATGGGTATTTTCATTTGACACTTGGCTATAAAACCAAGTTATTAAAAATTCATAACTTATCATTGTGAGAAAATATGTTGCCACCATATTTTTTACCACTTCAAAACAAATTTCAATTTCTTGAAGCACCTAATATATCCCCTTAATGTTTCATTACAATAACAATCATGAAATTCATAAACTTCAAATTGTTCTTAAATTAAATACCACCTCAGATAGTACTCATCCAGATTTTCATGTAATCCTTAAGTTTATTCTTTTACATTTCAACTATATTATGTTCCATATCATTATCAACTTTCTAAATCACCTTTTCACACAAATTCACAAAATAGATCAATTATACCCAATCTCATTGATAACATTTTAAAAAGAGAACATTACAACATGTCTCCTCAGTAATTTACAATCAATCTCCATGATTCAATTATTAATTAAAATTACTGAAACTCCAATTAAGAACAAAATTCAACTTATTCTACTCATCAATATTTTTGCTTATCTATATGTTAAAGAATGAACATCTATCACTCTGGCAGGTATGCTCTTCAGAATAATCATTGACCAAATTAAGTAATCTAAAAAGATTGATCCTATTACAATACAGCTAGCCATAATATCAGTTTTTGACTCAGTTCCAATAACTAAACTCCTGGAACTATTCAAACAATGCAATATTCCTACAAATATTCTATATATTATTGCTAATCTCCTCATTAATTGGGAAATCCATATAACTCTAAATGGTAAAATAACACTAGGTTTTATTCCATATAATTTAATATCACAAAAATCCCCATTAAGTGCTTTGCTTTTTATTATATGTATTAACTCCTGCCCATTGAAATTGAAAACAAATCTTACTAGTATTTATGTATTACCCAGCAATCAATCTATCCAACATATCTCCTATATGGCTAATCTTGTCATTATTCTGTCTTCTAAGAAATACACTTAACTAATTGCTTACATGAACAAAATATTAAAACCTGTTCTCTAAGTTTTGATATAATCAA
Organism: Epiperipatus broadwayi; assembly: GCA_028023455.1. Taxonomy (NCBI): domain Eukaryota; kingdom Metazoa; phylum Onychophora; class Udeonychophora; order Euonychophora; family Peripatidae; genus Epiperipatus; species Epiperipatus broadwayi. Next base: position 4,129,081 of record JAQFVV010000047.1, read on the forward strand.
ATTATCTGCCTGAATCATTCTTTCAATGAAAATTATTACTTCCTCTTTCACTACATTTCCTCATAATTTTTTGGCTATCCCATAGATCTTTTAATCAATAAAATGAGATACTACTGAAAACAAGCTCCTAATTTCTATAAAAACTATCCTTAATTTTCTCACTCATGGTATTTTTTATTTCATGCCAAAATTTCTCTTATTAACATGCTCATCTTCTCAATACTTCTTATTACTTCTCTGTTCTTAAATTCATTATTCTACAAAATTAATCCCTCTTGCACTAAACTGATCTTGTGTTGAAAAGAAAAATATTCACTATCAGTATAAAATCTATGCAAACACCTTCAAAGTTTAATGATCATTCTATGCACTGCATTCCTGTCTTTTTTCTACCAAGGGCAATATATGAAATCATTAGAATCCTTTGTGCTTTGTCATACACCCAAAAAATTTTTGTCACTTTCACATACACTCCACCACCAACCATGAAAAACTGCTAGATAACTTACTCAAATCAATTATTTTCCACACTCCACTAACTACTATATTGTTCAAGCAAAAAAATTCACTATTAGAATGCCTATAACTTATTAAACAAGATGTCACTATTGGAAAACCCACTAAACTTTATAAACAAGTACATCACTCAAAAATTCAAACGGTGATCTTGAACCTAAATATCTGGATTTACTCACTAAAATTAGTTCGTTAAAATAGGCAAAACTTTCTCTGTACAGTAGTATCACTCAAAGCAAGACAGAGTAATCAATGGATTCCAGAAGGTTTGTGCATGGGAGATAATGATCATGTGATGTTTAAAGGTTTAAAATTAATTTGAATGCTCTTCTTAACAATAGCTTTTTATTTCTTCAAAAGGGCATCTATGTTAGCCTTAACTAATGCTAACATAGATGCCCTTTTCCCATTATCTCATAAGGCCAATAAACATCACATGACCACCATCTCTTATGCTTGTGTATAACGTGTTGTTAAAACAGGCAAAACTCACTATACATATGCCACACACAGCAAGATAGAGTAATCAATGAATGCCAGAAGGCTTATGCATAAAATCCCCATCTAGTGCCTACTCATGCAATATCCCCAGACTAGTTTCTGGCTTGTGGCCTTCATCAGTGAGGAGCTTTGGATCTGAGAGCACTGCATCTAGATCTTAGGATCTAATGCAACCCTCCAGCAACCACCTTTTATCTCTATTTAACTACAAAACTATGAGTCTTAAACTGAAAACACTTTAATGTTTCCAATTCAAGCCCATCAGCTTATATAGTTATATGGGTCTGAACCAATCCTGCCTAATAGGATATTGGTGGCTATGGTTATTAAAGAACCAAAGACACCAAAATGTATGGGAACTGAACAGGGTTCAGACTCATATAACTATATAAGCTGATGGGCTTGAATTGGAAACATTAAAGTGTTTTCAGTTTAAGACTCATAGTTTAGTAGTTAAATGGAGATAAAAGGTGTTTGCTGGAGGGTTGCATTAGATCCTAAGATCTAGATGCAGTGCTCTCAGATCCAAAGCTCCTCCCTGACAAAGGCCACAAGCCAAAAACTAGTCTGGAGATATTAGATGAGTAGGCACTAGATGGGATTTTATGCACAAGCCTTCTGGCATCCATTGATTACTCTAGATTGCTGTGTGTGGCATACGTATAGTGAGTTTTGCCTGTTTTATCTCATAAGGAAGAGAAAATCATACATCTTTTTCATAATTGTTTTGCTTCACACACATCACTCCCATTTGTTTGATTACACATTAACCATATAATACTTCCTTTGTAGCTCTGCTTTGCACATGTATCACACTCTCATTTGTTTAATTATATGATCTCACTTTCTTTTTCTTACTGTACTATTTAATACTATGAACAAAAGCATTTCCTCTAATATTAGAATGTGCATTTTAATCTTATTTACCCATGGGTTTTGAACTGTCATTTTAGCTTCAATCCAACATCTTGTAAACTATGGTCTCTTCTGCAATAAATTGTGTAAATTAAAATCACAAGTCACTTTGGCTGCATAAATGCAATTCCTAGACAACTATGAAAATCCTTCTATAATTATCATCATGTAAATGTATACTTTATTTTGTTCAAGGTTTTCCATGTATTTTATTCTTCACTATTAAATATATTTAATCTTGAGAAATTATTCACTGTAATCAAAGAATTTTACTTGTAATTGAAATCCAGTGTAATTAATTTATTCCTTTCAAAAATAGTAGTAGTAATAACAGCAGCAGCAATAGTAATAATAATAGTAGTAAAACTTTATTATAGAGCAAACCATGCTTCAAGTGGATTTAAAGTATGTCTATTTTTAAAAAATAAATTTACATTTTAGATATAATGACCTCTGGGGTGGAGCCTTTTAGAAATGGTCTCACTGTGTTGTATAATTAGAGCCCCAGTAGTTGTTTAAAGCTAACTTTTAGTTCAACACTGAAGACACAGTGATCAGAGAAAGTAATAGGAATAAGTGAAAGGTTAATGATAAAATGGAGATAAAGTAAGGAGAATAACAAGTCTATTAGAATAGAATATTTTGGAATAGAAAAAGAAATCATCTGAAAAGAAACCTTCAGCATGTATAAGTCTTCTAATGATAGAGTATATGAGTTTAGAGACAAACTCAGCATATTCCACATTGAAATCTCCAAAAGGCTGAATGGATATGGTATGTTTTCAATAACATATTTATTCTGTTGATTAAATAATAAAAATAAGACTCCTTTATTACTTACTTAATGATCTAGAAACACTATCCTTAAAACAAAAAATATTTTCTGTAATCAATCCTCCATTACATTAATAACGTTGTTAAAGCAGGAATATAAAACAAAAAATCAGCAGGATCAGGCAAAATAGCTTTCTATTAAAAAATCCACAATTTTTCTACCACACTCACATAATTTAATTCAAGAATTTTATTACCTAGACACTTGACTATAGGAATAAAAAGATCATGTCAACCCTCACTTTTTAAAGATAATTAATTAGTCACAGATAGAGACATGTTATGTCAAATATACTTCCATTTCAAAGTTAAGTTACAAACATTGAAGAAGTCAAATCCTTCTCCACTTTATTTCAGTTATAGTGAAGGAAATCATAAAATTACAAAAAGAGATATTGTATTTAAACTAAATTTATTTCCAGACAGCATACACACATGTCCACAGGCATTATATTTTAGTATCCAGTTATTTCTACCAAAAGCACTCCAATCAAGTTTAATTCTATGATGTTTCTATCTGTATTAATAATCTAACCAAGATATTTGCTAACTTCTTCTAACTCATCATAATCAATCTTTAGTTTCATATTTTGAAAAAATCCATTGAACCTTACTTTAGTCTTTTTAATATTTATCTATGGTCCCTATTTTCCTACTTTCATCTGATAATTCCTGCAACATTTCCCACAGCTCTAAAGCATTATTTGCAAAAACAACTACATCAACTGGAAAATATAAATGACTTAAATAATCTCCATTTACTTTTACTCCTTTAGATTCCCATTTTAATCCACAAAATACTTATTGCAGCACTGCTATAAAAAGTTTTGAAGGTATGGAGTCACCCTGTCTTACATTCTTCTCAATGTTGAATTTCCTAGTATCATTGTGTAATCTAATTGTTGCTGTTGCATTTTTATAAATATTCTTTAAAATATGACAATATCCTGGATCTATATCTTGATGATCCAATGCTTTAATCACTGAAGAAATGTTTATACAATCAAATGCCTTTTCAGAATCTACAAATCCAAATCATAAAGGCAACTCATTCATTTGTCCTTTTTATAACTTCTCTCAATACATGGATATGATCTACTGTATTAAAACCACTTTTATATATGCAATAATATTATTATTCGATGTCTATATTTTTAAAGCAATATAAGTAATTATACAACTGAATATTTGTAAATACAGTAACTAAATAATTAAAAATTTTATCCACTTAGATGCACTTTCAATTATCCCAGTAATCTTTGTCAACTAAAGCTTTGTGGGAAAGTTAGCATTTCAAAGCTTTAGTTGACAAAGATTACTGGGATAATCGAAAGTGCTCCTAAGTGGATAAAATTTTTAATTATTTAGTTACTGTATTTACAAATATTCAGTTATATATATATATATATATATATATATATATATATATATATATATATATATATATATATATATATACATATATACTGGAGAAGTCTGCTTCTGTTGTTAATAATATATACTGTAATTTTCATTTACTAGATTATATTCTATAGTGAAATATAGTTTTAATTTTATCAATAAAAATTACTTTAAACTAACTAACTACTATTTCTAGTAACAAATAGCAGCAACAGCAGTGGTGGTGAAAGTAATAATTTTATATAAATACGGTGAAGTTAAAGAAAAACATAGGAATAAATAATTGTTTAACAATTTAAATAATTTTATTGGTAAATAATTAATTTATTACTTCTTTTATTGGCCTATTAAAAAATAAACACAATGGTTATTTGAACAATATGAAGAACAGGATGTCTCCAGACAAAGCCCCCCTGATTGTTTACAAAATCTGCAATGTGTCTAATTACAAGGCAATCTACTACGAGAAATCATGCTAACAGCACCATCAGGCTGGCTCAGCATCAAAATATGTATTCTCATGCAAAAAAAATCCCAATGTGAAGTCAATGTTCTCGAACATAAAAGGGAATTTGTCCATGCTTTTGGTCTATGTAATATTAAATACTGTGTGCAGAGCACAATGATTGGAAATTTTTTTTTAAAGAGGCATGGATTATTGATAATAACACCCAAGCAATAAACAAAAAATCATTGGTATAGCATCATCTTAAAAATGGAATATGTAAATTACAAATTTACATATTAATGACCGAGGATTAATGTTGTTTTTTCTCATGATAATACCAGTTTAACTGATAAGTTTGAGCACTATGATTATGACATCCCAGCTTGAAAGCAATACTCAGCGAGTTATTAGTTAAATTGTGAAGTAAAAATCTTTTCTTGGGAAGTGAATAACTCTAATTACATAGAATTACTATTTTAAATAACATGCATATATTCTGTAATTAAGAGTCTTCATTACTTACCTTTATATATTATCAATTTTGATAAAACTATATATATATATATATATATATATATATATAGTTTTATCAAAATTGATAAGCTAATAATACATTCTTAAAAAAACTTTTAAGAACAAATTCATTATCAAAGTATAAAAAAATTACTTACAAATGAAGTGCTAAATATTTTGTGGGGTAAAGGAGGATCAGATGCAAACCAAACAATGAAGATAAAGATGTCCACTACCACAAAACCTGTCACCATTAAGTACAAGTGCACATCCTTGATGACCTACACAGAAATTACTATTAGTTATATGAATTTTCCTCCTCTCACCCATCAACTCACATAAATAAAAAAAGGTTCAATATTAATAAAAATAGAATCTATTCAAACTCTAAAATATATGCTTTATAGTATCTACCATATATAAATAAATATATAGACAGACCATAAATACCTATGTTGATTTGTGTACATCATATATATATATATTGTAACCAGTTGTCTTACATAGCATACACTAATATAGTGTATGTGCATATATATATATGTAAAATAAAAGAAAAGTAGAAATAAACACAGACAAAAATTATAGTAGATATTTTCTACATTTACTAAAATATAAATAAATAAATAACTCTGATTTAAAATATTGTTTTATAAATTGAACTTTTAAAAGGTCTGAATAAATATAAATATTGTATTATTATTATTATTATTATTATTATTATTATTATTATTATTATTATTATTATTCTGATTTTGAAATGTAAAAACACCATACTTTTTTTTGAAAATTTTTAATTAGTTAAAATTTTTATCTATTAGAAATCCCCTAAGTAAAAACATGTATATAGATTCCAAGGGATTAGAGAGATAAAAATGAAATTCTGTTTTTAACCAAGGTGTTGTTATAACACCTCAGATGATTTTATAAAAAGGACTGATAAAAAATATCAGTCAGTCTGGATAGTGATTTTGAAAAGAACAGTTCTGCTTGCAGTTTTGTAAGAGTTGGTCAGAAGAGTTTTTAATATTTTAAGCAGTGACCAACTAGGCCAACTGCAAAGTCTGGAGAGTGATTTTTGAAGAGAACAGTTTTGGATAATGATTTTGAAGAGAGCAGTATGTTGTTGGCTGTAGCAGAGTTGGCAAAATAGCTACCATGAATTGATACAGCTGAAGGCAGGACATTAGATTTAGAAGCTACTAATATTTCCTTCTCAGGAGTTTGAATTCACTTGGAAAAAACGACCCACTTCTTTGTACTGTAATTCATAGCCTTAAACAGAGAATAGTTGCTTGTCTAAAATTTATTAAATCAAAACAGTTGCTTGCCTGGAACAGTTCTACACAGATGGGAAACCAACTATGGACCAACATTTTACATGAATTATGTACTTTTACCTGATAGTGACAATAAACTTGGATTATATTTTTATGATGGCTCAAAAGAACCAACTTGCCCAAGAAAAACACCAGCTGAATAAAGAAGTAGTTATATGTATATGACTGTGTCTACATATGTGAAGAGAAGCACAGATAAACTTGCATACAAAAGTGAGTTGTTTTTCAATAATTCATTTGATGGACATTTTAAATCTATATTTTTAAATTTAAAGACATTTATAATTAGTTAAGAAGTAACCTAATAAAAAGCTTTCTAACCGAAAATTGACTATACTTTTTTTTAAAAAAAGAATTAAGAAAGCTGTAATAGAATTTGATAAACTGAGTTTTTTTTTAATATTGATTAAAAATGTAAATTTTATGTATATTCAAATGCAATTTGTAATTGTAGAAATTATTGTTATTTATTTTTGACAAAATTAAATTTATAAATAATCTGTGCGCACATATATCTCAATGCTTGTCAAATAGGACATACATGCAAATTTAAGCCTTTTGTTATTGAATATTAATTGTATATACCTAAATCGTGTGTCTGTGTGCATATACTTGTAAAGTTTAATTTTTTTTATATAATCATTTTATGTTAATTGAAATGTATTCCTTGTATATTATAAAATGCACGTCTGTGTACAGATATATATATATATGCGTTTATAGAAACTAATTAAGAAATAATGTAAATTGATGTGATAACATGAATTTTGTAGTAATATTGTAGATTACAGTGTAATGACCTTTATTATTGAATACTTTTCAAAATCAAAACCCTTATAAGACCTTAAATACCATATTTTTTGTTATTAATAAACTTGTATTTAATTGTTAAAAATTGTTTTTATCATCTCTTGGTCACATACAGTAATAGATCTTGTGTTCTTTGGGCTAGATTCGAGCACAGGATGAATATATAAATAAGGATGTTTATTTAGTGCTTCGGGGCATCCAGAGATGATCAATCATCATCCTGGTTGCACAAAAGAGGATACTCTTTAAAGCACACACACTATATTTTATTTTAATTAGTCTTATTAAAAGTTAAGTTTACAGTTGGCCAGTACAAGTGGCCAGAGCATTGATGATGATCAGTATGTTTTAAATGTCCCAGCATTATTGTTTTGATTTTTGATTCTTATGAATTTTAATGGATTGGCACTAAGCTGGTGCAACCGTTATGTTTATATAATTGCCCAGGCTGGCAATGGCTCAATAGTTAGCTTGGTCTAAAGAAGACCCATTTCCAATCCAGTCCCATTTTATTCTGATTTATTGTACTGATTTGTTTATTCCCATCAATGATAATGATGGATGGTTCTCTTCATATTTATTTATACTTACTTTGACTTTTGATAATGCTGGTTAATTATGCTTGTAGTTGCTCTTATGAGTTAGCTGGCTGATCTCTCAATGTCCTCAGAGATTCTCTAATCTCATTTTATTCTTAAATATATCTTACTTATAAACACTTGTAAACTATTGATATTTGGTATTGTATTTACTGGGGTTGATGATGTTTCCATAAACCCCAGGTTCATTCTAACTTTATATCACCCACCCCATCCCGTTACAATATATATATATATATATATATATATATATATATATATATATACATGATTGATAGTACCTAGATAGATATATAGATACCTGATTGTCAGTACCTATAGACCATAAGCAAATATTTTGATTTGTGTTAGATAGATAGATAAGTAAAGACAAAAATGGGATGATATTTAAATGTTAAGTTGTCTACAAATTTTTAATTCTATATATATTAAGATAATTACAAATCAGGTTATAATGCCTACACAAAAATGAAAATATTCTAAATTAGTCAGTAATTTAAGTTAAAGAGATTATTAAAAAAATAGGTTTTAATACTATGGCAATATGGTCATCAAAAGGTTTAAACAAGATAAATAAATATCAATTTACACCATGTAAAAATATGTTTCTCATATGTATAGGAACATAATAGATTTATTTGCCTATACAAGTGGTTTTTTGCTATTTCAACCAGAGGATAGGTTTATATCAGAAAATATAGTCAAATAATGACCTTCAAAATTAAACATTAAAAATCATTTCCATATCTGATAAAATAAAAATTCTTATAGATGAATACTCTTTTTTTTATTTATAGATAATTGTTATAGTTCAACTTACCTTCAGTTAATAGACATCCAGTTTTGATCTTATCTTGATTGAATTGAGCATTCATCACTATAGATCAATGGATATTAGGATAAAATATATCCAATGGCAGAGACAGGCCCATAAGTAATGATGTTCAGTGAATCTGATTGCTCTCATTATGAAAGAGGATCTGATTATAAAGAGGCAGTTCACTGGACATAAAGTCAGACAAAATAAATGTCAGAGTTAAACATCATTATTCATATCATCCACTACATAGCTAAAACAGAAAGACAAGTTCATGTTGTACCAGAACCCCAATATGAGGCAAACTCTCAGGGTACAGCTGAAAGTGTCACTGTACCAGGCAAGCTGTCATGGTACAGTTGGTAGTATTTGGTATCTGATGTTTCTTCCTTCAATAAATAAACAACTAGATGTGACACCTCACAACAGTATCAGGTGAAGATGTTGTATATATTGTAAATATATATTATATATGCACATTAACTAAAGTATTTAATCGTATTTATATGAGTCTGTGTTTATTACAATCATACATAAACACAATAAGTATTTAACCAATCAACCGCCACTCTATTGGAATAAACATCTGTTATTTTTTTCCATACAAAAATAAAACTTTATTTTCTTATCAAAACTAATTGTCCAAAAATTTTGATAAGAAAATAGCTAAAGTTTTTTTGGAAGATAATAACTTGGATATCTATCCCCAAAAAACAGGTTAAACTTTTTAATATATATCTTTTTTATTTTAAAAAATTCTTTAATTTTTGAAAGACACCAATCCTCTGGTTGAAATATATTAAAAAAACAATTGTGTAGACAATTGTATTTTTTTTTTACTTATTTCCTTTATTCCTTTTATATATATTTACCTTTGTATAGTGTGAGTGTAAATATGCATGTGTTAGATCCAAAACTATAGACAGCAAAAAATAATTTCTGATGCTCTTTTCTTAATTAGAATATTTTAACTCTGTAGAGAAATAAAAAAAAAGAAGTGTCAGTGACTTTTGAAATTATCCATGGCTGTAGACAAAATGATTTTAGCAAACAATATCCATGTAAATATTTCAAGATGCAAAGGCCAATGAGCTAAAATTTCAACTGCTTATATAAAAGGTATGAGGATTGGGTCTTTGTGGATACATGCAATTTGGTCAATTAATTGATGTATTTAGATAAAATTCAAGTTTGCAAATATTTGTCTGTCTGCATATAATAGTGGTTTCTTTCTTCTTTATAACCTAATGCTAAGTACACTTTCGGTGAAGTTCACCATAATCAAAGTTACAATTATGGTGAATTTTACTGAAAGTGCATTTAGCATTAGGTTATAAAAATGAAAGAAACCACTTCAATACATAAATGAACAAATGTTGCAAATCTGAATTATAAATAAAATGAAGGATAAAATCAATATTACATAAAATTCATTTTTGTTAAAACTTTAAAAAAAAAAAAAAACCTAAGATTATATATTTCAATCTATATAAAATCAAAAGAATGAAAATGTTACAAGTTTTTCAAACAACCTATTGACCTTGAAGTACAAACTGAAAGATTTGTTTTTGAGCAACACTCTGCTCTACTGAGCTGATTGACTCTTTAAGTTTTGGAAAACATAATTTTTGGATGACAGGTAGTTAACAGTATAACAAAGCTATAAAAAGTACTTTATCAAAATATTCATTTATTTAATATTTAATGCTAATTTCCATAATATAATATTAAATATTTAATGTCGCAAACTTTATTTAAATATTTCAAATACATTCAGGTGTTAGTAACAGCACATAGATAAATGTAAAACACAATCATTCAAGTAGTATTATTCATCTCTTTCTTAAGGTGTTACTGGCCTAACCAATGACAGTGCTAGCATGGGAATGCAAACTAGACCTTTAGATTTATGAATATTGAATTTAAGATAATGCTTCACTGAATTAGGTTATTCTGTCAAAGGCACATTGGTTATACCAGCAAAACGCTCAAAACATTGTGTTACATATTAATCTGAGTGCTATTATTAACAGATAAATATATTTAAAAAGTTTAAATTAAGTTTGAAAATTTTTAAAAAACAGTTAATGTTTAGTATTATATGATGGAAATAATCCACTTTATAATTGCTATTAATATATCATCATTATAAACATTCAGACAAACATTTAATGCTATCAGATAATAACATCAACATAGTAAGAGGAAGTGTCATAAATTTTCAATGGCAGATTCTAAAAGTAAACATCAGTAACCACAGGGATATTTTTCCATATGGTTGGGAGAAGTAATCAGTGTGCAAGAGTCCTTTTAAGTACATTCCTCAACCAAAATAATTTATATTTGAGCTTAAAGCTTTCTCAGGAAGTCTAACTAAGGGTCAATAAATGTGCATATGCTTATTGCTTTTTCAGCCATGTAGTGTCTACAGAGAAGTGAATAAATTGGCAAAACCAAATATAGCTAAAAGTTATAGCCTGATCCCTGATGTACTAAAGTAATGCTAACTTTACCCAGAGCTGCTGTGTTTGAACACTGTGGTGTTTATGTATCATAATTGTTGATCCAAAAATATTAATCAATTAATATGACCAATATATAACTATACTAATAGATAAACTATGCATGGATCTATAAATTCTATTCCATAGAAAATAATTCAATGCGAAAACTTGCTAGAAGGCAGCTCTAAAAGTCTATAGGTGTATCAGTATTTAACAATGTTTGGGCAGAAATTTTGTCATTTAAATCAAAAGAGATCTAATTAAAATGCATATTATTATATAAAGGATTAATCATTTAATTAAAGTTGTAATGTAATTTTTTCTTTCTTATACTTTGGGACTTTGGAAGGGGGATATGTTGTATTGATTTCTTTGTTGTTGTTTTGTTATTAATAAATGTTATTAAATTATTAATCAAGTCTATTCTCAACTTATTTCCACACACACACACACACACACACACACACACACACACATATATATATATATATAATGCTTTTTGATATACAACAATTAATTAAGGTTGTAGTGTGTGTAATCATTAACTAGCTAGAATCTGGAAACAATAACATGGAAGACATGAAAAATTCAAGGAAATTGAATTAATTTTTGTAAGTTAGCTCTTCACTTTGAAATATGAAGTCATTTACATTCACTAACATTAAATACAAATAAAAAAAGATATCTTGAACAGATTATTCAATTTGCCAATTATTTATATTTTGAGTTGCATCATCTAACCTTAATCAGAACTTTGAAAGAAGATTATGATAGAATAATTCCAAGTTGAATAGTGACTTAGTTTGTTATAGTTGGAAGTTTTGCTGTAATCTTACTTAAAGGTCAAAATTGAGAGATATCAATGACATTATTAATCAGAAATCATATTAGATTATATTACATATTATTTCAAATAGTTTTCCATAACATCCACATGGTATCTTTTAATATTTAAATTAGAAACATATGATTCTATTCAAAAAAGAAAGAGAAAAAAAAATTTAATGATAGAAAAACATATATTTATTAAAAAAAAAAAAAGTGAAATTGATCAAGAGGATTAATAATAATAAAACTCTTGATCTAAATATATATTGGCATATATATATTATAATCTTTTGATTGGTTATCCATGGTAAGAATGGAATATAAAATGTAAATTATAGCTCCAAAATTTTAAATTTATACTTTAGATAATAGTAATGCTATAAACTGGAGTATAACAGTAATAAATTACTTGATACATAAAGATTAAATAGAGAATTCGGTAGAGATTTAATAATCATTGTTAGTTATAAATAATTTATATTATAATCTACTATATAATCTTAATACAATAGATGTCAATCTCAATAAATATCATTACTTATAAAGTTGACTTTAATTTATTTTCATGCAATGTTCCTTTAAAAGCTAAAGATCTAAAATTGTAGTTAATGAAAGAAGGAACAATTATTTATTTTAAAATTATCATAATCATATCTTTGTATTTAAATCCAATTAATAGTATCATATATTAAAGATATAATTGGAGTCAGAAATTTGTTTTTCAAGTAATGATTTAAATTAATTTATAAATTATTTTTTGGTTAATTTCAATTATTTTAAAATAGAAACAGAAAAATCTTTAAGTTAAAAAACTGTACAAGTTGATTTGGGGTTGACCAATGAGAGGTGAATAAATATTTCTCTGATGTCGCTTTATCCCAGGGTTTTTTTAAAAAAAAATAACAGCAGAAAGATCTGGGAGAAAAAAAAAAGGCAAGAAAACTAATAAAATAGATAGAAGTCTTGATTTTTATTTTCTCTATAAAAACAATTATAAAACTTAAAAATATTTAAAGTCTTAAGTAGTAAAAATCATCTTTACAAAAACAGATTAAGGATAGAAAATATTTTAAAAGTAATTCTAAATACCGTGGAGTAATTTAGCTGATTTTCATTATGACTAAAGTGCCATTCTTGATTATCTTCTTATAGCCAAGATAATATCACAAAGAAGATTGAAAAATCCAAGTTGTTATTTTAATTTTTGCCTGAGATAACCATGATAAAGAAAAAAACAAATATATTGCTTCAAAAAGAAATGTAGCTGTGGTCACATAAGAAATCATTCATTTATCTATTTTAAATTAAGCACTTTTATTGATCATAGATTAAATGTGAAAAACAGATTAAAAATTCTTAGAATTAAATTTGTAAAGTTGATAGAAATATTTTATAGAATGTTAAAAATAGTCATGAGGGATGTATGAAAAAAGAAAGTAATCTTCATTTTGAATTAAACAATTGATTCGTAAGAAATATTTTTTTTTTGCAAAATTGTGAAAAAAATGTTTAACTTATATTTAGAAAAAAAATCTGTAATTTGGTAGATGAACAAAGATAAGTGAGATTAAAATGTACTACAAGATAGAAATTTAAATGAATTATCCAATATGTGTTAACATGTTTTAAAGTTTGTGCAACATGGAAGAATAATGTAAGATTTTAAGAATATTTAGTAAACTTTTCATAGTGCATTTTGAAGAGCCAGACTATGTGTATGAAAATTAAAACTAGCTAGGAAGGAATGAAGGATGTAGCCAATTTAAAATTTTTTCCAGTTAGTGTGTGCTTGTTTGTTCATGTTTTGTTTAAATATACATGTCATTAATAGAGAGAAGATAGAAGTAACTCAATGCATGAAGAATAGTACACATTTAAAGAATAACCATGGTAATATTAAATTAGAAACTGGAAGTGGGTTTGAAAAAAAAAAGATTTTAATTTTAAATTTATCACTAATATTTTTCTTAAAACAGGCAAAACTCACTATATATATTGCCACACACAGCAAGCTAGAGTAATCAATGGATGCCAGAAGGTTTGTGCATAAAATCCTCATCTACTGTCTACTCATCCAATATCCCCAGACTAGTTTCTAGCTTATGGCTGTTTTAACAACAGTTATACACAAGCATAAGAGGAGGTGGTCATGTGATGTTTATTGGCTTAATATTTTTTTTTGTTTAAAATGAAATATAAATGCAAAGTATATTTGTCATAGTGACAGTTTAAAAAAATTATGTTTGCAATTTCATATATAATGTTAAAGGTATGCTTAAATATAGAAAGAGAGTAATCATGAGTTATAATGTGAAAGAGTGTGTGGAGAACATAATGTTAACTGTATATTTTGACCATTATATACTTTAAGAAATTAAGTGTAATAGGATTATTTGAAAGGAATGACAAACTTATTATAAAATATAATATATTTATGAAAGTAAAAAAGAATGAATGTTAATGTAAGACAATATCATGATCTATAAAAAATAAAAATAAAAAAGAGTCATATATCACATGACTCCACTTCTTTTTTAAGCTTATAGTAAATAAACAAAGAACTTTGCTAATTGATCAACAAGCTTTAGGATAAATGCTTAGCAAGAGAAATAGAGATATTTTAAACGCTTTCTCTTGCTAAGCTTTTATCTTAAAGCTTGTTGAGCAATTAGCAAAGCTCTTTGTTTAATATCATAATCTCATTTGCCTTAAAGAAAAAAAAAGTCCTAATGATAATAATAATTGAAATAGATTATTTGCTGTGTAACATGATGTAGATATGGATAGAAAATTATCACATGGGGAACATTATATTGAGTTGTTAGTTTAGAATTAGTACAGTAATAAATGCCAAATACACAATCATGGAAGATGAGTTAAAATTCCAGGATAGGATAAAATATCATCCTGAAGAACTGAGGAATAGTTAAGTGGGAGTAATCTGTGTGATACCCATATATTTATTGAAAAGAGATGGGAGGGCTTCCTACAAAGAAATGAGGCTAGTATATACTGTAAGTGCTCAGGGAAAAAGCCAGGATAAAATGGGGGTAGAATCATTAAGAAAATGACTGCCTGCCAAAATATGACACCTCATATTTAAAAGAAACCTCCATTCTTTTTATTATGATATATTATTGAGTATAATATTTAATAAAATCAGTTTCTCATCGATAAAGTTTTAGGTAAATAATAATATAGTAGATATTAAAGGTAGATGAAATATTTAAAAGATTTTATAATTTCTTCCTAAATCTTGATAGATTTACTTGAAGGTGAAACCATGTACAGAACAAATATTTTGTGTTTGAATAGTAATTTGAATAAAATACTAGATGAGTAAAATTAAATGATCTCAAAAAAACACTATAGAATATAAGTGATAGCGAGAATGGAGGCATAAATGAATTGTATGATATGGAAAGAGTTCTTGGCTGAGTACAGTATTCATTTTAATTACATTATAAATACTGTATTGTCTTTTATTTTTTTATATTAACCACATCAGTAATAACTTTGTTAGTAAGATGGAAGTGTAATATTTTAAACCAAATTTTGAATATAGAATATAATTTAACTATTACAAGATTATCAATATATTGGGAGTTACAAAATATCAGGTAATATAGAAAATGATTGTGAAGACACCAGATGACTCATGAATGATGTAACTATAGAATATTAGTATGAAAGCAAACTTAACAACAACAACAATAACAATAACAACAACAACAACAACAACAATAATAATAATAATAATAATAATAATAATAATAATAATAATAATAATAATAATAATAATAAAAAACTTATAATTAAAAAACAAGAACTAAATACTAACTATGGGAAGGATTGATTTTATATAATAACCATTATGTACTTGTAAAGAATGTAAATAATTGGCTGTCAATGTAAAATAGTTTAATGCTTATTTTTTTATATTGCTAATAAAGTATTTAACTTTATATGTATAATATATGTATAATTGTTTGTTATTTATTCTTAGTGTTGTAAATAAATGAATATTTTATTTTAAACTTTATCATAGTAATTTTATTGAGTCTGAGAGTCATTTCCATCACAAGGTCATATCAATAATGCACATTAGCTACATAAAATTATACATACCAAATTGTGGTTACATGTCTCATTTGAGAAGCTATGCTTAAGAGTTCATAATTAGTACATTAACTATCAATTGCTTTAAATTATAACTATATTAAAGAAAGCTTATGGTACTTTATAATTTTATTAGATGCAAAAGATTTTTGAAGATCTGTATGAAAAGTACTATTAAATATTACAAAATGGAGAGCATATAATAGAAATTAGCAATATGTTTGAGTGTCACATTTTAATTTTGTAACGTACGTTGAAAAATGTTATATCATAAGTTAAGAGTATTATATAATTTCAGAGTACAAGTTACTAACCAAATATATTTTAAGGTTTGTAATTATGAAGGAGTTAATTATAGTAGGTGAATGCTAAGTAATTAAAAGATGTATTTCATTGAATTAGATTTGGTAGATAATAATGGTGTGATGCTTTGATTATAAGAAAATAAGTATTCTAGTATAACGATCCGGAGAAAGGCAGCTTAACGTAATCTGCACTACAGGGCACCATCTAGGCATTTGAACCTAGAAAAATTTATAAAGTAGGCAGATACGTAAGTCAAAAAAAAATTTTTTTTAAATTTTATTTATATATTTTGATATCCGGTCGTTAGCCCATGTCACTAGCTCAGGGAGTAGCAGAGATTTAATAATATAATATCTTATCTAATTATATTTCAATATTAAAAAATAAATAAAATAAGCCACTGCCAGTAATTAACATACAAAAATTTATTTACACACATATATATATATATATATAAGATTTAACATTATCATTTTAATATGTTTACTTTAACATTTAACATTATTTTTACTTTTATTTTAGATTTTTAATTTACATTTTAAATTTTATACTAGATTTGTTTAAAAATGTTGAGTATAGATCAGTTACATAGATTCCACGGTCAAAAACATTTCAAAATAAACATAAACGATCAAAATACAAAATCATTGATACCGTCAATTGCAGAGGGAAATTTATAAGTAACCCAATAGCATTCACCATAAGATGCTTGCATTAACACCAATAACTTAAAAGACATCTGAATAAATACATTTTAGATACTCACCGTAAGGTATCAGTATTTACCGAATGTCTATATATATTTTGATCGAATATGAAAACCAAAAACATAATCAACTGGTAACGAACTTAAATTTAATGCATCTTTATTTAGAGTGGTGAGTATGAATAGACTACATAGATTTGCATTTGAAAAGAACATATTCAATCCTTGTTTAACCTTAGGCCAAAGGTTCGCAGTCAAACCAAACTTCAATCCATCTGATATATCAATGTGTTCAATGTAATACAAATACGGCAGCACAATTAGGTTAAGAGAAGAAACTGCTTCTCATCAGATAGGAATATTACATCTATCTGACAATGAGAGCAATAAAAAAAAACTCCATATGAAGGAACTGCAGTCTCCGTCTTATAATTCCTCCCATAGGCAAAACGAGGGTGTGCGGCGTATAATAGTGATTCTGCCCATAGCGAATCTCGTACTACATCTACTAATTACACCAATATATCCAATACATTGACCTAATTCAACTACAAAATGAATAACCTAAGATTACCCTCCCCTAATATAACTTTACAAATCTATGTAGCCATTCACGCCCGACTTAAGTTTAATATTTATATAACTAGTTTAATGAAAAACAGAAATCATAATAAAACTTAAAGAACAAATAAATAAATAAATAAATGGAAGTGATTTTACAAAAGAAATATATTAAATAAAATTATAACTAATTAATAAATAATGTTGGTCAGATAGGATTCTATTTCTTAATTATTTTAAATACGGAAAGTTTTTAATTTAATGTTCATTAATTATAAAGTTGTTACGGTTTAAAACAGTTCATCTTTATCTGTTGCTTTCCATTTGAACGTGAATTCCCATGCTGTCCAAAAAAGATTGGTGTTCTGTTGGCCGTTTTATTTATTCATCCGGAGGTTTTTTACTCCAGCTGGTACTCAATGTAGAAAACGATAGTTCATTTCTCTTTCTTCCTAGCAGAACTGAAGTGATTGAAGAGTGAGTTTTTTCAATCCCTTCTCCTTCAACTCCGCACTAACACATATCTGTCCACTCATAATAACCGACTAATTCTTTTATTTTCAAACCTTTCCTTTTATAATAATTATGTGGATTAACTCAACATTACGTCATGATGGTGAAAACCTTTTCGTTGAGGTCCGATTTCCCGATGGATATCTTTCATTTGCTAAAAGTTTCTATTGTTTTCCTATCTGACCGATGCTTATACATTTAAATGCCCAAAGGCTAGTTTACTAATTAAAATAATCATTTCCATTTTACAAAAGATTAATTAATTTGTTTTCAAACTTAAACATATATTTTTATCTCTAAATCTTTTCTGAAAATTTAGTTTTAAACTACTCTTTTTTTAATAAAGTTTTATTTTAATAATTATTTATCTGTGCGATTTTATATATATGCGAGTTTAAGATGATTTTTTAATTTTCAGTTTTTAATTCTTAAAAAAGACATTTTTATTGGCGAACTTTTTTTTTTATGTTTACTAATAAAAAACAATGTAACGTACGTATGTGCCCATTACACTAGAGTAATTGTATAAGTATGAAAATAAATTTTAGGAAAAGTAGATTAAATTATTTAAGGGAAGAGTAATGAGTAGAAATGAGTGTTAATTTCCATGTCTTATTATTACAGTTAGATTAAATTTCCAATGAGAATTTCATCAAGGTTTGTAAAAGTATGTTTTTATTAAATAGTTGGATCCCAGTAAAATCCTTCTTGCAATTCAATTATTTAATTATCAATCTACTTGTTATATTGAATTTTAGAATAGAATACTTATGATCCCTGAAATAGCTATAGGATAGCATCAATTATTTTAAATAATGTAATTTTGTTAATGTTCTTATTTTGAGATTCTTAAATCATAGAAGGGTAGTTTAAATCATTATTAGAATAAAATATTGTTAGTCATTGTTTGTTGTGGGGCTTTGCCTAATGATTATAATAGGATGGTAGTAGAATTTTCACAATAGCAATGCCATTGTTGAATGTATTTTATATATTTCCCAATGTTAAAACTGTTCTCTTGTAATCGTCCCTAAAGTCTATCTTATGTTTTAATATTTAGCAAGTTTCACACTCCATAAAGAGTCTTATACTTTATTGTTGTTATACTTTATGGTTTATTATTGAGCTAGTATAACAGAGAAGGTAGGGTAAGGTAGATATATGTGGTGGAAGAACCGGAAGGGAAGGTTACATAGTTACGAGTTAATCGATAATAGTTCAAAATGATGATGATGATGATAAAAGCTATTCATAATTAGATCTGAAAATATTACAGCAATAATTCACAGATCAGATTCCCTCAAAAATCATTTAAATAAATTTGCAATGATTCTTCAGAATCTAATTCGTGAATTATTGTAGTAATGTTTTTGGACTTCGTTATTCCATGATTAGAATTATACTATCAATGTTACATATTCGATGAGCCAAAATTTATTTACAAGCTCATTAAAATTATTAGAATTTCATCTGAATTATTATTTAAAACTGTAAGCTGACTTTATTACTATAATAATAAAAATCACCCTAATAAATTTTTTTAAATCGGTACCCATTTTTTGCATTGATACAAACCAGTGGGCATTATGTGCACATTTATTTAAATGAATCTTTGGAAATCTGATTTGTGAATCATGTTCTCTGAATAGGTTTATATTTTTAGTGTTATATATTTGATAACCTATAAATAATTTATAAATTTTTTAAAATAATTAGAATTTCATTTAAATTAATATTTGAAGCTATAAGCTGGCTTGATTAATAAAAGGAAAATTTTCTGCTAATAAAAAGATTCAGCTTCTTTGAATATTAATGCTTGATTTATTAATATATAACACACTAAAATCATATAAAAGTGACTGTCTGTTATCTGACAAAATAAATTGGCAATGATCTATCAAAAGGTGGGAATTATTTACAAATTCATTTAAATGATTCTTTAGAAATTCAGTAAATTATCTTAATAATGTATTCAGACTTGTTTCTTGCATAAATAGGTAATTTCAAAAAACTCAGAATTGCATATGAATGATACACATTAAAATTATAATACATTCTAACTAAAATCTACTAATTCATTTTTTACAATTAGTTTTCCTGTTTCAACTCTCACTGTAAATTCATTATTATTTTTTCTCAGCAGTGTTTTTTTTTTGAAGATTTAATTTTGTTAACAAAACTTAAACAGACAAAACAAAATAGCACGATTGTGATTTTGAATTTTCTTTTTTTTAGAAAACTGGAATGATTTCTTACACCTATCTGCAATATATCTGGTAATAGCATATTTGAATAAATTATCAATGAATCATGAAACTATTCAAAATTGCTGACATCTAATGTGTATCAACAAATCACTTAAAGTCATTATTGTTTCTTCATTACAAGATTATTAGCTCATAACTTTTTGCATTTTATCTTATTCAAAAATCACTATTTGAATAAATAAAGTACCTACTCAGAATATTTTTTAATTCGGTCGTTTCTCTTATATATATATATATATATACATACAAAGACAAATATCAAATCAGTTGATTATTTTTAACCACATCTTGTTTAGAAATCACTAATTTCTTTATTAACTTTCTAATCAATTAACTCTCCAAATGTATAAATGATGTTTTACTTTAATTACAGTAGTTTTTATCAATGATATTAATTCTTTAAATTTATGAATCCACCCAAATTTTAAAAATACAACACTGGTTTTACTGAATCTCAAAAAGGAAAACATTTGTTACATAATAGAAAATATCTTCAAATAAGTTTTAGCATAAAATTTAGTTTAATTAAACACACAGATCAGTAAAATTTCTTCCATTACCATGCATATATTTTCAATAAGAGAAAATCCATACATTATATATATATATAATTTGTTAGACAACTGTTTAAATTAATACACTGTACAGGTTTGACACCTGCATTTATATATGTAATATATGCAGGATTCGATCTCAAGACTTTTACATGACCCACAACTCTCAGAGCCATCTTATATTGCTGGCCCACCTGATCACATACATGTTGAAAAGATGGTCTAGACTGCCATCTCCACACATATATACAATCAATACTCAGCTATATATTAAGACAGCCAATCATCATACTTTAATGGACAGGATTCTGTCCATCCCTCGCATATGTATGTATAAATGGATTATTCTTCTGTATATGAAGGGTCAGAATGACTAAACGTCAGCATGGGTAGGATGACAACCTTGGCACTAACATGGGCTGTGAACATTCCATCATCAGATTTTCAATAAAATGGAAGGCTGAAGAGTTGTGGGTTGGAGTAGTTTGAAGCCTGTCCATTAAAGTATGAAGATTAGCTATCTTAATATAAAGCCGAGTACTGATTGTATATATGTGTGGAGATAGTAATCTGGACCAACTGATGAGTGCTGGTTTAGTACAAAGTACATATATTGGTGATTATTTATCTTTTCAATATGTGTGTGATCAGGTGTGTCAGCAATATAAGATGGCACTGAGAGTTGTAAGTTGTGTGAAAGTTTGAGTTCGAATTCCGCATATAACTGTTTAAAATAAACTTACTTCTTGATTAAATGTAGTAAGCACTATTCTGCATACTAAACGTGTTTGGAAGATCAGTAGGAGGTTGAAAAATATCAGTTATACTCATAAAAATCATTTCCTTATAAATCAAATCTACTGATTGGATGTATGTTCACTTATGGATCAATATATCTATCAAATTGTGGTATGAATTAAACTGATACACATATATATACACATCTTTTTTAAAATTCTTATTATTTGATTATAATTTGATTCCTTTGAAGTAGATTAATAAGAGAATTAAGTACAATATCAATAAACTCAGACTTTCAAACTCCCTACAGCTATCCAATCCATCCTATACAACCAATATATGTGACCACATACATGTGAAAAAAATAAATGATCTCCAGCATATGTATTTCATGCTGATTCAGCACTCAGGCAATTGGTCCAGATTACCATCTACCACACATATGTACAATCAATGCTCAGTTTATATTAAAATAGCAAATCTTCAAACTTTAAAAGACAAGCTTCAATCTTCACTACTCTCCAACTTTTCAGCCATCCATATCATTAAAAATCTGAAAATGGAATGCTCAAAACCCTCAATGATGTCAATGTTATTGTTATACCTATGTTGACTTTAATCAATCTGATCCCTCATATATAGGACCTTAATATGTCCATTTAATTATAGATAAGAGGAATGGGCATACTATAGACTGAATATGTAATATTTAAATACAAGTATATTTTCTATACTAAATTTAATGTAATTATAAGGGACTTGAATGCACACTTTCAAACTCCCTATAGTTATCCAATCCATCTTATACAAACTAAACACATGACCATGTACATGAGAAAAAGATAAATGATCTCCAATATATGTATTTCATGCTGAACTAGCACTTATCAGTTGGTTGAGCACCATCTACATGTATCAGTTATATAAGATGGATTGGATAGCTATAGGGAGTTTGAAAGTCTGAATTCAAATCCCTAATAATTACATTAAGTTTAGTATAGAAAATATACTTTGTATTTAACTATCAATACAGTTAAAATAATTAGAGACTTTTTTGTAATATAAACTGTCTCTGAAATTGAAACAATTAACTTTTTGATTAGAAAATCCTTTAAGCAAATTAATTGTATTAAATATAACCTCTGAACATAACATGATCACCATTTCTTATGCTTGCTCATAACTGTTGTTAAAACAAACAAAACTCTCCATACCGTAATGTCACTCAGTGCAAGCCAGAGTAAGCAATGGATGCCAGAAGACTTGTGTTTAAAATCCCTATCTAGTGGCTACTCATCCAATATCCCCAGACTAGTTTCTATCTTGTGATTTTCATCAGTGAGGAGTCTTGGATCTAGGTGCAGTGCTCTCAGATCAAAGGCTCCTCACTGATGAAAGCCCCAAGCTAGAAACTAGTCTTGGATACTGGATGAATAGGCACTAGATAGGGATCTAGGTGCAGTGCTCTCAGATCCAAGGCTCCTCACCGATGAAAGCCACAAGCTAGAAACTAGTCTGGAGATATTGATGAGTAGGCCCTAGATAGTGATTTTATGCACAAGCCTTCTGGCATCCATTGATTACTCTGGCTTGCACTAAGGGGCATTACTGTATGGAAAGTTTTGCCTGTTTTTTGTATTAAATATAATGATAACATATTAAAAGTATATAGTAATGAAAAACACATGGCCGATCTTTTTAATAATTTCTTTGCACATATTCAACATGTTGAGCTATATATTAGCAATTTGACTTCTAAACTTATTTTGGACCTTATCTTTTGCTTAAATGTTTCTGACATTCGGTTATCACTCTTAATCGATAGCTCAAAAAATGTTTGCTCTTCTGGCTTAAATAAATTATCTTCACAAATTTTTAAAGATAATAAGTTTGCTTATATATCTATTTTATTTTTATGTAATCTTTCCCCAACTGGTTATATATTTCTCGAATGTTTAAAACATGGTGTTATTATACCCATTTTTTAAAAAGGATACTCCATTAATTATTAGCAATTATACTACTTATTTCAATTACTTCTGTTATTGCTAAGTTATTTGAGATTGTAGTCAAGAATAGGATGATATGATTCTTAAATACAAAAGTGAAGCTGGAAAAAGTATTTTGGAGGCTCCTTAAAATAATGTATACAATCTAATGTCATCATTAGATAAGGACTTCAAGATATCAGCCACAATTCTTATACAATGATTGTGTTCATATGGTTTTTGCAGTCATTTTGCTTCCTGGCTAACAAGTCAGCTAAACAACAGAAAGCAAGCTACTAAAACATGTGGTATTATTAGTCATTTTAATTCATTAATCATAGAGTTCCACAGAAGTCTATACTTGGTCCTATATTATTTTTAATATATATAAATAACATTTGAAACTTACTTTTCAATTCAGTGATTTATGGTTTTGCTGATGATATCACTTTGTCTTGAGATGCAGCTTCATATGATACTTTTAAAAAGATATTTCATAAAGATCTGGCAAGTGAGGGTTATTCTATTTTCTTATAAATACTCTTCCCATTCACTTAATATCAGTATTTGTAGTCAATATGAAATTCATTTCAATAGTATTTGGGCATGTGGTAATATCATCTTTGTTGATAACTATTTTTATTTAAGCATTTTCAATAATTCAAGATTATTTTGTTCAAGCAATATTGCCTACTTATGTTCTCAATTACACAAAATTAATTACTTATTATCTAGCAAAATTCTTTTTTAGATTTACTTTGATGACTATTTACATTGTTTATTATTATAATATCTCCATTTGTGATGTTTATATTGATTGTTCATTATCCTCATTATGTACTTTACAAAATTATACCACATGCATATTTTTGGTAGGCTTAGGTTGACTTCTGTATATGATATCTTATAGAATTATTATTGATATATCATTATCATAAAGTGTCTGTTATAAATACTCACTTTGCTAAGAATTTTCACTTAATACTGCCAAAATTGCAAGCGTGTTGAGGTGCTGACAAGAGAAGCTATATTAAGTATTCATATAAATCAATAAATAAGTGACAGATGAGTGCTTTCAAAGTGTATTGCTTTATATTCATAGCTACAATGAATATTGCCATATTTTTACTTGGAAAGTAGTTATAGGCAATTTAATAACAATGATCTCAAACTGTTTAATTCTTTTGTTACTCATTATTCAACAGATGTTGACTTTTTACACACACACACACACAAACACATATATATATATATATTCAAGAAATGTTTGAAACTTTGATTATTATATTATCTGAAAAGCATATTTTTATTATATTTTAACATTCGCATGTGTTGTACAGGATTAATGTGTACATATTCTTTTTTTTTATATGTGTAATACATTTTTATATCTATTCCCTATATTTAAAATTTATTCTTTGCATTATCTTCGTAAGTTATTCTCTGTATGATTTTTTTTAAAGATGATTAATGTATATATATATCGTTTATATTTTTTGGAATTATTATAATGACTCTTATGAATAATTTCTCACACGAGTTTCACTTGTTGGGAATTATTCTCTCTTTTATATATAAATATTGTTTGTTTAATAAATAAATTATTATTATTATTATTACTATTATTAGTAGTAGTATTGCTATTACTACTACTACTGCTATTACTATTGCCGATAAAATTTAGTTCAATGGTAGATTACCAGATTCTGTCACTCAAGGTCCATCAATATCAGCTCCAGCTGTTATTTCTGGTGTTTGAATTTCATACAAACATCCAAACAATAATCGACTTAATTATTTATTGTTTATATTAATGTTTCTTATTAATCTTTCATATTATTTTTTTATTGTGATATTTTGTTATTGAGCAATTATTTATTCAGCCCAAACTTATTAATCAACTTCAGCAGCATAATAAAAATGATTCACTAAATTCAGAACTTTTAAACCATTAAACATCACATGATCACTATCCTAAGATCTAGGTGCAGTGCTCTCAAATCCAAGACTCCTCACTGATAAAAGCCACAAGCTAGAAACTAGTCTGGGGATAGATGAGTAGGCACTAGATAGGGATTTTATGCACAAACCTTCCTGCATCCATTGATTACTCTGGCTTGCACTGGTAGCGCTATTGTATGGAGAGTTTAGTCTCTGTGTAAAGACAAGGGTATAATTTGAAGGGAATATTGTGTCCAGCTACCCCCTCCTTAAGAGTGCCTGCAAAGATGAGTTAAACAAAAATAAAATATTTTTATCTATTAAGTTAATAATATTTTGTTTTTAAAATTTATTTCATCTCAAAACGTATTTATCTACTAATTTAATTACAATACAAGTATAATTTATATACTTGGAATTTTAGATGTAAATTATAAGGGGTTTGAATACAGATTTCAAGCTACCTTAAGCTATCTGCTCTATCTCATACAACTGATATACATGACCACACACATGTGAAAAAGATAAATGATCTCTAATATACATATTTCATGCAAACAGCACTCATCAGTTGGTTCAGATCATCTCCCCCCAACACACATTAAGATGGAAAATCTTCAAACTTTAATGGACAGGCTTCAATCTACTCCACCCCAACTCTTTCAGCCATCTACACTACTGAAAATGTGATGATGGGACACCAAATCCCTTGTTGATGCCAGTATTATTGCCATACCCATGTTGACTTTAAGCTACTCTGATCCTTGATATGTGTAGTTACAGGTATTGGTTGTATGAGATAGCACAGATAGTTAATGGTTTTTTGAAAGTCTGTTTTTAAATTCTCATCTAAAACTCCAAGTATATAAATTATACTTATATTGAATCAAATATTACAGATTTAACATGTATTCTGCCCATTCTTCTTCTGTGTATTAAAATGGATAAGGTCCTATATATGAGAGGTAAGAGTGATGTAAAATCAACATGCATACATGACAATAATATTGGTATTGATGACTGGCTGAAAAGTTGGAGGGTAGAGTAGATTGAAGCCTGACCATTAAAGTTTGAAGACTTGCTATGTTAATATAAACTGAGTTCTGATTATATATGTGTGTGAGATGATGATCTGGATCATCTTATGAGTGCTGATTTAGCACAAATTACATAAATTGGAGATCATTCAGCTTTTTCATATGTATGTGGTCATATGTATCAGTTGTGTAAGATAGAGTGGATAGCTGAAGGTATCTTGAAAGTCTGTGTTCAAATCTTTTATAATTTAATATAATTATAAGTGATATAAAGTTACTAAAACAATTATACATCAAATGAAGTAGTTTATATTCTGGAAAATAGCTATCAAACTACAACAGCAGTGATTAGACCACATAGTGATACTAAGAAAATTAGCATTGATAAGAGTATATGACAAGATAATTCCATATATCCAAAACTAATTATAGCAGTTTTACAAAAAGTGTTTTGTAAATTAAAACCCTAAGCTAAAAGAATAAAAATAAAAGAATTTTGTTTAAATCATATATATTTTGTACATAATGTAACCTCAGAAAATGAAAGTAAGAAAATAGAGCTAAGTTAGTTGCCTTAAAAAATCTAAAGAAATGTTTCAATAGTCTACTCCAAAGAAATAAAATAAAAATTAACAATCATGAATTAGAAATTAACAACTGCAAAAACTTTGGTCAGATTATCAAAACAGATGAAAACATAACGGATAAAAATTAGTCATAGAATTAAACTTGTTAGTTTTTAGTTGAAATAACTTAATATTAAAAATAAATATGCCTATGTGCTCAAAAAATGTTTTTAATAGAGTATTTTACTGCCTTTATATATGGAGCTCAGATTAAGATACTTGACAGAAGGGCAATACAGAAAATTCAGATCACACAATGAACTATAGAGAGATGTATGTTAGAAGTAACAAGGAGAATCCAAAAACAAAATGTCATTGATATCACTGAAATAATTAAAAGATTGAAATAGAGTGGGATAGACATATTTCTGGAAAAAGTGATAAAAGAAGAAGTTACAATTTCAAAATGGAAAGATCTAGAAAAAGATCACATGTAAGGAGGATAAAATAAAAAAAATTACTAGTGTGGTGTAAAGAAGAGGCTACGGATCAAATAAACTGAATTAAACTTGGAGAGAACTTCATTCTGAAGTGATCAAATAAAGATTGAAAATGATGATAATGATTGTTTTGAGTATATTACATAAAATACTGTAAGTATGACCGAACCAAGGCATATCATATATCAAATTTATTTGTCCTATCTAATGAAGATTCTACATTAAACTACAATTAATTTGAATATTAATAATAAATTTGACATACCAAAACAGTATATTTTGATTATTTTTAAAATATAACTCATTATTATCATGGCATTGCATTTATGTTTTTCTATATTAGGTAGTTTTATTCTATGTGTCATTTTCTTAGTAAAATGTATTTTAAAATTTTCATTTAGTTATCAAATTTTAAATTTATAATCAATAAAATATATTTTAAACTAAAACATATATATTCTTATTTAAGAAAAATTTTTCAAGTAAAACTTTTCTATAATATTTTAAAATTTGGGGCGAGAGTAGGGGCAATATTTTTTCTTTGCCTGGACTTGATTAAAGATAGTCAATAAACTTAATTTGAATCATGGCAACCAATTAATAAGTTGCAACAACCTGATTAAACAAGAATTAAAAACATAATATTAAGAATTATTTCCTATACACACATAACAAGAAATAACCAATTATGCGAGTTTTATATTATAGAGCTATATCTTATAATATTATCAATGAGAGCAACTTCTATTGTCTTCTTATTTAACTAAGATGTATGTTATTTTATTAGTTCAGCAAATGTATAATAGAGGGAGCTTAGCCTTGCTGTTCTGATGAGGCTGATTTTTGCTTTGCAAGATAAGTGAAAGTTTTATACATTTTTAATAACATATAGATAAAAATGTCTGTATCTGGAAAATATTTGGTTTAAAGAGTGGATGAGAAAAGAGAGTTGGAGCACAGAGAGATAAATTTAATTAGATTTGGAAAGATTGAGAAAAATATTGCTAATGTTTGGAGAGTGATCCAACATGACAACATTTTTAAATATAAAAGAAAAAAATTTTTTTGTGTGTTTACTATAATGAGGACTTAAAACTAAAGCATACATAAAATTAGTTGAATTTTAGGAGGTTTGCTATTAAAAAATTTTCCAATTTAAATAAGAGAGCAATTTATTTGAGAAAGAGGAAAACATTGAGATATGAGATTAGGAGAGCATGTGTTTATCAGATGCCATTTAAAAATTATTTTTTTTTTACTTTGATATAAAGAGGATTGAAGAGTGGTAGAAAAATCATAAATTTAAATCTAGAATAGGGGAATTGGAAAAATATGGAAATATGGATTCCATTTGTATCCCACAATGTATGTTTGATAGTCAGAAGAAAACTAAACATACTTTGGTAATGGGTGCAGTATGTGGTAAGGTTTTCCATTTGAAGTGCTTAGGAAGGATATAGAAGGTGTATGATTGTGTAGATCATGTGAGTAAAAAAGATTTTTAAATGTAAATAATTTAGAGAGTCAGGAGAAATGAAGGAAAATATAGATAAGGACACTAGAATGGACCATATATTTAGTAGAGTGAGAAGAGATATGGATAAACAAAATAAGTAGTGCAATGAGAATTATTATGTAAAGAATAAGTAAGAGAGATATAAAATAAGTAGATTTAAAATTAAAAATATTAGACATGAAATGTAAACAGATCAAAGAATTAATGAATAGAAATAAGCAAGAAGTAGATAAGGGAGTCCAAAAGATGGAAGAAAATGCTACAGATGAAATAGAAAAAGCAAACTATGAGACAGACATGATAGGGGAATCATTAATTAGAGAATTTAGAGATGTAATTACAAGAGAAAATAGAAATTGGTATGCAAGAATATGTTTTCCTGGAGCCAGAATTACAGATGTTACAGATAAGGTAAAGAAACAAGGGAGTAGAGATGTTTGTTATGGTAGGGACAAATAATTTATCAGAGTCATTGGAGAGAGTAATGGATGAGTACAAAAAATTGATGAGTAGTTTAAATAAGGTCAAAAAGTGTGGGAATTGTTGGATTACTACTAGGATTCAACAATAGGTATATGTTAGATAGGGCATGTCCTATAAATGAGAGATTGAAAAAATTATGCAACAGAAATACTGTTATGTTTGTGGATGTGTGGCATTTTTTTATTAGTAAGAGAGAGTTATACAGTAAAGATAGAAGACTTAGCAAAACAAGAAAGTGAAGCATTAGGGAATTCGATTTATAAAAAATATTAAAGGGAGTAGAGTTTTAAATTACAGTATTATCAAAAAGAAGGTTAAGAATGAATATGGGATTTAAGAAGCAAACAAAGGGTAGCTGAACCAGATATAAATGTAGATGTGAAGAGATAATGGGACTGTAAAAGTATAATGATAAACAAACTTGAGTCTGTAAAAGTAATAATAAACAAACTAATTACAAATGTAATAGAGAAGAAAGAGTCAAAAAAATTTGTAAAGGGGTAGTAAGAAAGGAAGACATTGTTAAAATTAAATATTTAAATAAGCAAGATGGTAGGAGACCAGAAAAGTAATTGGAATTAAACAAATGAGTTAAAAATTAACATTTGAGATATTAGCAGTAGTGGAAACCCCTCTAACAGAAGAAGCAGAATCTACACTGGAAATTTTAGTATGGTAGGGTATAAATAAAAAAAAGGAATGGTTGTATAGGAGTTATGTCAACAAAATATTTAAATACTATAAAGTGTCAAGAACATTTGTGGTTTGAGATAGGGTTATGAAGACAAGAATGGGTGGTGGCTATAATGTATATGGCACTGGAGATAGTCAAACTATAGCAGAATGGAACAGTAGCATATGTGAATGTCTAGTTAAGGATATACTGAGTTTCAAAAAAAAGGGGAAGGGAATGAATGGTTATGGAGGATATGAATGGGCATATTAAAGAAATTAATAATGTGGATAACAAGAATTTACAGCTTTAGAAAAATTTTTGTCAGAGAGTAAATTTGAGCATTGGAAATTTATCAAATATTTATGAGGGACAGACATATGGTCTAGAGAGAGAATGAATAAAGTATAGAAAATTTAAGTGTTTGATAATGAAGAGAGAGTATGTAATAGTGATCATAATTTTTTTATAATCTAAATGGTTAGTAATATGATGAAAAATAGTAATAAAAGTATAACAAATAGTGAAAGGTGTGGCTGCAGAGTTAATGATAAGAATAAGTTAGAAGGATATAAAATAAAAGTAGAAGAAATCATGGAAGAGTTTGTTGGGGATGAATATAAGGACTGGTGTAGTGAAGTAGAAAAGGTGGCAAATAGGGTTATAGGTGAGAAAAGCATGCAGAAAATATAAATATGCTATTAAAAATAAAGAAAGTTGGAAATGATGTTAATATTAAATGGGAAAATATTTTTAAAAAAGTTGGCTAAAATAGATAATTATATAAAGAGAATGAAATTAAATAGTAAATTATTGGAGAATATTAATAAAAGTGGAAGAAATGGGAGTAAAATGTTTTAGAAATATATTTAAAAAAGAAATGTAGGGAGAGAGATATAGTCTTACTAAATGACAAGGAAAAAGAGTGTATCTCTAGAGAAAAATTAAAGACAATCTTAAATAAGTATGCAATGGATATAGAAAAAATGTAAGATGCAAAGGAGAAAGTGATGATAAACATAAAAGCACATAGTAATGGAAATATTAGTTTTATAAAAAATGAATTAAATGAGGCAGGAAGAAATTGGAAAGGCAAGTGTTTTAGATGGATGGTCAGCAGAGATGGGATGGAATTTGGAAAATAGGGCAAAATTAAATGTTATCATGTTTTAATAAGATGGCACAGAAGACAGAATTTCCAGGCAGCTGGAATAATGCAAGAGTGGAGTTATTATTTAAAGGAAGGGATAAAAACTATAGAAAGATAAACAATTATAGAGTGTTAATGGTAACATTGATGTTATATAAAACTTTTGCATATATGGTGACTGGAAGGGTAACAAAATAGATGGAAGAAAATAATATAGTGGGAGAAATGCAAGGAGGTTTTAGAATGGATAGGCATATAGAAGATAGTTTATTTGTAGTCACACAACTCATAGATATGAATAGAAATACAGTTAGGCAGTTATATGTGGTCTTTATAGATATAGACGGCATATGATAGAGTAAATAGAAATAGATTATGGATAAGGTTAGTAAATTTGGGAATGAATGGGGATTTAATGAGTTTTATTAAGAGATTACATATTAATTAAGAAAATAGAATCATTTATAGTTAAAAATGGGTGGAACTAAGGCAAGGATGTCCTATGTCACCTATTTTCTTTTTGTTATATTTGAGAGAAATGGAGAAAGCAATAGAAAGACTAGGAAGAGTAGTAGAGATATCATTAATATATGGCAAGGGAATGTAAACATTATCATGTCTTTTATTTGCTGATAATATCTTTTTGTGCACAGAAAGTAGGGAAGATATGGAAGTTATACTGAAGACATATATAAAAGTGGGTAAAGAGATGGGAATTAAATTTAATGAAGAAAAATCAAAAGTAATGATGATAAATGCTGGAGAAAAAAAAGAATTTTTTTTTTTATTGGTGATATAAAGTTAAATATGGTGAATAGGTATAACTATCTGGGAATTGTCTTAAGTAATCAGAGAAATTGTTTGGACGAATGGGAGAAAAAATTGATAAATGAAACAAAGAAAAGGACTAATAAAGAAATTAAGTGTTTTTATATAATAAATAGGATGTAAAAAGAATTGTATTGAACAGGGTGGCAGTAGCAGGATTAACTTATGGTAACAATGTGTTAAGTGTTAGTAAAGGGGTGTTAGATTATTTAGAAAAAGTACAAAGAGAAGTAGGAAGACATGCATTAGATGCAGATGTATGGATGGCAAAGGAGGCAATTCAAGGAGAAATGATTAGATTGCAATTTATAAATAGTAAGAGAATAGCCAAAATAGTATTTAATTGAATTATGAATAAAAGAGAAGTAACAAGATGTATCAAAATGATAGTATTATATGCAGATGATTTGGATAAAGACTTTATATCAGTATATTTGTACAAAAGGTGGAATAATTATGTTAAGAGGATTGTTGAGTGTTATAGTGACAAAGAATGGGATAAAAAATAGATGCATTAATAAAAAATAGGGAGATGGAAAGTGAAGAACTAGTATGGGGAGTAAAAAGGGTTTAAATATATATAGAAGGAAACAGAATATGTACTAGGTTTGAGTTAATTTATGATAATAGCAAGGAAAGTAGTTTACTTTTTAAGGCTCAAACAGAATCATTAGCAACAAAACAATGTACACATAAATGGAGAAATGTGGGTAATTTATTCTGCAAGTTATGTAAGGAAGGCATGGAAAATATTAGGCATCTGCTAATTGAATGTAAATGCTTACAAGCACAAAGCATACAAATAATGAAGTTATGTGAGAATAAATATAAACAAGGTAATTATACAGAAAGTGGGTTCTTGGCTTTCACATTGGGTTTGGAAAAACATAAGAGGAATCTAGATATAAAGACCATAGAGTGGACAAAGATGATGTCATGGAAATGGGATAGAACAGGATAGAAAAGAATATGGAAAAAACTTAGGCTGGAGAATGAAAAGGAAAAGTATGGTGGCTAACAGGTTTCTCTCAGCACAGTGGCTGAGAGATTTCTGACTTCAATAAAAGAATAGCCATATCATATCACATCACAAAACAATATAAACTCAATATATAATTAACATATTCATTCAATATACTGACTGTTTAGTAAATAGAGGAATATATTTAACTACCATTCCATCTCAAAACATTCATACATATGACTACCCATATGTAAAAAAGATAAATGATTCCCAATATGTGTATTTAATACAGAACCAACATTCGTTAGCTATCATGATATAAGCTGAGCACTGATTGTATATATGTGTAGGAGATTATAATCTGGCCTAACTAATGAGTGCTAGTATAATGAGGATTATTTATCTTTTTCACATGTGTGTGGTCATTTCTATCATTGTTTGAGATGGAGTGGAGAATAAATATAAACTAAAAATCCTAAGTTCAAATCCATCTATACATTCAGTATATATTTAGTGTTAGAATATTAGTGATACTTGTAATAACAAAAAAATACTTACTATCTTTTTAAAATCTTTGTTTAAAAATATTTTATAAATTCTCCAAGATTTTGAAAACAGGCCTCCAAAACATATAGAAAATGAAAGGGCAAGAAACATCAGTCTTATCTAAAACACAAAAACAACTTGTTCATTGAATAATTAGAGCTAAAATCAATAAATAAAAATGATTAGGACAACAAAATTATACTGTAAATTATATATAAAGTGGCCAGTAAATAAATATCTAAATGCTCAAAACTTCAACCTCAACCATTGGTCAGTCTCTACTCTTTTCCTCATCAATCATCTCTATAAGGCACTGTTGGAGATAATTTGGATTTACAGTAAACTGTTAAATGTCATTTCATTTCTCTTTGTTTCTTTATAATGTATAATTAAAGAACACATAAATATGTGATAGTGTTACTAAAGGTAATTTTAACTTGTGTCCTCTATAGAAATTTTCACATATTGCAAGTGGCAATGTTTGGTAAAACAATAATCAATCTCTCCTTTGCATTCAAATTCTTAACATCAATTTAAATGTTACAATCGAAATTATATAAAAATTGCATTACTATGTTTGATGGAGTCTCAATGCATTCCAGGCTACTGATGATATCAATTATTGATCGAAATATATGTCCAACAGAGATTGGTTGTTTTTTATTATACATTATCATTTGAAATACTGTGAAAATTTCAGTAGAGGAACAGAAATTAAAATTAAAATCAGTAATATTATAATATTAATATGGCATTTAATTAAGTATTTATGTATTTAAATGTTTATTTGAAATAATATTAAAATAACTGATTTAAAATTCTGCTTGTCTAGAATGCTAAGCCAAGATGCAAAAATGACTTTAGATAAATTTTTATCTTCAAACTTTAAAAACAAATTGCATTTTATAATTAAAATTATATAAAAAATGTGTTGTTATGTTTACTGGAGTTCTTGATTTTTAATGATATTGGTTATTGATAGAAATGTATCTGGCAGAGATAGGCTGATTTTTCATCAAACAATATGACTTGAAATATCATGGACATTTTCATAGAGAGCATAAGTTAAAAGTAACATTAATAGTAATATATATATATATATAAATGAAAAACCATAAAACAATACAATACTAGATTAAATTCAAAATTTTACCAAAATCCTTTCACAACCATGGTTTCATCTACTACAAATAGACCTTCTCAAGTGAAAATCAAACTATAAAAAATAACAAATATATACACACAATCAAACCTTCCCATAATTCATTTCAAACTCCATCTTCCCTTAATATCAAAAGAAGTCTTCATAAGATTGATAGCCTCAGAATCAAGAAGATTTATCATCAAAGTCTCCTTTATTTTTCTTTTTAATTCATTATTTTCATAAAAAATAACCGAAGCATTGTCAAATAATATTGTATGACCTGTATTCAATTCATGAATATATAAAGCTGAGATAAGATACCTATGTTTAACTCTACTTATATGAACCTTAATCCTTTCATTAAGACTAAACTTATTCTGGCCTACATAAAACTTACCACAACTACATGGAATCTTATAAAGTTTTATGTAGGCCAGAGTAAGTTTAGTCTTAATGAAAGGATTAAGGTTCATATAAGTAGAGTTAAACATAGGTATCTTAACTCAGCTTTATATATTCATGAATTGAATACAGGTCATACAACATTATTTGACAATGCTTCGGCTATTTTTTATGAAAAGAATGAATTAAAAAGAAGAATAAAGGAGACTTTGATGATAAATCTTCTTGATTCTGAGGCTATCAATCTTATGAAGACTTCTTTTGATATTAAGGGAAGGTGGAGTTTGAAATGAATTATGGGAAGGTTTGATTGTGTGTATATATTTGTTATTTCTTATAGTTTGATTTTCACTTGAGAAGGTCTATTTGTAGTAGATGAAACCATGGTTGTAAAAGGATTTTGGTAAAATTTTGAATTTAATCTAGTATTGTATTGTTTTATGGTTTTTCATTTTTATTTTTGCTAGTATAGTGTTAGGCAGGTTTGGTGTTATATATATATATATATATTGATATGAAGATTTTCACAGTTTACAGATATAAATAATTTACTTTGTAGATTCATCCATGTATGATTTTGATTATGAATATACTGATGTTTTGGCTTGATCATGCAAGCCATCAACTGGGTGAGAATAAAATATTATAAAGATGGTTATAGAATCACTGTAAACACTTGTTTATAACAATATTAAAATTCCACCCAATAGAAAAAGCAGGTATATAAAATTGAAAAAATAAATAATCTCCACAGTAATATGTTTTTTAAAAAATTATTTCAAGTTGGAAGAAGTTTGCATTTGTCATCACATTTATTGATACAATTTGGTCTTTTCTGTATCCCAATAGCTTTTCTGATCTTATATTGGAAGACAGTATCATATCTGTATAGGATTCTAGTATTAGAGAATTAATATTGTGATCTAAATCCATAGCATGGAAAGTGAAGATGATGATGAGTATTGCTTAATTGCATTAGCATGTTAATCTCTACTAGTGATGGTTGCAAAATATATATTACACACACACACAAGAGACATATAAATAGTCCACTTTAGGGTAGGCTTTTCTGACAATTTGCAAAAAGAAATGGTGAAGTTAATACAAAACAGTTTGTTCACATTCTAGTCATGCTGGCAAAGACTTTTGAGAATATCATGATTAGCCAAGAAAATGATTTAGTGAAGAATCAATCAGATCAGATTTGAACTCTCACTCCAAGTGTGAATAACAATGCTGAAAACTATCCTAATTTAGTCCATATTATGAGAATAATTTTTGATGTATTAGAAAAAATATGTAATAATTGAAAAGGATGTCAGTATAAAATCAGCAATGAATTCAGATGAATCCCATCTCCCCAATAATGATTGTAACTTTGGGCATGAAAAACTAAGTAAATGCTAGAATCATTCTGTGAAAATTGCAGTTGAAAAATATTCGTTATTTTATTATTCTCTTTGACACCCTGTCTCGTTTATCTTAGTGGCAGAGTGATAGACTAAATAGTTCCTGAATCAAAGCTTAGTTTATTTAACATAACACAATCTCTTCATTCAATTATCTATTTCATGTCCATCTGTCACATTCATAGAGAATCACTGATATTAAAACATAAATAATTTTCATTTTTAAATTTGTGTGGAAATCATTGATTGCTTGAGCTTATGCTAGGTGCCATGGGAGTAAAAAGCCAGAGACTATGATAATTTATTTTAAAAAATTCTATCAGATTTTTCATGAATGCTTGTCTGCAGTAAATCTCAAGATTATTAGTCTCTTTGTTATAAATGAATAAGACAAAACATCCATTTTTAAAAATTAAAAACATTAGAGCTGTAACTCCAACTTTGCACTGTGTTCTCTAATTTTTTTAATAAGACTTTTGAGACCTTTATTTCCAGCCACACATGTGGTTATCAGTATATCTAAGATTATTATTTTTTCTTTACTTTAGTGCCATCTATTGAAAACTTAAATAGTTAATGGTTATTAGGTGATAATATAATTTATTAATTCCCATTTGCAGTCAGTTTTTGGCTTTTGCTTTTATTCAAGAGGATTTAAAGCTGTAACCAATGCATTCACACATTTAGCAACCACCTTACATTTCTTTGCTATCAATCTAATTGTCTGAAACACAAAGCTTTAAAACAGGATAATCTTCTTGTACAATCATATAGATTTGACATAACATAAGTATATATATTTTAGTAATCTCAGTTCTATTTTAACTGTAAACGTTTTTTTCTTTCCATTGGCTAAGAATGTCAATACATCATTCAACAGTAATAAAATTAAAAGCAACAGTTTTTGTTTCAATATTGTAATGGTCTGTATTTCCTTAAGGAATGAGGGTGAATGCATAGAACTATGGTTAGATTTAGGTCTTCATATAGTATGCCATGAATGACGTGATAAAAATATAACCCATGATTGCATCTATTTCAGATGTGATCATTTAATGTTTAAACATTCAGTAGAAATACAACATTGATCAGTTCATCCAATCTTCACCTCTCTTTATTATTCTGTTATGCTCAGTATTTGAACTCAGGGTTAATTTTACACTTAACTTTCTTCAGAGGTAAATTGATATCCTGTAGTAATAATAATACTTTTATATAAGTTGGATAGGTTCTCAAAATTCCTTCCAACCAAGTTACCATGATGTTAAGTCGGGATGATATGTATATGTATTCAACTTTATTTTATTATGAAAATAAAGTAAATAATTTAAATAAATCAGAGACCTTCTTAAATTTAAAATAAATTTAACAATATTAATTGAAAACAATTTAAATTTATCTTTATATAACAAAATTTTTGATTATGAGTGTTTTACATACATTTCTACCATATTAGTATATAAAATTTAAAATTATACCTCTCCATATCCCATAGTAGATATATATCATAACACAAACAATATTTAATAGGTTATAAAAATAAATTAAATTTTATAATTTCAAACATTATGATAATAATAGCTAACTAAATTTAAATTAAACAGTATAAATATAAATGAAGACCTTTGTAATATCCAATACTTTTTGAGGAAAATCCATTTTCTATAAGACCTCTTATTTATGTAGGGTTTCTATCATTGAAAAAAAAAGACCTTTCATCCAAGGATATTAGTTATTTGTACTGAACAATAAACAAATATTACTAAATTAATTAAATTAATAATAAACAAAAATTCTGTCTTGTCATAAGTGAATAAATTTAATATGAATCTTACATTCATATTAAGTTTAATTATTAATTGTTCTGTAAGGAAGACCTAAATTTTATTAAATATAAAAAAATATTTAACCCAATGATCTTTCCACTTTTTTTATCTAATGATTTTTTCAAAATAGATTATTCCAAAGTAAGTAGGTTTTAAAGGCAAAGAAAATAAAATTAACTATTTATGAATGTTGATAAGCAAAAATGATATGATGTATTTAAAGTTAATGATATTGTCCTATTCATTTTCCACAATTTGAGTAATAATGTTCATAAAGAATAAAGTTCTTTTATTTCCGGTCATCAATCATTGGTGAGTCAATCAATATACTCCATTGTTTTATAAACATTCCTCTCACATGATGTTGACATCTCTTTCCATAAATTATCAAAGTTGGATATTGAATTATATATATATTAGGCATTTCAGTAGGAGTGAATAGTTAAACTGCTTTAGGTTAGAACAATAACATTTGATCCTATGGCAAAGTGTCTTTACTCATGATACATTTTCTACAACTTAAAATCTTTTTAAAATAAATGTATTTAGATATATAAATGTGTTTGATGATATTTATCTTCTTTGAAATTCAAGTTTAGAATAATATTAAAAATTTCTCTAATTATTATAATAAAGATAAATTCACTTCTGAAATTATTATTGATGATATTAAAGAGTAATTTATTTACTCTTTACTTGAGTGATAATAGAGTTCTCTGCTAATGAAGATTTTATAAACAAGGAAAATTTATCCAAACTATTTATCTATTTTTCTGATATGTTCAGTATTTGAACACAGCAAAATAAATATGCATAGTGACTAGTTCATTTGTAAAAAATGGAACTGATTTGGAAATTAGTTGATTTAGCTTTTATAGTGGAATCGACTTTCGGTAATTAGCATGTGTTAAATTATTATTTCATTTCATGATTTTATATTCTATTATTGTTGAATGCACCATAATTAATAAATGTGTAATTGAGTTCTAATTTTATTTCTTTCACATTTAGTTGCTAATATATGTCTTGACCTTAGGTTATCTTGATGTTTTGAGTCTTGATTATTGATATTAGTTAATTTAATAATTATTTTATACATATATATAAATTATTGAAATCTAATTATTTTAATACTTGATTTCTTTAAAATAATTATTTATTTAACTTGATTTTGATTATTAAAATTTTAAAATCTAACATTTAAGCTATATAAATAAAAGGATAAAAGTATTTACTGTTTATTAATTAAAATTATATTTTTAAGTTTATGGTTTGATATTGCACATAAACCACTACCCTTACAACTCCTCTCCTT
Organism: Epiperipatus broadwayi; assembly: GCA_028023455.1. Classification (NCBI taxonomy): domain Eukaryota; kingdom Metazoa; phylum Onychophora; class Udeonychophora; order Euonychophora; family Peripatidae; genus Epiperipatus; species Epiperipatus broadwayi. The sequence continues at coordinate 4,169,162 of JAQFVV010000047.1, forward strand.
ACAGGGTTAAAATTTTCTAATATGATCTTAAAATTTCAACACTTAAAGTGTATGTGTGTGTTATAGTGTTAAATGTATATTTTTTAATTTAGGTTTATAAAGGGGTCATACAACTTATTTTATGTCTGCTCTTTTTGTTATCTGTATTATTATTTTTATATTAGTCTGGATGCTCTCATCATTGAAATGACTATCCCCAGGTTTTTATTTAGTGTTGTCTCCCTTCTTTTTCTATAATCTGTATGTGATAGTGATCGAAATACAGTTTAAGAATGCAGGCATTATATGTATCTTTCATTTCCTCATCTATATCTATCCAAAATGCATTTGGACCTGTTTATTTTATTATAGTAAACAGTCCTTTATATGGATTATAGAATTTATGGCATTTGTTTTGGAGTTGTTTTTTTTACTAAGATTATAGATTTTTATAAAAATCTTGTCTTCTATTTTGAATTGGTATCTATTTTTCTTTCTGTTTTTACTTTTCAGATCTGATTTATTTATTAGTGGTTGATATACCTTTTTATATCATATTTTATATCAGTTTGGTTGGGTTTAATTGGAGGTTGGTAATTTTTAAATAAATTTGTAATTACTTTATTGAAATGTAATTTATTAATAGGTGTGTATCCAATAGATTCATTCACACTCCAGTTAATATAATTTACTACACATTTATTATTTTATCATGTAATATTAGTAAATGGATTACTTGCTTTTACTGTTTTCATACAAGTGCTTTTCACACAATGTGTCTTTCTCAATATATTGGATGTTATCAGGTCTAATTTACTTAAGGCCATATTTATTATTTATAGAGTGGTATACCCAGAGATAGTGTGGTGGAAGATCTGTTTATTTGCAGCTATGTTTTATTTTAGCTAGCCCATGCATCTTTATGTATAGATCTATTTAACAATGCCAATCTTGCTCTATAATTTTGAGATTAACTGGATTTTCTCTAGCATCTTTTAAATGTATTGGTTGCAATTCATCTATGAATGTGACAACTCATGAGTAGTCATTCTCCATTTCCATGATAATGGTATGATAATGGTATAATCCATTCTGGGTTTTAGAAATGAATCCATAATTTATTTATAAAAGTTCATTTCTTAATATATTTTGAGACAAGTTTTAGATTGTGTTCTCCCTTTTTATGCTTTCATTCCTTGATTTTTTTAACTCTAATCCTGATAACTATTAAATAAATTCTCATTTACATGTTGTGAAAGTTTTATTTGGTATTAATTGATTTGATTGTATCTCTATTTATATATCCATTTTTTTAAAAAAATGATAAAGGGAGAAAAATTTCATTTTATTTCTCCATAATATGATTTCCATATTTTTGGGTAGTAAATTTCCTTGGTTTCATCTTCACTATAAATTTATTGACCCTTTGTATTGGTATATTTGATGAAGATAAATAGACCAATATAAGTGTTACAGCGTTTATGCAACATGAGTTCTTTTGAGAAATTTATGTGTAAATTTTGATGAATAGTTTAGTCTCCAATGTTTGATTACTGATTTGGTTCAATATTATTTTTATCTTATTTTGCCCCCCCCCTCTTTTATTATTCCGATTTGTGTAATTATGTTTTCATATTCAGGGTTATAATCTTTTCAGTCCATTTTTATTATAAACTTATTAAGCATCTATATTTGATTACTTAATGAAGGTAAATGGGCCTTAGTAGATATTATACAATTTATGGATTATAGTACCCTTTTGCTTCTTTGTATATATCATTGTAATAATTGTGAGAATTGTCCATTGGTTGCTGTTTTGATTTGGGCAATCATTTCCATTATGGAATGTTTTCAAATGTCAATTAAGGTAATCAAGCATAGTAAATTCATTTAAATTTCCCCAAACTATATCATCATATTTAAAATATTTCTCCACAGGGAGAATAATGTGGTATGAAAAATTTTCAACTTGATGATTGTCAACTAGTTTAGGAGTATTATCCCTGATAAACATTTCAAGTTTAATTTCATAATTAATGTCAATATACTGGAGGTGGTTCCATATATTCATCCATTTTATTCATCACTGGTACTTTAATCATGAAATCTTTAATATTTTTATTAATTTGGATTATTTTAAATTTTGTGTGTCCATCAATCAAATCATGATTGACTTCAGTTTTTTTTTTTATTATTTAATTTCAATTTAAGTTTGGAATCATCCCATTTATTTGGTTCTGATAACCATAGTGTTTATTTTACTTTCAATTTTTTCTTTAATTTTTTTAAGTTTTTGTTCATTTATGCAGTTCTTTCCTTCCGTTATCTTTTCTAATGGTAATAATTTATTATTACTGTCCATTTTTTGTTCATTTTCCTTCTTTTCTATTTGTTTTTTTGTTGGATATCATTATGTTGTGATGGACATGCAAGTATATTTTGAGACATTTGTAATTCTATAAACTTGAATTTTTGTTTAAATGCCTCATTCATACGATTTACTTTATCATATATTTTTGTTGTGCTTTCCACCAATTTTTCTAATGTGGTGTTTTCCGATATTTTATCATTTTCTATACAAGTTATTTTAATTTCTGTTTGAAATTTTTATCCAACTCTTTCAATGATTCTTCATTTATGTCTGAATTATTAATTTTTCATATAGATTCAACTAATCTTATGATTTACTTCTTGTAATTCTTTCTGCATTTCTGTTTGTATTTTCTTCTGTTTCTCATCTATTTCATTCTTAAAATTTTCTCTGGTTCTACACAATTCATTGCATTGAATATTCAGTTGATCAATGATATTAGTCTGAAATTCTTTGGATCTCTGTTGATATCGGGTATCTTTTTCTTCAACATTTTTTTTAAATTTCTTTTAAGGCTTGTTTCATCTCAGTAATATCCCTTTGAATATTATTTAGACCTACTGATAACTGTTCAATATCATTAGATAATTTATTCTCCAAACCCTTCATTTCCAATTGTAATTCTGATTTAACATTTTCTATATTGCTTTTTAAATTTTCTTCTAAATTATTCATGTTTTGGTTTATTTCTTTTTTCATATTGTAATTCCTATTTGTGATGGTTTGGAACATTTGTTCTATAGTCATGGTATTTGTTGTAGCTTGTGCTATTTTGAGTATAGTTATTTAAGACATTTCATCATCATGTGTAACCTTGGTTTGAGACATTGATTAATCAGGAATGGATGTTTATGTAGAGTAGTTACTTTCAGTTATAGTGATTCCTGATAATTGGATCAGTAAAGATCTTTCTTCAATATTCCTAATATCTTCTCCTTCTTTATTAATATTAATATTTTATACTTTTTCAACATGTTTCATTATTGTATTTACTAAGTTTTTTCCATTTCTTGTAATCATGAATTATGTTTTATCTTGGTTATAAGTTTGTTTATTCCTTATTTACTAAGATGGATTATTTGTCATAGGATTTCATGCTATATTTTTCCTTTTTAGTGTCATTTTAAAACTTTTCCTACCTAATAAAAAACATTTTTTTTAGATGTTATTAATTTAATGCCTAATTTAAAATTGTCTTGTTAAATGCCTGACTCATCTATTTAATCATTCATTATTTTATTTTAAGGCCTCTATTTATTTTATTATTTATAAAGTTACACACCCAACCACCCCCCACAACCAACACTATTTTAAGAGTTCACATGAAAATTATCTCATCCTTTAATGGTTGAAATTATCTATTGCTATTCGATCAAGGTTATATTCTATAAAAATTATTTATAATGTTTTTTACAGATGTAGTTGATGGTGAACTATTGTTTTATGTCCCACACTAGGTACCATATGTAATGGTCTATATTGCCTTAAGGAATGAAAGCATCTAACTATGGTCAGACCTGGATTTTTTCATGTAGGATGCCTTGAATGATGTGATAAAAATATAATCCATGACTGTATCTATTTCAGATGTGATAATTTGATGTTTAAACATATACAACTACATCCAATCTTCATCTCTCTTTATTATTCTGTTATGCTCAATATTCAAACTCAGGGTTAATTTTACACTTAACTTTCTTCAGAGGTAAATTGATATCCTGTAGTAATAATAATACTTTTATATAAGTTGGATAGGTTCTCAAAATTCCTTCCAACCAAGTTATCATGATGTTAAGTTGAGTTGATATGTATATGTAAATATATGTATTCAATTTTATTTTATTATGAAAATAAAATAAATAATTTAAATAAATGAGAGACCTCCTTAAATTTAAAATAAATTTAACAATATTTATTAATTGAAAACAATTTAAATTTATCTTTATATAACAAAATTTTTGATTATGAGTGTTTTACACACATTTCTACCATATTAGTATATGAATTTTAAAATTATACCTCACCATATTCCATAGCAAATATGTATCATAATACAAACAATATTTAATAGGTTGTAAAAATAAATAAAATCTCATACTTCCAAAGATTATGATAACACTAGCTAACTAAATTTAAATTAAACAGTATAAATAAAACTCTTTGTAATATCCAATACTTTTGAGGAAATTCCATTTTCTATAAGACCTCCCATCTATGTATGGTCCCTATTGTTGAAAGAAAAGACCTTTCATCCAAGGATATTAGTCATTTATACTGAATAATAAACAAACAAATGTTACTAAATTAATTAAATTAATAATAAACAAAAATTCTGTCTTGCCATAAGTGAATGATTTTAATGTGAACAACAATAAAATCTTACCTTCATATTAAGTTAAATTATTAATCTGGTCAAGTCGTTCTGTAAGGAAGCCCTAAATTTTATTAAATATAAAAAAAATATTTAACTCAACGATCTTTCCACTTTTTTTATCTAATGATTTTCCAAAATGGATTATTCCAAAGTAAGTAAATTTTAAAGGCAAAGGATATGCAAGATGATATGATGTATTTAAAGTTAAAGATATAGTCCCACAATTTGAATAACAATGTTCATTAAAAATAAAGTTTTTTTTATTTCCAGTCATCAATTATTGGTGTGTCAATCAATATACTCTGTTGTTTCATAGACATTCCTCTCACATGATGTTGACATCCCTTTCCATAAATTATCTCACTATAAACTAAAGTTGGATATTAAATTATATAGATGATATATATATATATATTAGGCATTTCAGTAGGAATAAAGTTTCATGTTTTAGGTTAGAACAATAACATTTGATCCTATGGCAAAGTGTCTTTACTCATGATACATTTTCTGTAACTTAAAATCTTAAAATAAATGTATTTAGATATATAAATGTGTTTGATGATATTTATCTTCTTTGAAATTCAAGTTTAGAATAATATTAAGAATTTCTCTAATTATTATAATAAAGATAAATTCACTTCTGAAATTATTATTGATGATATTAAAGAGTAATTTATTTACTCTTTACTTGAGTGATAATAGAGTTCTCTGCTAATGAAGTTTTTATAAACAAGGAAAATTTATCCAAACTATTTATCTATTTTTCTGATATGTTCAGTATTCAAACACAGCAAAATAAATATGCATAGTGACTAACTAGTTCATTTGTAAAAAATGGAACTGATTTGGAAATTAGTTGATTTAGCTTTTATAGTGGAATTGACTTCTGGTAATTAGCATGTGTTAATTACTATTTCATTTCACGATTTTGTATATGATTATTGTTGAATGCATCATAATTAATAATTGCATAATTGAGTTCAAATTTTATTTCCATCACATTTAGTTGCTAAGATAAGACTTGACCTTACGTTATCTCTATGTTTTGAGTCATGATTAGTGATATTAGTTAACTTAATAATTATTTTATACATATATATGAATGATTGAAATCTAATTATTTTAATACTTGATTTCATTAAAATAACTATTTATTTGACTTGACTTTTATTATTAAAATTTTATAATCTAACATTTAAGTTATATACATGTGCATATGGGTATTTTAACATAAAAGAATAACATATTTACTGCTTATTAATTAAAAGTATATTTTTAAGTTTATGGTTTGATATTACACATAAACAAGTGAGCTTAATAAGAATGTAAGCTACCCTTACAATGTCAAAGTCTCATTTATAAAAATAAAAGTCATGTATTTAGGGGCTATCTGAACTTTAGAATAGATGGCACTAGAGTCGAGAAAGTATTCCTGTTTAGTGTAATGAGTAGAAAGAAGCAAGTGATATTGTATTGGTGGATCTAAGACTTTTAACAATTACATTCACAAATTCTGAATTCACATTTGTTTTTATTTGTATAAAATTATGAATAAAGGAAACCAGTATATTGTTTGGACAATTTTTTGTCTATATAAAATTAGTCTATTTTACCACTACTTATTTTAATTTTTGACTTGGATAAATTTTTTCTAAGAGCAATGCAATGATCTAGTTCATTCATTTTTCTACAAATAAATGTAATTTAGAATGGTCAATTGAATTAAAGACTTAATCATAATCAACAAATCAGATATACAGTGTGTCCCAGAGAAAAGCTGAATCTCCGAATTTTCTAGAGCATTATCTCTGAATCAATATATATGATGTGTAGCAACATAATTTAGCTATTCACCGCAAAATCTCAACAGATTAGCATGTCTAGATTATGTGACAATATGCTTCATGTCTCTGTATATCATCTTCACTTCTTTTCCTGACATCATGAAATCTTGCAAGCCATCTGAAATATTCTTATGACTCATAGAATCACTGCTATCCACTATTGGATTCATTTTAAAAGTATCAGTAGCAGCTTTATCCAATTTAAAACAAAATTTACTTTTAGCACAAGTCTCGGTATGAAACACAGATATATGTCATAACTAATGATACAAAAACACTAGCACATCAAATTCTGATGGCACATCAGGCAGATCAAAGAGAGAACCAGTCATCCTTTCAGTGGGGCATTTGTATTGCTTATATTTTCAGTTACTCAACTTACATTATCAATATCTTTGCTCCTCATTTCTGTTAAAATTTCTTTGTATAATCAGCATTTCTTATTTGGGTCTCATGATAAACAATTTTCAGTATAATCCACTTGCATATCATTTATAAAATATTTGACAATAGTTTTCCTAATCTGTTGAAGCTTCTTTTTTTATTACATGAATATAAACTTATTTCTTTCAATCTGTAAACCAATGACAAGTTTTCAGGTTATCTGTCATAATCTGGTCAGTACTTTTATTGATTCTTTTTTTCATTTCTCCAAAACACTGGTGCATTGTTTCTGATTACAGCTGTAATGACTTCTGTGACAGATCTGATCTTATTTTCCATTGCTAAAAACTCGTAAATAATAAGCACATGATTTGTTACTCAGAGAGTCACTAGGGACATAATCATGCTTTAATCTGGATAACTTTAGCTCTTGAATCAATTAATGCATCTCTGTATTAGACCATGAAGAATAAAATAATCAAATGATTCATCACTTGAAAAGTCATGGGACACTGAAATACTGAACACGGCAAATGTTAGTCTGGCATATCTTGATTACTAAAGCTTACATTAGATAGTATAAAGTAGTAAGAAAAAAAGAATATAGTAGTAAATATAATACATAAGCAAGGGTCAAGTAGTGTCTTATTGATTGTGTGATTAAAAGTAATAAATCTCTTTTTTTTGTAAACCATATATAGTATCATATTTTTTTAACTTCATCTGATATTTTTAACTCACATGTAATACACCATTTACTTTGTTCTATAATTTGAATGAGAGAAGTGATAAATATCATTGAAGTGAAGTGGGTTAGTATTTCTAGAAGAGATGATAACAGCTTTATAGTAAGTTTGGATTTCAATAGATTGGTGAAAGATCTAGAAAGAAACCACATGTGAGATGAATGAAACTATGAAGTTTGTTGGCATGATGTGGAGAAGAGAAGTTCTTAAGAGACCGACAAAATATCAGAAAGAGACTATAGATTTGATTGATAGGTGAACTACAGAAGTTTGATGGTGTGAAGAGAAAATATGAATGGATCAGAAAAACTGAATTAAACTCGGAAAGACCATCCTGCAATGTATTGATAATGGTCGAAAATGATGATGATTTAAAAAGTGTATTTAAGACATCAGTTAAACATTTACCTTTATATACCTGTATAATTATGTAAACACATTCACATGTATTGTTCATATAGATCATATAAATATGTTGTGTGATATTATTAAATAGTACTCACCATGACCACAGCACTGACAGTGCTACTGTAGACTTTGCCGAGATCAATGTTATACATTATAACACATGTATAACTCATCATGCAGCCAAAAATAATAATATTATTAATATTTGGACTAGACATTTTAATATACCTGAAAAATAAAATATTATTCATAAAAAATTACATGTAATTATATAGATATTTAGATGGAGAATAAAACCACTCTCCTCACTATCAATCAATTGGTAAACCTAATGAATGTAAAATAGGCAAATTCATACAAACTAGCAATTATTAAGACTAATGATTCCTGATTCTCTGTTGCTGTTTTTATACAAGAAGCTATTGGAAAAGCCTTTGCCTGCAACGGACTATTTAAAAGTTAAATTTAGCTTTTTATTTATATAAGTAACACACACACACAGTTCTTACTTATGGATCTCAGACTTGGACACTTAATGGAAGAGCAATACAGAGACTTCAGACCATTCAGAGAAGTATGGAGAGATGCATGCTAGGAGTAACAAGAAGAGATCAAAAATGCAATATATGGGTAAGAAAACAAACAGGTGTTATTAATCTCATTGAAAAAATTAAAAGACTGAAGTGAAGTTGGTCTGGATATATTGCTAGAAGAGATGATAATAGATAGACAATTGAAATCTTAAACTGGATTCCAAGAGATTGTAAAAGATCCAGAAAGCAACCACATGTGATATGGATGGATGAAATAAGAAAGTGTGCAGGTGTGATGTGGAGGAGAGAAGCTAAAGATCAGAGATGGATTGAACTTAGAGAGACTTAAGCTTTCAGTAGATTGATAATGGTTGATGATGATGATGATGTATATACTTACAATAGCAAGAAATCTCTGTCCAAGAATGCTGATTCAAGCACATTACTTGATTCTTTTGCGTACACAACATGTGATAGAACAATATCAGCTTTTTACTTTAGGACAATCTGGTAATCTGATTTCTACACAGAATGTATTACTTTTTGTAAGCATTGATTACTCCGGCTTACTAATAAATAGCTTAAGAGATAAAGTGTTTCATTATAGAAAATAACTACTGAAAGTAGATCAGCTGTATATAGAGCTGTTATTTTATCCAATTTATTGCATGGAAGTAAGATTCACACACTTTTAACAATACCTAGAGGCATTACAAATTTTTCATTTAGAATGCTTCTTAAAAATTTTAAATTACAGTGGAAAGATTATATGACCAATCAATATGATCTTTAACTTGCTGGATATGATACTATAGAATCCACTATTGTAAATTCACATCTTTGTTGGATTGGATATGTGAATTAAATGAACAATGCAAGACTTTTCATCATGAAGATCTTATTGTACCCTATATGAGCATGGTTTTTGTGGGAGTTGTAGATTTATTTTATGTAAGAAAGACCATCCCAAAGACAGTCTAAAGAAATGCAATGTTGATTATTTTCATTGGAAAGACATAGCAAACTATTAAAAAATTACAAGTAGACAAGAATTTCATGGCTGCAGAAGAAATTAAAAAGGCAGCACTATAAAATATCAAATAACAAAACAAACTATATTCCATATGTAAATGTATTTATGGTTCTAATTATTGCAAAATTCATTCTTAATATATTATTGATATTATTTTGGTTTTTTTTCTTCAAATGACCACACTCCAGCAATTTACTGGATATTGCTAATGACCATAGATGACAACAGAATACAGACCTTTTATTTTATAGAACAAAATCACTATCCAAAAAACCCATTTCAAATATGTACAGTATAGATATTTCTAAAATAATTGGCTTGTGCTGTTATTTTCCACTGATACAATTATCCTCCAACATAGCTGTTAATGCATCCTATTATTAATATGTGTGTTTGAATAATGCTTTCCAGTATGCTATCTTTGTTGAATATTAATTTTGAGTTGGGTACAGGTACCACTGAACCCTAAATTCAAGGCAACATGGTCTTCTCTTAGCAAATAATACTAAAATATACATTCATTTTTCCATTTGATAACATATGAAGAATGTCCTAATGAAAAATGAGTGGTGATGAGTTCTCTCTCCATGCTGCCTACAGTACCATCTATAAATTGATACATGTACTTATGAGTGACATAGTTTATCTATTTACTATAAAAAAAATTAAATTGCTAGTATATATGGATTACAAGTTATTACACAAAAAACAGGGTACTTTGTAATGGACAATTTTTTTTCAAATTGGGCAAAACTGCCACTGAAATATTTGAAATAATTTAAACTGTATATGGCATTGAAGCCATAGATTGCAAGAATGTTTTCAAGTGATTTTCGTAATTGCAAGAAGAGCATTGAAAATGATTTACCAAGGTATAAAACTCATTGTCACATTTCATGCCACAACTTATGATCCAGATAAGCTAGCACTTTAATATTCTTGTAGTAAATATCTAAACACATGTTGATTCAGAGATGGTGCTGTAGACAACTAGGCAAGAGAACTAGTCACCTTTTCTATGAGATGCAGTTTATATACTTTAATCACATAAATATAACCTTTCTCAAATGCCTTTACTGATGTAGCTGCCCATGAAAAAATGGAATAGAATTGAATTAATCATTCCATATGATTATGCTTAAATAATAGTATATATATTAATCAATTAAATTAAAGTTTAAAGTATATATACAGGTTAAAAAATAACATAAAATTTTCTAAACAAATAAATAATCAATAATAATCATTAAAACAATTATTAGGGAAGGGGGAGACCATAGTTGGGAGTGTGGGACATCTGACACGTTTAAATTGAATTGTAATAAATAATATTAACTGAAAGATCTAACTTGCTGACATAAAATGTTATAGATACATTTCAGTTTCACCTTTTGAAAGTAAACTATAAAAAAAGATTGCATGTGATAAAATTCATTTTCAAAAAGTTGGGGAGTAGGGAAGAAATATAATAATATATATATGATTATTTAAAACTGTAACATAGTGTAGGAAAATAATAGGAAAATAATATAAAAATAGTACAAATATTTATTAAAACAAAAATTTTCATTAATAAAAGTGTAGTCATATATTTCAGATTTGCGCATATATACACACTTATTTCATTATTAGCATTATATGGATATTTTGGCTAGATTACCTCTACCATCCCTTTTAATTAGCCTCTACTATTAAGTTAATGGAAATTGCAATCCTACCCAAATATCAATATAACATTAATATTATAAAAAAAATAGCATCCATAGATAAATGAATTCAAATATATGTTTATATTAAAAATATAGAAACATACTACCTATTGGTAGTATAGAAAATGGTACTATAAATAAATAAGTATAAGGTTAGTTGTTGGAAGATCAGGTGATGTTTGAGCACTAATTATACCATTTATCAAAATTTAAGATACTTTTTTTTACTTTATTCGAATAAGAATCAGTAAGTCTGACTCTTTGTCATTGACCATAAAGCACAGGCCAATATATACTGCTGAATTTAAACCTCCCTCTACTTCTTTACTTTTCCATTGTAGTGACTATTATTGTAACCAGTGCTTTGTGTGGTTTAGTGCAGTGACTACAGATCAAGATTCATGGATCATAGCCACTAGCTATCATAGCAATTAATTTTTTTATGAAGTCCTAAGCAATAAACCATCAATTATTATTATTATATTGCAATGAGTAAGTTTTCTAAATCTAGAGAGTAAAATATTAAGGTATTATAAATGGATCTCTCAGAAATGTTTGTAGAATGGCTAATCTGTGGCATAGCATAAAAATTGGGCTTGAAGTCAAAAGTTTCCCAGCCTTCTCATTTTAAAATGCTAAATTTTTATTCTTGCTCATTTTTATTAATTTTTTTAATATTATTTATCACATAAATCAAATCAATAAATTCATTTATTTTAAAAATCCTGTTTTTCAGAATTGCCTATAACTTCTCTTAGGTCCATTTTGGATACCTCCTTATGATTAATAGCAAGCATTGCTAAGTGGTCCATAGAATTTTTCAATGCTGACCACAGCTACCAGAAGTGAGGAAAATAACAAAAAATGGTATATATTTCATTAAAATTTATTTCCAAAAACCAACATGACTCTGAAGGCTGCTTAAGTGACATTTATTTCAATAATAACTTGTAAAAATAAATTTTTGAGGGTAAGAGCTTTTTACTCATGACCTACACATACTGACTTGGTAGTTATATCACTGATGTTATATCCATATGTTTCATTTCTATGCATAAAAGTATTATACAAACACATGCACACATGTATATATTCATTTAAATACAAAAGCCTTTCCAATAGCTATATGTATGTCTAACTTGTATCTCATGTCATCTAAAGTATGAAACTAATAATGTTATTTTTTGGCTAAATGTAGATCAACTAAAGATTTCAACTTGCAATTCCAATTGTTGCCTGGCTACATTATAGCTAAAATTTTATCTAGATTATTACAGAAAAAAAATCATTACTTTTTCACTGTTCAATAAATGCTGCATATTGATTTTTTTTTCAATATTAACTAATGTAAGTATTTGTCTGAAAGTTTGTAATGATGGTATATTATTAGATGTGATATGTTCAACTATTTCCATCATCTATGAGTGAATGTTGAGTGTATAGAAAATTTTAAACTTTATTTAAACTTTCCAAATACAGACAACTTGTTAGTAATAACACATAAATAGATAACACAAGTTAGTAATTACACAATGTTTCAAGTAGTATTACTCTCCACTATTCTTCAGGTGTTGTTGGGTTATATGCACAGTGACAATATTCATTTAGAATTTGAACTCGCACTTTTAGATTCTTGAATATCGAATTTAAAACAAACGTTCTAACCAAGTTGGTTAGAGAGTTTGCCTTAAATTCAATATTCAAGAATCTAAAGGTGTGAGTTCAACTTCTAAGTGAATATTGTCATTGTAAATATAAGCCAGCAATACCTGAAGAAGAGTGGAGAATAATATTACTCGAAACATTGTATAATTACTAACCTGTGTTGTCTATTTGTGTGTTATTACTAACAAGTTCTTTGTATTTGGAAAGTTTAAATAGTTTAAATTTTTTTATACATTTAACATTCACTCATAGATGATGGAAATAGTTGAACATATCACATCTAATAATTAATGTAAGTTTTAGTAATCCAATGTTTGCCAGATGGTTTATCGAGTGCCGTTCTATTTAGTATCCCCAAACTAGTTTCTGCCTTATGGCTTTCATAAATGATGAACTTTGGATCTTGGTCTGGAAGCTTGATAGTCAAACAGAGAAGTAAATGATAACTCCTGGAAGACAAAGACATTAGATTCTAAACATCTAGGTCGTTATTAATGAAAGCCATAAACTAAAGTTTAGTTTGGGGATATTGGATAGAAAAGCATTGGCTAAGGATTTATAAGACTACCAAATTGGCATCCATTTGAAGCTTACATTATATAGCATAGCTATGCTGAAAGAAAAAAAATATTTGCATTTGAACCTTTGTTTTGGATTGATTCATTTGTACTCAGGAATGGTCCATTTATGATATATGCATCAAACAAATGCACTCTCAGGCCAAAGTTGATGTGTTGAAACTCTTATTAAAAAATAAAAAGTAAATTTTATAAAGAAATGCTGCAATTGCAAACATTTTTTATTTATAATTAAGAAAAAAAAATGTTCTGCATTTATTCCGTACATTTGATTCTTGTTTAATTTTGTGGTAACCATTACAGAGCAAATAAAAAGTACCAAAATTTCCATACAGTAATGCCACCTAGTGCAAGCCTTCATAATCAATAAATGCAGGAAGGCTTATGCATAAAATCCCTATCTACTGCCTACTCATCCAACATCTCCATACTAGTTTCTAGCTTGTGATTTTCATCAGTGGGCACCTTGCATTTGAGAGCACTGCACCTAGATCTTAGGATATAATGCTACCCTCCAGCACAGCTTTTACATATTTGGCTAACTATAAAGCTAGGAGCACAAGATGAAACTACCATAATGCTTTCAACCAAAGCTCATTCACTTATATAGTCAAATAGATCTGAACTCAAGCTAGAAAATAGTCTGAAAATGTTGGATGAGTAGGCACTAGATAGGGGATTTTAAGCACAAACCTTCTTGCATTCATTGAGTATGAAGGCTGGCATTTGGGAGCACTACTGTTTGGAGAGTTTGATACTTTTTTTAATAATATGTATAAGCATTTTGATCATGTGATATTACAGTTTTTGTAAGCCTTGCAATTTTTTTTTTACACAGATTAATTTTCCCTATAAAACTGATAATAATCAAAAGTCACAAATGACTATTCCAAATATGAAAAATGTTCTGTTGCTCTCATTAGCAAACTTTAGTTCAAATATGATAAGTCTAGTGAAAATAAAAAATCTGAAGTCTCATTACAAATATTGAAATTCTAAATCTTTTCTATAGTATATTACTAATTTTGGGGGAAAAAGCTAAATATTATTTATTTATAACATACTGTTATATATCAACTTAAACATTTCTTCAATAAGGTAAGGGAATTTCAACACATATTCTATCTCTGTTTTATAGATTATTGAAAGATTTTTGTTTCTGAATTGGATTATTTTAATCATTTAACATTAAAGGAGGTTGCCTTGACTACAAGTTGAGATTGATCATAGCTTAAGAGTTGATTGTCAACATTAAGTCATGATGGTCTTTTTTAAAAAACTTTTTTAAGTTTTCTGATAACACACAGGTTAGTATCTAGACAACATTTTTAGTGGTATCATTCTCTTTTCTTCTTTAATTGTTTTTGGCCTGACCAGTTATAGTAACTAGCATGGGAATTGAATCTAGATCTTTAGAATCTTGAATTTTAATGAGATGATCTGCCATTCTGCCAAAGGCAACTATTAGTACTAATTTCATATATTAATCTATGAGGTTCTTCCTGATTTTTCCACTTTTTTCTAAGAGCAAAGTTAATTAATAGCTTCCAGACATTATGTATTATCAAGCTATGTTGGTTGCATGGTTATTTGACATTGTCATGTGATCAGTTTCTTTGAATTTTCTTCTTTGTATCTTTTCTTCTTTATACAATATTTTTGTATTTCCCCAGTCAAACATATGATCATTGGTCCATACATGATCTGCTACTTTAGATATATCTGTAATCTCTTTTCTAATCATCAATTGGTGCTCTTTCAATCACTTCTCAATGGGATGACTGATTTCACCAATATACTTACTTCCGCATTCAAATCATATTTCTTAGATGCACTTTTTGTTTCTCAGCATTTCAAATTTCGATTTTGTAGATGATAGAATGACTAATTTCACCAATATATTTACTTCCACATTCATGTCATATTTCTTAGATGCACTTTTTATTTCACAGCATTTCAAGTTTAGATTTTGTACATGATAGAATGCCTCACAGTGTGATGTGGCTCTGGAAAGCTTTTCTGATATTATATTCATTGCAGATTTTCTTTAGTTTGTTTCTTTAGTTTATTTGCAATTCATGGTATGAATGAATATATTATAATATCAATAATTGTTTTTTATGTTTCTTTTTGTTGTCTATTTAAGATTTTCTTAATGACAGTTGATAGATAATTCTTTTTGTGAGAGGCTTTCACAGTATAACTGAAGTTTTTATTATGTAGAAGATAAACTACCAAAATGAGCAGAAAATACTCAGATCGTTTTCAAGTGGTTGTCATCATACTTATTAAAATAGGAAAAACTCTCCATACAGTAGTGCCACTCAGTGCAAGCCAGAGTAATCAATGGATGCCAGAAGGCTTGTGCATAAAATCTCTAGCTAAAACCTACTCATCCAATATCCCCAGACTAGTTTGTAACTTGTGGCTTTCGTCAGTGAGAAGCCTTGGATCTGAGAGCGCTGCACCTAGATCTTGGGAAATGGTGATCATGTGATATTTAGTGGTCATATGTACTTATTCAATGCCACAGTAGAAGTGGCTAAAAGATAAAAATTTGGATAGTTTTCAGGGGAGATTCTCTATTTGTGGAAGATAATCTGCAGTTGATATAATTTTCATAGTGAAAGTAGAGCAAAAATTCCAAGTAGACTGATTGGGAATAGTAGGAGTACAGTGAATTTAAGGCTTAATATGAGCAAGACAAAGTAGTGCAATTAACTGCTGGTGTAGTAAAGTTAGCAAAACAAGGTGTTCAACTGAAACAAGTTTCAAAGTTTCTCTATATGAACTTCAGACTAAATCAATATGGAGAATATCATACAGAGACAAATGCATGATTAAAGATATTTACAAAATTGGTGCCTATATAAAAAACAAGAGCATAAGTATGGGGATAAAGTGTAGATTATTCAAGGCTTAGACATGATTCATTGTGATGTATTCATGAAAGACATGAACAATGAGAAAGAAAAGAGGATAAGAATTAATACTTTTAAATGAAATGTAATAAAGGATACTTGGCATACTTTGGACAGCTAAAAGAACTAGAAAATGGGTTTTAATAAAAGCAGATAGGCACAAAGACACACATCCTAGAAATAAAGCACAGAAAGCTATTCTATTTTAGATATGTGGTGAAACAGACTGATAACCAGAAAAAAGAGGTCATGGCTGGAATTTTAAATGATGAAGAAAAAGAGAAAGCTTTGGAAAAGTAATATCACAGAACAGTCAAGGTTAATTGAAATGGAAACATGCAGAAAAGTGGGGAAATATCCCAGAAATGAATCTACACTGCCATCTATTGGTAAAATGAGAGATCAGGTAAATAATTACGATAGCTCACTATGTTTTATACATAAATTAAATAGTAATGCAAATGTTATATGGTATATGTTAATTTGTATAAAAAAAATTGTGCATTACTGTAAAAATTGGCCATTCTGAATGTATACATTAGTTCATCATTAATGTTAACAATTCTGCCAGCCACCTTCTAAATAGTAATCATTCAGGAATACTACAGAGATGTCTGCATGTCAGGAAGCAGTTTATTTTAATTTTGGAAATATCTTACATGTCCAATGTAATTTTCTTTAGATGTATGTCTGAAATACAAAGTGTTTCAGTGAAAGAGTAATGATTTTCTCTCCAAACTGCATGCAGTGTCCTTTCTGAATCAATGCATATGTTATTTAGTGACATATGTTAGCTATTCGCCACAAAAATTGTAAGGCACTGGCATATCTAAATCAAGGGTTATATGTAATGTGACAGTATACATTGCACTTTCTTAGCTCATCTTTAATGTCCTCTCTGCTACATGCAGTCTAAATATTTCAAACATTTTAGTAGTGGTTTCACCCAATTTAAAACAAAATTTAATGTTAGTGTTTGACCAGCAAAACCTACAATATGAAACACATGGTCACATGTCATCTGCAAAATGTGATCCAGATATATTAATATTATGAGGTATTAATGGTTATTAGCTAAACTATGTTGCTAAACTACACAAGCACTGAGAGATGACTTTGTAAAAGCTTAGAGAGAGAACCAGTCAACCTTTCACTGAGACACATTTGTGTATGTTAACTCTGATAAAATCAAACCTAGCAATGATCCATAAACAGAAGTGGGCAGGTATTATATCACTAAACATCACATGACTACCATTTCTTATGTCATTGATTACTCGGGCTTGCATTGAGTGGCACTACTGTATGGAGAGTTTTTCCTGTTTTAAACAGAAGTGGAGGGTAACAATGATATATCTGAAATTTTTATTCAATAAGTTATATAAAAATTTTACAAATAGAAGGTAATAATTAAGTCATCATATTCATTAAGGCATGCTGGTCATTTAAGAATGGCTTTCCTTCAACATTAAGTGCAATTGGACAGGACTACAGTGTTGATAAAAGCTATTTTACAGTCAGTGGCATAGATTTTTTATTTTAAACAAAAAATTATATTTTGAATAATTATTTATATAAGACATTTTGATCAAAGAAAGCTAATGGATTCCAACCTGGATTCATATTTATCGTTAGCCCTCTCTCATACTTAGTTTTTGGATTTAAGATATTTAAAATTAAAATACATTGTTTTTTAAATTTTGTGGCAGCTCTGTAATATTTCTGGTTAATCATTATTACCCAAAAGTTGGGTATGGGATATAGTCAAAATACCAGTTCGGTGTTAATGTTGACATTGAACAAATGCGTACATGAAAGAATCTGAAAATATAAATTCTCAACTTTTACCTATGAAAACCTTCACTTTAATATATATAATAATCTACTGTTTCTATGTAACTCACTTGTGGTTTCTATTTCTCACATTAAACTGCAAAAAGAAAAGTGATGACAGGATGCCTAATACGGAGATCCCTATGAGGGAATAACTAAGATGAGGCTTGATATAGATTTCTTTATAAAATGTTGGTTTGTGATCGTAAGGTACATTTTTCTCTGCAAAAATAAAAATAAGATTTACAGGATTTGCAAATAGTTAACTTTAAGTTTTTTAAGTTAGTTGGTCAATAAAGTATTTATTAAAATAAAAAAAGCAAAACAAATAATATATAATCATGAACATTAAAGAAAAAAACAAACAGATTAAAAAAAGCACATTTCCACATCATGCACACATACACATAACATATATACCACAATATTAAACATTTTAAAATAATCCATAGACTGTTTTTATAGATTTTAATTTGTCTTACTTTCTAATTCTAAATAGCTTGATATTTATCTACTAACCATTTGAAATGCTGTCTGAATTGGATATGGATTAGTTACCTGGAATAAATTAACTTTTTGACCATTCATTAACTGGAAAACAATTAGATTCAAGTCCACATTGGAAACATGGTGGTGGATATGCTAACTACTGCATCATATATTTTCTATACTAAACTTGATATAATTATAAGGGACTTGAACTCAGACTTTCAAACTCACCACACTATCCAATCCATCTTCTACAACTGATACACATAACATACATTTATTTTTTTCACATGTATATGGTCAAGAGTATCAGTTGTATAAGATGGATTGGATAGCTGTGAGAATTTTGAAAGTCTGAGTTCACGCCCCTTATAATATATTATAATAATAAAAATAAATATAATGGTAATTAATATTATATACAGTTTTTCAATCTGCAGAAGTACTGTCAGTTAATTCCTTAACCTTAGGGAATTAACCAAAAGTACTTTTGCGGATTGAAAGACTGTATATAATAATTAATTATACCATTATATTTATTATTTTTATTGTTATTACAATACATTTTAATTAGTGGACATTTTATTTGTGTTATACATTTATATATTAAAATAAAGATTTTCACAGCTACAGATATAAATATCTGAATTCATCTGTGTTTGATTCATACTATCATACCAACATTTTGCATGGATTGCACTTGTCATCATATGAATAATGAATGTTATAATATTAAAAAACATTATAGATACACTGCAAACACTGGAACATATGACACAATTAAAGATTCAACCAATAGAAAACAAGAACAGGAGAAATTTTTAAATATAAAAGTAGAGGTGGAATACAAACAATATAAATAGCTATTAGCATTAATAAGTTAAAAAAAAAAAAATCCAAATGGAAGATAGTTTTACATATATTGCCATGATTGTTGTCTCAAGGATCTCAAAAGCTTCTTTGATTTTTCTTTGTTATAGTGTGACAAAGGAACCAGATTGTATCAACAAACATGATGGTTAGCAGCATACTTTGTTTCCTGCATCATTACAGTACCACTTAATGTAAAATTTAATTACTAATAAATGCTAGTACTTATTAAATCCCTAATCAGTACTATCTTACACAATAACTCTAGACTAGTTTCTAGCTTATCTTTTTTCATCAATGAGAAGCTTTGGATTTAATGCATCTTCCTTCTATCAACCATACTTATTTCAATGTTTTACTATTAGGCTTTCAATTCAAACTGAAGAACATATAAATGTTTTCAATCTAAACCGTCTTGCTTATATAGCCATTTGGTTCTAAAGTCAGTTCAGTATCTGGAACAAAACAGCTATATATGTCTAAGCTAGAGTCATGTGACAGAAACACGATGAAATCTGTAAACCCCTTTTCATTAGGAAATATTTTTTAAAACCCATTAATCCAAAATAGTTAATTTTTTACACTGATTTTCTTATGTACTTATTCTACTCTCACTATTATACTTTAAGATTTTCTGTTCTTTTTGTATTAGTTGAACTTTTAATCTTGTTATATATATAATTAGATTACATACTGATACCAAAATGATTAACATTGAGAAAAATATATGACAGGGTGATTTCATATCTCCAAAACATTTTCCAGCAACTTTGCAAAAAGTATTTTATGGATTAAAATGGGAAGCTAAGAGAATAAAAGTAAATGGATATTATTTATGTCATCTAGATATTGGAGATGATGTAGTTGTGTTTGCAAATAATGCTTTACAGCTTCAGGAAATGCTGCAAGAGTTATCAGATGAAAGTAAGAAAGTAGAATTAAAAGTAAATGTTAAAAAGATTAAAGTAATAATCAATGGATTTTTCTCAAAATAAAAAAATAAAGATTGATGATAATGAGAAGAACTACTACAAATGTCTTGGTCAAATTATTACCACAGATGAAAATGTAATGGATGAAGTTAAACTTGGTTGGAGTCTTTTTTGGTAAAAATAACTTAAATATTAAAAGGAAGTATATCTATGTGTTTGAAAATGAAGGTTTTTAATAAATGTGTTACCAGTTTTACTTATGGATCTAAAATTGGATACTTAACTGAAGAGCAATACAGAAACTTCAGACCATTCAACAAAGTATGGAGAGATATAAGTTAGGAGTAACAAAAGATTGTAAATGAAATACATAGGCAAGAGAACAAACAAGTATTACTGACATCATTAAAAGAATTAAATGACTGAAGTGAAGTTGTGGTTGGATATATTACTAGAAGAGATAATAGAGATGGACAGTTAAAATCTTAAACTAATTTCAAGAGATTGTGAAAGACCTAGAAAGAAACCACATGTTAGATGGATAAATGAAATAAGGCAGTGTGCTGGGGTGGTGTGGACAAGAGAGGCTAGAGATCAAAGAAAATGGATTGAACTTGGAGAGATCTACTACATCCTGCAGTGGATCAATAATGATTAAAATGATGATGATGATAAATATGTATATAACTGAATAGAAAGTAACTGAAGCGTTCAATGTCCAAAAGACAGATGATGCAGATATAATCAGTATTTGTAGTATTTCTATTATAGTTTTTACATTATAACATTCCTGTCGATTACAGGTAAAATCCAGCTGAATCATGGAAAAATTAGTATAATGAGTCATATATGTATAAAGTTGAATTTATTGGTATTTTATATTATTATACTAACATTTGCAATATTTCTAATAAAATATTTTAAATCTTTTTCTGATCATAAAAATTAAATTAAAAATTTGATGCAGTGAGAGAATAGCAGATCTTGGAACTCAAGGTTCAGGAATTATACAGTGTATTCCAATAAAAAGGTGATTAATGATGTTTCTCTAAGCTTCCTGCAGCACCATATCTAAATCAACACATACAATATACAGTATAGCAACATAATTCAGTTAGTGACTAAAAGAAGTGTGTCATGTCTAGATCATAAAAATTAACATATGAAGTATGACAGTGTGCTTCATACCTTAACTTATGGTGGAGCAACAGGATAAAATTTTTTATTCAAAATTGAGCAAAACCTTTGACATAATTCAAACTGTATACAACAGTTAAGTCATGAGCTGCAAATATGTTTTCATATGGTTTACTAGATTTTGTGACAGCAAGGAGAGAATTGAAGTAGATCTGTGAAGATGTCAACACAGACCATCACATTTTACTTGATAACTTATGATCAAGACATCCTAGCATGTTACAGTTTTTGTGGTAAATAGATAAACTACATCATGTGACACATGCATTGAATTATAAATGGCACAGCAGTCGACAAAATAACCAGTCATTTTTTCATTGTATCACATTGTCAGTTTGACTCTGATACCTCCAGTACCCAAAGGTTCTTATGAATGTCTAAGCAATAGTCTATTTGATTCTTTACACTACATGGTTTGCTATAGTAGCAGATTCTGGAGTTCAAAGTCCTTTGATCATGACCCCGTTCTCTTATTTCCAGTGTTCAAATTTTTTATGACTGTTCATTCAATTATTTGTCCTGCTTGTTAGAATTGAAATTGACATTTTTTATGGTGTCATTACCTTGATCTGGTAATGAGAATTTGCTTTGAGACTTTGTTGGAATCAGCAGATAAAAGGATATATTGTATGATGAGATCAAAATAGTGAAAACCACCATACAAGTAAAAAGATTTAATTTATTCATCTAAATTCACTCCCACTATCACTCCCGCTATGTAAGTATGGAGTAACAACAAGTAAAAAGTAATCGAATGATTTACTGCTTGGGAGTTTTAAAGCAATTTGAGTACCAGAAGTAACGAACAGGGTATAATTATAATCAAAAAGTTATTTGAATAAATATTATGTTTACATTATGTAAACTGGTAAAAGAAATGCAAACATAATATTTATTCAAATAACTTTATTTTCATATAATTTCAACTGTCCAATAGTGTTTTTCAGAGCTATATAATGAAAGAAGATTGCAGGATAATCAAAACTGTAATAGAATAAATTACTTGAATATTATATTTGGATTATATAAAGTAAAATAAGATGTTATTAATTATATATATTAATAATGATTTCTTAAAAGATAAAGGAAAGAAAGAATAATACAGGACAGAATTGGTTTTTGATCTATGGACTTTGAATTCCAGAGTTTGCCACTCCATAATGACTTCAATCCATATATGACTTTGAATAATTAATTAATAATAAATAGAAATTAAACAATAATGCAATCAGTATTTTTAAAATTAATAAAAAAATATGTTTAATTAGATTAAGTTGAGAAAATAATAAATATGATAAGCAAAAAAATTTTTTATAAGATACAAAGTGAACAAAGAGAGAATTTATTTCTATACACAAATCTGTAACTATGAACATGAGAAAAGACAATAAATAAGTTAGTTAGGGATAAACATGTAGAATTATAAAGAATAATCAGAAATCTTTTGTGACAATAGATTGAAACACAATTTTACAATTTCTTAGAAGTAGCCTTGGCTCGCAGCCTAACTTAATTTCCTATCTATATAGGGTTAGAACTAAAATATTTTCTAGGAATAACCTTGGAAGGCTAAATGACACTACTTGGGGTTGCAATGCTAGCACTTTGTGGACAGTTTCCATAGCAATAGAATATTATACTGATAAATATTGTGCTCCTTTGGAGAAAAAGTGTTCAGATTAAACTACTGGATACCCAATTAAATATTACTATAAGAAATATTACTGGTACTTTAAAATCTAATCTTTTGTGATAGTTCTCTTTTATGCATTTCTTTACCAGACAGAAGCTGTTAAATCGATCAGACTTATCAATAACTCAAGGTAGTATAGTTTTTCCACCTAAGCGCTGTCCCAAATTAAGATCTACTTTTTGGATGTTCAACCAAGAATCTGCAAGAAAACTATGGGCACAAAAATGAAATACTTATGATATTCCATTTGTTTTCCAAATCCAACAATAAAGACATCTAAATTTAATCTTCTTATATGTTATTAGAATTTCAACAACATATTCTGAACAACCCACAGTCATAGTACTTATCTGCTTTATAAATAAAATGTAATGGTCTATAATACACACAATGGTCAAATATTCATATAAAAATTATTTGTCCACAGTGTTCTTATAGACATATACTTAATATAATAATCAATCTAAATAAGACTGAAACAAATAAGTAATTATATTTACAATTATTTATCAATCTGGTTTTCACCTCTTATTGAGACCTTTTCAAAATATAGAGTTTTATATCCCAAATGACCTATTAATTGCATTTACTCCACCTATTGAACATTATTTTTATCTTCAACAATATGATTAACACTACATATATAAACCTATAAATAAATAAAATAAATCCATAAAAATATTTTAAAACTATATAAATACATATACGTTTTATATACTTATACAAACAAATAAATATTCTACTCCCCCCCCCCTTTCAAAAAAATATAAACTTTCATTCTCAGTTCTACCATAATTTTTAAATCTTCCAATTATCTAATAATGCCCACTTTCCATCAAATTTTGCTGGATGTTTAATTATATTTACATATCTATCCAAATTTTTCTGAATGTATAAAGTTTCATAACATATTCTTTTCTAATAATCTTTAACATAGATGGAGTAAATATAATTAATAAGTTATGTGATATATAAAACTTTATATCTTGAAAAGGATTCAATAAGAAATGAAAGCTCAGTTGATAATTATATTATTGTAAATATACTTACTTGTTTCAATCTTATTTAGATTGATTTTTATATTAATGGTCTTTGTGTTCTATGTGGATGTGGACAAATACAAACTATGAACAACATTATTTTACCTTTATAATAGTTTTAATATGTTTCACTTTAGTTCTTTAATTTTTATCATTGTCTTTTTTCTTCTATTTCAATAATCATAATCAGAAAATAAACTTTCCCATGTGCTAAACAGAAAGTGTGTTGGGTTTCGTTTACCCATTTATAATCACACAATTTAGCAATAAATAACGTTAATAATATTTATTTTTAACACAAGATTAAATATTTACAAATATTCTAAAAAACAATATAAAAACATGATGCCAACTTATATAATGCTGTTCATTAGAAAATTCTCTTTTTTCATTCCAGTTATGCCACCTGAAAAAAAGCTTGAATAATCAATAAATCTTAAATGATAGTGTTAATAAATTCATATACAGTACTGTCCTATCTAAATATTTCTCCCAGATCTAACTTATGGCATTCATCAGTAAGGATCTTTGGATCTGAGAGTAGCTTGGATTTTTTTGAATTTAGTGCATCTTACCTCCAACATATTTTATTCCTTTGATAGTTTGGGAGTAAAACAAAAGAATAAAATATGGGTGCTAGAGGAAAAGTGCAATAGATAAAAAAAACTACTCCTAGATTTAAAGCTTCTCTTTGATGAAAGCCATAAGCTAGAAACTAGTCTGGTAGTATGGATAAAACAAGATTATATAGAAATTTATTAAGCACTACTATCAAGGATTTATTAATCCCTCAAGATTACACTAGGTGGCATAACTAGAGTGAAAAAAAAAGAAATTTTGCTATTGAAATATTTTAAAATGAAAATTAAAAAAAAAAGACTTCTTACTTGGCCACAAAGGATCATTATTCCATTTAAAAGTTTTATTTTCAGGTACATAGACTCCTAAATGTGTTATATAATCATCTGTAAAAAAAAAATTATATGAGCATGATATTTTTATGTATTCATTGCTATAAAAGGGATTTATCACAAATATATTTTGTGTAGTTTAATGCAATGCTCAGTCATATTAAGGACTCCTGAGCAATAAACCATTAAATTATTGTTACCTGCATAGTTTGGTGCAGTAATAGAGTGGTGGAATCTGGAACTCTAGATCTGTGAATCATCATCTTGTTCTACAGCTTCCAAAGTTTAAATTTTTTTTTATAAATTCTCAAGCAATAAACCACTATATTATTTTTGTCTTGTGTAGCTTATGTCAGAAATAGTATGGACCCTGGAACTGAAGATCCATTGAAAAAAACAATAATTAAACTTTTTATAAACTCCAATGCAATAAACTACTTGATTATTTTATTTATAATGAGCTAATGCTCCCCATGGTGTGGGAAATAGTAGAGTGATAGAAGCTGAAGGTCCATGGTTCATTTCCATTGCTTGGACTTCTTATAATTTCCAGGGCTACAAGTAACTTGACATCGGTTAATGGCCTCTATTGTTTGGCACAATGATAGAGTGTCTGACTCTGAAACTAAAGGTCCTGAAATCATGGGATAGACCTAATATTTCCAATGCTCAAGCTTTTTATAAATACTGAGCAATAAACCATTTGATTATTTTTTAAACCACATAAATATATATATATATATAAAATATAATATTAAAAAACAAATATTTTCTATATGTTAAACTTCATGTATTTAAAGTATATGATTAAATAAATATAGTAAATGTAAAATTAAAATTGTATATAACATATTATATAATCTAAACTAATAATGGATTAAATAGAGAAATTAATTTGTTCCAGCATTACAAACAAATAGAATACAATGCTTTGTTACAGCAGAAATGAAGATTAATTTAAAAAGAGAGAATCTGCTTATAAGAATGTGAAAATTTAGATAATGCAGTTATTCGTAAATATAAAATTCCTATTTTCTCTGTTGTCTGATTGGTAAATGTATGTTTGTTCATAAAGCTGTCACATGTTAAATTCACAACCTATTAATAAAACTATTCTGTCACTAATAAAAATGCTTCTAAAAATATTGCAAAATGTATGTGTGATAAAATACAGTCAAATGAAAATATATATTTTTTAAATTACAGTTATCCATAAGATTGGCAGCCACTTCACTACTTTACAATTATACCAATAGATGACACTGAAAAATTAAAAATTGTCTTTCATATCCACTTTCCGAGGGGCAGCTTCATCAATTTTTATGCAGTCATTATTAGAACAGGTTTTTTATATATCTGTTTGAAGATATGTGCCATATTAGTATTGAAATTTCAATCCCATAAATAACATTATATATATATATATATATATATATATATGGATCTCAAGAATAAGTTTGTCTAATAAAATAACATAATTATAGATATGGTGTTCACAATTTCTTTTATATTTTGATTCTTGATTTCTAAAAATAGAATAATTTTTTGAAGTAGCTAATAACAATTTTCAAAGTTGTTGGTACAAGTAACATAAATAATTGGCAAACTTTATAAATTTTTATTACAAAATAATAAACTTTGTTAATTCTACTACTTTGCTGACATCTATTGTAGACTTGAATAATTAACAGATGCTAGATGGTAATGCTTATTAAATCCATATCGTACTTTCTCATCCCTATATCAAAACTACTTTTGGGCATATGGCTTTCATCAGTTAGGGATTTATACTAAAAACTGGAATATCTGACTTTGTATCTCTAATATATCTTTTATCTAGCAATAGTCTACATTTTTTAAGAGAATAATTTGAGTGACAAATTTACATTTTAAATTTAATTTAATGTTTTTTAAAAAATAAATTTGCAGTAAAGGGATAAAAAGATAAAAAAAGGAAACAATGAATTAAATAAAATTTAAAAAATGTTATAGTACTATTTATAGGAGAAATAATTCACACTAATTATTCTACTCCATAGCCATATATTGGAAGCTTATATAATCAATGCAATAATTTATATCTTTAATCCAGTGCCCGGATAATGGCCTTCATCAGAAAAAAATTCAGATCTGCACATACACATTCAGCAATCATGTTTAACTCTTATATTATCAAGATATTAGCTTGAAATTCAAAACAAGTCTCACAGATGGCGCTGAAGTAGAAAAAAATTATGTGATTATTTCTACTAAAAACATATGCTTAATGTAAACAGAGAAAGTCATATTTTTTGTTGCCATATATTATTATCATCATTACATTAAATGTAATATAATATTAGTACAAATATATATTTCAATTATTACACTTTTATTTAAAAGTATCAAACTTTCTGTACTCACAACTTTGACAATGAGCATTTCAGAAAGATATATCAAAGATTATTACTAATCATTTATTAATTAGAGATTATAGCTAGTCCAGATATAAACTTAAAATTTGACTTAAAGATTAATACATCTATTGTAAAGCAACATAACTCTATGGTATAGATTAATGATAGCAGCGTAATAAATTATTCAGTATCATAATCTATTGTTATTAGCAAGTTAATATATTAAAACAGGCAAAACTCTCCATATAGTAGTATCACTCGGTGCAAGCCAGACTAATCAATGGATGCCAGAAGGCTTATGCATAAAATTCCTATCTAGTGTCTACTCATCCAATATTCCCAGACTAGTTTCTAGCTTGTAGCTTTCATCAGTGAAGAGACTTGGATCTGAGAGCACTGCACCTAGATCTTAGGATTTAATGCAACCCTCCAGCAGCCATATTTTACTTCTACTTAACTACAAAACTATGAAAATAAATTGAAAACAATAATATTTTTAATCCAAGCTCATTAGCTTATATCATCATCCCATGATTTGAGTGGGACTACTGTATGGAGAGTTTTGCCTGTTTTAATAATAGTTATGAGCAAGCATAAGAAATGGTGATCATGTGATAGTTAATATATTATATATTTATTTAGAATAAATTTTAAAAATTCCTTTACTCACCTTGAACTTGACTTATTTGAAATTTTGTGATACTATCTTTCCGTTCAGTAAACTTGATAAAACCCTGAAATAGATATTTTAAAAATTAAGATGAATGTGTGCATGTATGTATATTGTAATCATATATTTAAGCCTCCTATGGGTTAAATATACTTAATAATAATAATAAAAATAATTGAAAAAAAATTTTAGAAAATAAAACTAAGCTTGTTCTCAGTTAACCTTGTTCTAATTACGTTATATAAATATTAGTTAAATGTTCCAATTGCCAATAAAACAGTTAGTTAAATATGCTTGTTAACAATCATTTAAAAAATATTATTTATTTTGTTAGTAGATGCAAAGAATTTTAATTTAACAGGCTACTGTTTTAAAGTAGTCATACTACACAAATTTATATAGATGTTTGTCACTTATAGCTTATTAAATATGTTAAAGTTTTATTTTGGTTTGTTTAGAAGAAATATTTAATAAAGTGTTGATTACTTAGATAATACTTGAGTGAAAATAAACTTTTGGATTTGATAAATTTGCTAGCTAGTTTAATTTTATTTTAATTGTTATATTTAAAAGTAAGTTATTATTTCCTGAAATAAGTGTGTATGAGATTTAAGTGTGTATATGTAAAGTAAGACTGGGAATTAATAAAAGTATTAATTATTTTAAGAATGAAAATAATATTTTATAACAGTATTAAATAACAATAATTATAATTAAAACAGGCAAAACTCTCCATACATTTATGAGCAAGCATAAGAAATGGTGATCATGTGTTGTTTAGTGGTTTAATAATTATAATAATATTAAAAAAGAACTTTTAATAAAATAGCAGTAATAAACATTTTAAATAAAAAGATATTTATTTAATGAAGATCATGTTTTAAAATAAATTTTTCTTAAAGATAATTATGTACAAGTCTAGACAAACGTGTGATTTAAAAGTTTCTTTAATTAGAAACAATCAAGATCATTTAAAAAGGTCAGCTTTATACTAGTCTTGAATGCCGTATCTTTAGTATTTTAAATTTGATTGAACAATGGTATAACACGAGAAAATAATGTGGCAAAAATATCCACACACAGGTATATAAAAGAAGTTTTAAAAATAAAGTTGGTGTTGAAATTAAAAAAAGAAAAGGTAATATTTAAAAAAGGAAGGAAAGACAATTAATTAGTTTTCATTTTTATTTGTCATTTTTTTATTTTTCAAATTAAATTACCTGAATGAAGGAGTGAGAAGCTAATAGATATCATTGTATTACTCTTTCTACAGCATGTGTTAAGCCATTCATTTAATGATAGTCACAAAAGAATGCTAATTTCACATTATTTAAAAGAAATGATAAAGTAGTTGGAACAGAAAAATTACCAGAAGATGATAGAATATCAGGAAATGAGTATGCACTTTATCTTATTAAACAGGCAAAAACTTTCCATATAGTAGTGTCACCTTGTGCTAAACAGAGTAATCAATGGATGCCAGAGGCTTGTGCATAAAATCCCTATCTAGTGTCTACTCATCCAATATCTCCAGACTAGTTTCTGACTTGTGGCACTACTATATGGAGAGTTTTTGCCTGTTTAATAACAGTTATGTGCTAGCATGAGCTGGTGATCATGTGATGTTTAGTGGTTTAACCCTTTACCTTATCATAAAAAATTATTAGTTGTTTTGAACTCTTGGTTATTATTCATTAATTCTAAAATTTATTGTATATATTCTCTGAAACTAACATCGATCTAGCAATCAATTAATTTACTTATTATGACTTCAATAATTGTATCTTTAAAACAGATAAGTTATATCAAATATCATTAATGAAAAACCAGTTTTTTTTCATTATGAATAAAATGTTAAAGTTGTATATCTCTTTTGTTTCAAACTGAAAGAAAATAAAGATGAATTATTTCCAAGTTTCAATTAATTTTAAAAAATGTGATATTTTCAAAATGCTTTTTATACATCCAATAGAAAAAACTTATTAAAAGTCACTTTCAAAAACCTTTAAAAAAGACACTTTATTGATATTTTTATCTTTCAGCCAATATCAGTAGAAGATATCATTATTAGTAGTAATTCAGCATCCAGAAATAATCTACTTGTTGATTGTTGGTTTATTTTTGCCACTCAACTAAAGAAAAAGACGTTTAAATTCATTTTATGCTTAAAGATTAATTTAGTCATGAAAAACTTATAACAAAATTATTTTTTATGCATTAATCCACACCTTACTTCACTAACATATTGTTAATCAGTGTATTACATCCACAGACAATATTTAAGAAATTCCTAGTCAGAACTGTGATGTGTATATGTTTCTTTTTGGCCACCACCATAAGACTGTTTTCGTATTTTAAACAAGAAAATAAAGAAATGGACTCTTTGTTAAAAAGAGATTAATTCTCATTATGGGAAAAACTTTAAATCCTTTTGGTTAATTTAATGGGTAAAAGATTAGCATATATAAATGTGTTTTATGATTTTTATATTGTATGATTATTTCTTTAATGTTTTATATAGTATTATGGGAATATTTATGAATATTTTCTGCACAAGGATTTGGTAAGAGAAAATATAAGTAAAAGGATTATATATATATATATATATATATATATATATATATA
This sequence comes from Epiperipatus broadwayi, assembly GCA_028023455.1. Taxonomy (NCBI): domain Eukaryota; kingdom Metazoa; phylum Onychophora; class Udeonychophora; order Euonychophora; family Peripatidae; genus Epiperipatus; species Epiperipatus broadwayi. Next base: position 4,200,363 of record JAQFVV010000047.1, read on the forward strand.
TATATATATATATATAGTAACAGTTGTGTTACATGGCACACAATAACATAGTGTGTGTGCATAAATATATATAAAGTTGAAAGGTAAAGTAGAAATAAACATAGACCAAAATTTGATAGATATTTTTTACATCTCCCTGGAATAATCATAGTAAAAGATTAATAATTTTGAAATTGGAATAGAATTGAATTATGAAATAAATATTTAAAAGGATCTAATATTTTTATTGAATTCTGATTTTGAAATTAAAAACAATAATGGTTTATTTTTAAAATCTTTTAATTAATGCTTGTATACATTTCACTATCTAGTTACATATTTTTTTAAAAAAAAAAGAAACAAAAGTTTATATAACATTTTCTGATAAAATCTCTATCATCTATTTTAGAAATTATTTTTTTAAAATAAAACTTATAGATGATACTTTTGATAAAATTTCAAAGTTGTTTTTGAAATGATGAGTGATTTTTTGAAAAGATGAGAAAAACATTTTTTAAATGTATCTTTGTTATCCCACCCTAATGTAAAAAGGGTTGATAAAAAGATTGGAGTAGTAGTAGTTTGTTGTTTTCAGATAAGTTGGCTGGCTAGGTTACTGAGATATGCAAATAACTATGATGAATCCAATGTGGCTAAAGGCAAGGTACATCCAGCAGCAGTCTACAAGTTCACTATGATGGAGTTTAGATGCAACTAAAAGGAAGATCCAACTTCTCTGTTCTTCATAGCCTTAAATGTGGACAAGACAGCTGCTTGCCTGAAGTCTATCCAATCCTAGACAGAAGGGAGGTCACTGCTGACCACCAGTTATCTGAATTATACCTTTTCCAATAATGACTATAAACCAGTCTCACCAAAACAAGCTCACTTTAGCTTGCTGATGAATTAATTAAATATATGCTGCTTTATCTATATGCAAGTAACCACAGATAAATTCATCATATTGTATTTATATAAAGCACAACTGGTGATTATTATATATAATTCATTTAAAATATTTTAAAGTGATAGATATATAGAATATTATTTTAAATCATTTATTGAAGAAAAACATTTAAAATCTATATTTTAAATTTAAAGACATTATAATTAAAAGTGACCTGTGATGATATATATATATATATATATATATATATATATATATATATATATAGAGAGAGAGAGAGAGAGAGAGAGAGGGGGAGAGAGAGAGAGAAAATGGTATTATTTGCAATATTTTAAAAAAGAGTAAAGTATGTAAATAATTTTTGTTTGAATAAAGAATTAATTCATGGCAATTGATAATTTTGTTTTTAGAAAAATTAGATTCCAAAAAAGAAATTTTCTACAATATTTTAAAGATGTTTATAATTAATCAATCAACAATTATCTATTAAAAATTGACTATTTTTTAAAAGAAAAAAGATAACTATAAATAGTAAAGAGAGAATTTGATAACTAATTCATATTAATTTTTTTATATGTGTATATGTGAAATTTTAGCTATATTCAACATGGAATTAATCATGAAAAATGTTAATAATTTTATTATTCTGACAAATTCAAATAAGTTAATAAATTATTATACCGCACATATGTGCACAGATATATATCTATGTATTTTATGTAAACATAACATAAGATATTTATATCATTAAAATATAACTTAAAATTTTTTATCATTTATTTTATTTGTATATGACAACTTAAATACATTAATAAATTATTATACAACACATATGTGCTTAGATATATATGTATTTTATGTAAATCTAGCATAAAATATTTGTATCATTAAAATATACCTTAAAATTTTTAATCATTTATTTTATTTGTATAATTTAAAAATATTAATAAATTATTATACCACACATATGTGCACAGATATATATATATATGCATTTTATGTAAACCTAGTATATGTAAATTTTAATCATTTATTGTATTTTACAACAATTCAAACATGTTCATTTTTTAAAAATTATACATGTCTGTGTATGAATATATATAGGTATTGCATATTGGAACATATATGTAAATCACAATGTAATAACTTGAATTTTGTATATAAATCAAAATCAGAAGATTTATATGTGTCAAGCCATATTCTAGAGACCTGAATGTCATTTTTTTATTATTATTAATAAACTTGTATTTCATTGTCAGAATTATTCCAGTGAACTGGATTCTAAATGGTTGTTAGAATATTATATGTTGCATCATCTCTTGATCATAGTATTAGTTACAGAGCTTATGTTCTCTAAGCTAGATTTGTACATAATGGTCGGATAACTAAAGGGGATGTATATTAGTGTATGAGCATGGAATGATGATGATGAATAATCCTGGGTTAGTGCTAAAATATATTCTTTAAAGTCCATGCACTACATTTGATTTAGTTTAGTCTATTAGAAATTAAGTTTATAGATAGCCAGTACATCAATGGTATTAAGTAAGCAGAACATTGATGATGATCAGCATGTTTTAATTTCCCATTATTAATTTCATTATTATGTATTATGATAAAGGAGCACTTAGTTTGTGCATCCAAATTAATATTTAAATAATTACACCAAGGTGGCAAAGGCTAAATAGTTGGCCTGGTCTACAGTAGACCAATTTTAAATCCAGTCCCAAGATTGACTGTTGATTGTATTTTATTGTTAATCATTGATGATGAATGAGTATTATTGATACTTACTTATACTTATTTATAATGTTGATGAATTCTTATTTAATTTTACTTATAATGACTCTAGTGAGTTAACTGGGCTGATCTCCCATAGTGATTTATCATGCTCATCCCTTTGATATTAAGTTTTATATTTTTTTACTTGAAAATAAACAAACATTTCCTCATCTCCCTGATGGCTTAAACCCTGATTTTCCATAGTTATAATATTTATATCCAGGTAAATATTTTATTATAATATATTATTAAGAGTTCTTTGGGTTAGTATTTGATATAATATATGAAGTTGTCATACAGTTAATTATAAAAATGTTGAGTATATAAAAGGCAGTGTATGAAATTTAAATTGTGTACAAATTATAATATGTAGTTTGTTATGCCATCATGTTTGCTAAGTTCACACACATTAATTAATTAGATGTTTTATTATACATATGAGAGTGTGTGCAAGTAACCATTTATATACTACTATATTTATGATTTGCTTATTTATTTATTAACATACTGCTTGAAGTCAACTATTAATTTGGCAATTTGTGATATCTTTTCTCTTGTTAATGCACTTATTCAGCCCCCCCCCCCCATGAAAGAGAGATTATGGCTTTTGGTACTACCTGCACATAAATAATGGGTGTCTATTAATATATTATTTATTATCCATCTTGCCTATATTGCAATGTTTAAACGCATTGTGAAATATTTAAGGGTGTTTTCAAAGCATATTCAATTTAACATTATTTGATAGTTACTGCAATTTAATATTTAAAGCAGTTTTGAATTATAATGTGTATCTTATATCTATTTCCTCACCTCTCGTAGGTACTAATAGTATCATAATGGTATACTTATAATTTGTGAAATATACTATTTAGTAATGTAAGAATAAATGCTTTATCACACTGGTTTTGAGATGCAGTTGATATCGTGATGAAGTTAATATTATGCTAGTGGCCTAATATAAGCACAGATATTTGTTGTTTCATCCTTAGTGAAAGATAATTGGAGAAATGTATTGGATGATAACTGTGAGAACCTAATAAATAATGCAAAAGTTAATTTTATAATGTGTAGCAGTACATAAAGGGAAGGGGGTAGTTATGGTAAAATTGTAGAAATACAATATTTTAATTTGTTAAATTAAAATCATTATTTGTTTAAAGTATCTATTGCACTAAATCTCACATTTTATTTATATTGTAAATAAATATTTTTGTTATTATTAAAATACGTTTTGTTTTCGTTACCATTGGTATTGCATTCATTAATCAGAAAATCTCATAATAATAGTTTTATTATTTATTGTTTTAAAAAGAGTACATTTCAATGGTCACTTAATATTAGTATTTACTTGATTTACTTACCTTGTCACCTGCATTGTAGTAAGACATATGCTTTGTTAATTTCTATTTTTTAAGTGTGTTTTGTAATGCTTTCGGTAACGTAAAGTGTGCCCTTTTCTTCCTGCTGCACTACTTCAGCTGTATGCAATTATTATAAGATTATAGATTTAGATACAAATCACTAAACATCACATGATCACCATTTCTTATGCTTGCTCATAACTGTTATTAAAACTGACAAAACTCTCCATACAGTAATGCTGTGTGGAGAGTTTGCCTGTTTTAATAACAGTTATGAGCAAGCATAAGAAATGGTGATCATGTGATGTTTAGTGGTTTACTACCAATCCTGCCCAATAGGATTGTAGTGGATATGGTTATTAAAGACACCAAAATGTATAGGTACTGAACTGAGTTCAGACCTATATGACTATATAAGCTAATGAGTTTAGATTGAAAATATTATTGTGCTTTCAATTTTATTCTCGTAATTTTGTAGTTAAGTAGAGATAAAAGGTGGTTGCTGGAGAGTCGCATTAGATCCTAAGATCTAGGTGCAGTGCTCTCAGATCCAAGGCTTCTCACTGATGAAGGCCACAAGCCAGAAACTAGTCTGGGAATATTGAATAAGTAGGCACTAGATAGGGATTTTATGCACAAGCCTTATGGCATCTACTGATTACTCTGGCTTGCACTGAATGGCATTACTGTAAGGAGAGTTTTGCCTGTTTTAATAATCTTAGGTATACTTAGATGCTGAATAGATAAAATATTTATACATGAAGACATTTAAATGCTTTTAAAAATGTTTTGTATGATAATTATTATTCATCTAAATATTGATATACTCAGTTTTATGTATTTGCTTTTCATATTTGATTGAAGCACAATATATCAAGAATAAAGTTATAAAGATAATATAAAATGTTTTATTTACAATTTAAATAAATATTGCATATGAGAACTTTGGAATGCATAGTATAATTATCATTTTATGTTAAGTATAATGTGAGCCCAAGATACAATTAAAGTTAGTATTTAAAGTTTTTAAATATCTGAGTTATAATATGAACCCTGAGAGAAGTTTCAACCCCATAACTATAACCTAATAAGAGTATTCTATTAAGATAATTATTACCATTATTGTTGTTACTATTTACATTCCTTATTTGAAATTTACATTACAAAAAAACCTGACAGATTTGAGAGTTTTAAAGTGAATTGGATAAAGATTTATCCACAGCTGGTTATGCACTCCACTGTACTGTCTCCCTCTATCCTGGACCATTGTCAGGTTACAATATAATTACTCAATAACATAGTATTTAGTTATATACATAATTTAACCCAAAGAAAACTGCTCTTTCAGCAATTTAACTAAGCTTTTGCCCATTTTCTATGAATAGATAGCACTCAATGTCAATAAATGTTTTAAAAGAACAGGTCATGACCCATTCTTAAAGCCTACTATTAAATAAATCAACATTAATTCACCGTTCTGGAAATAGAGTGCAATCTTATTTAAGAACCAGATTTTTAAATCAGTTAGATTATACTCTACTTCCAGCATTGTCGATGAATATTAGTTTATTTAATATTATGTTTTAAGAATTGGTGGACCACCTACTCTTTTAAAACATTTATTGATATAGATTGTTATCTATTCGTAGCACATACGTGGAAGGGTAGTTTTCTTCTGACTAAATTACATATATATTTAAATGCCATGTTATTTAATAATTATATTTATATAAACTTATGTGATTCATAATTACAAATTAAAAATGAGGTGCTTTCTCTGTTCTTAGATATATAAATAAGCTGCTTTTAAAATCTGGTTTTTAAATGAAATCATGCTCTATTTCCAGCATTAGTAATGAATGTTGGATTATTTAATAATAGGATTAAATAATGGGTGGCCACTCATTTTTCTAAAACATTTATTGATGTACTAAACATGTGAATGGAAGGGTAGTTTTCTTCAAACTAAATTTATATCTATATATATAACAATAAATAATTACAGTGCCTAATATACATAACAATCAAAATCATTCTTTAAGTGCTATAACAAAAATAATTGATCTGCCCTCTAGCTGTAATGTTCTGTAATTTTTTGTAGTAAAAATAAGGTTTCTTCTTGCTTTCTAAGATTTTATATTTACTTTGAACAACTTCAATCAGAAGAATTTATGTTACATGACCTGAGATATTTAGGATAAATAAATTGATGGATATTTAATTTTCAGAGCAGAGCTATTTCTATCTTTGTTTAAACTTTACAAACAAATGATCAAACAATAAATATGCAAAGTTTGTCAATTACAGTGCCTAATAATATGTAACAGTCAAGATTATTCTTTAAATATTATTAAAGCAAATAACTGACCTACCCACTAGCTGTAGAGTTTGCCAATTTTTTTTTTTAATAATAAAGTTATATTTTTACACAAAAAAATATACTGCGCTTCCAACGCATACTAGTGAAGCTATATTTTAATTATCTTTTATTCTGACTTAGTGCTTTCAGGGCATATTTGCTCCCATATTCTTGTCATCATGTTTTCAATCTTGTATTATTGTTAGTGTATGCAAATATATGCAAATTAATCAACCAGTCCATTTCGTGGAAATTGAGAAGCATGACTCTCATCTATTGATGCTTTTTGGGTCGTTTGCAATGAAATATGCCTTATTTTGCATTTGGCATCATTTCTTTCCAAGCATATGATTTCATCATTGGTGGGTTCAAAATTGTGATTAGCTGTTTTTTGGTATTCTAAGAATATCAAACTGCCTTCATTTTTAGTGCGAGATCTGTTATATATATACATGTCCTTGAGATATTCTTGTAGTGACAGTAGCAAATAAAAGAGGCATATTTCACTGCAAACAACCCGAAGACCATCAATAGACAAGGATCCTGCTTCTCAATTCCCAGAAAACGACTGATTGATTAATTTGCATACACTAACGATAACACAAAATTGAGAACAACATGGTTATGAATATGAGCAAATATACCCTGAAGGTGCTAAGCCAGAATAAAACATAATTAAAATATAGCTTCACTAATGTGTGTTGGAAGTGCAAATATATTAATTACAAAGAATTGATGAAGTAAACGAATCATTACAAAAAATATAAAAAACTACAACTAGAGGGCAGCTCAATTATTTTTGTAAACAGTTCTTGAAGAGTGTTCTTAAATATTATAAACACAGTGCCCCTAGAAAAGGTGACTAAAAATGGTTCTGTCTCAAAGTTTCCTGTCGTTATCATTTCTGAATCAATGCATGCATTGGGGCAATAACATATTAATAAATTGGTAAAATGTTTTTTACTTCAGCAACTAAAAATATTTTATTATTTATATTTTTAGATATAGTTGAGCACACTTTTGGTGTGGGACATTAAAACCGTAGCTTTCATTGATTGGCTAGATGTGCTGCCATATTTATTGAGCAATAATTGTAATTATTTAAATTAGGTTTTTAAATATTCCACTTATTTGAAGATTGAATACTATTTTTTTTTTATTAATTTATTAATTATTCCTCAATAAATATGGCAGCACTTCTAGCCAAGCTATATCTAAAAAGTAAATAATAAAACTTCTTCAGTTGCCAACATACATTTTGCTAATTTATTCCAAACAATAACAAAAAATAAATAAATAAAGAGTATTACAATGATATATTGTAACTATTGGTCATGAAAATTTTAAGACATGGGCATGTCCGGATCTTGAGTTATAACATGAGATATGATAGTGTCTCTTATATTTTAATCCACAATGGAAAAACATGCAAACATTAAACTTTGTTTTAAAATGGATAAAACTGTTACTGAAACAACTGATGTGATTCAAAGAGATTATGATAGTAAAGTCCTGAATTGCAACAACACTTTTAAATAGTTAATAAGATTTTATGATGGCAGGAAGAACAATGAAGATGACATAAAGATACAAAACACATGATCACATTTCATGTCATAACCCATGATCCAGACACATTTCCATCTTAAAATTTTTAAAAATAGCTAAATTATATTTCTATGGAACACATGCATGAATATATATATATATTATTTATTAAAAGACATGATATTTTATCCTTACTATAAAATAAATAATATGTAAAGTCTCATTATGTTAACACCCAAATTATTTTAAAAAAACCCAAAGTGAATCCATTTTTTAAAAACCTGATGATGTAATATGAAATTTAAACATCAATACCTGTGAAAATGAAATGGCATACATTTCCAATATAAGCACTACTTAAATGAATTTGATTTTACTTAATTATTCCCAAGGTAGAGTTATCCAGCACTCATTTTTAATAATCTTGAGAAAAATCAAATTTCCCATTAATAAGCAAATACTATAAATTTATTGCATGAAATATTATGTAATTGATTAAGTCATGATATTTTATGCTCATTACATAATAAGTAACATAAAAGTCTCATAGCTTTAAAGTCTAAATCATTTTTAAATGAATAAAATGAATCTGCTTTTGCTTGTAAATTTAAATGTCAATATCAATAAAAATGAAATTGTTACCATGGTATTAGTTTACACTATCACATGATCACCATTTCTTCTTGCTCTTAACTATTATTAAAACAAGCAAAACTCTCTATATGTATTGCTACTCAGTACAAGCCAGAGTAATCAATGGATGCCAGAAAGTTTGTACATAAAATCCCCAATAGTGCCTACTCAACCAATATCCCCAGATTAGTTTCTGGCTTGCTTGCCTTCATCAGATCCAAAGCTCCTCACTGACAAAGACCACAAGCCAGAAACTAGTCTGGGGATATTGGTTGAGTAGACACTAGATGGGGATTTTATGCACAAGCCTTCTGGCATCCATTGATTACTCTGGCTTGCACTGAGTGGCAATATGTATAGAGATTTTGCCTGTTTTAATAACTTTACATTATATAATATATGTGAAATAGCATGTCTCAATAAATTACATATTTTATGTAGTAAATTTATATATATATATATATGAATGTTGAATTAGGTGTTTCTCAAGATTATTAGAATTGAGAATGCCAAAACCTTTTTTAATTAAACACACACATACAAATACTTGTTCATATGCACATACACATAATAGTTTTAATCAAGTTGTTTTACCGATTGCCCCTCAAAGGAAATGCTTCTAATGGAATTATTTAAAATGTCAATCATTTCATTGTCTTCATAAGTAAAGTTTTCCAAAGATTTATTGACTGGAAGTATCGTCATTGAATAGTTTAGTGTCATGGCAATTGCCCACATTGCATCATAGGCCTGACCAGCATAAATGAAAGCATCATTTAGATTCATTTCTTTAAGTCTATCTTGGTATTTCTTTTCAAATTCTTTAGCATTCTAGATAATAAAAAAATAGCAATTGTTTATTTTTGTTATATTAAATTAAATTTCAGTATACTGATGAATATAGCTTAAATAAAGAAGCAAAAATTTGAAAAGTGAAATGATCACCATTTAAATACTAAAGAAAATTAGAAATAAGAAAAAAACACATGAAACAATGGTTTAATGCTCTAATATTTATGTAGTAATTGAAACAGATAGGATAAACATGGTGCTACTTTACTTTAGTTGACAGTCGTTTGTTCTATATCTAAGTAAAATAGATTTAAAAGACCAACTGCAATTAATAATTTTTATTAATCATTCATAAGACTAGAGATTATCCATTTAAAGAATAATATTTCTGTAGAGAAAATTTTATTACACCATTCTTACACAAAGTAGGGACTGGTTTTTATCTGCCTTTAACTCTTTGTGGAGGAGCATAATCAAAAAACATGTGAAAATGATGTATAATCCCAGAATGCACAGTTCATGCTGAACCACCACTCATTAGTTGGCCCAGATTTCAATGTCTTACACATATCTTTATCAGTTTAATTGATAAATGTCAAATGTTCTGCCCTTACAACTTTGATATAAATAATAAAGTATATTCTTTCACAATGTGATAAAAGCACATAGAAACCAGTCCCTATCTTGTGTGAGAGTGGTGTAGTGAAAACTGCACTACAGAAATATTATTCCTTATTGGATAATCTCTAGTTGAATAAATGATTACAAATGATTTGTGAAGAAGTTGTGAGGGCAGCAAATTTGACACATCAACTAACCTGAAGTAATTTTCTATCTATATATACTAAACAATGATAAAAAATATATGTAAAAGATTGTAATCTGGGCCACCTGATGAGTACTTGTTTAGCATGAAATGAGCATCTTGAGAATCATACATCTTTTCATGTGTCCTTGGTCATATGTTTATAATTACACCTCTCCACAGGTGATAAAAGCAAATAGAAAACATTCTTACCTTGCACTAGCAACTGTGATATTCTTTTATGGAGAAATAATGAAGAAAGTATTACCAAATTCTGTGTTAACTATTATTTGGGAGAATTATGTTTTGGGGAGAAAGAGGGGTTACTTTCTTATTTTATCCACTAACCAAATTTATCAAACAATAGATAACTAACAAGATTGTTTAAGGCTGGTTTCTTAAAAAAAAATTCTAACTCAATTTGGGATCCCTGGATACCAAAACAAATATTAAACTTTACCTGAATTCAAATCATATATATATATATATATATATATATATATATATATATATATATATATATATATATATATATATATATATAATGCTGTGAATATGTAATTATTTATAGTGAGATTAATTAATCATGTTCCATTTAGAGGATTTTCTAAACTTTCATATGTTACTGGTCAATTTTTTTTATTACAATATGGATATCAAATTTTTTGTGTCTTTGGTCTATATTGAAAAAAAAAAGAATTGTTTTGGGCCACACATTAAATACAGATACAACAAAAACTGATAAGCAGAATAAAGATCCAAGCATAAGTTATTATTATCCAACACCACAGATAAGGGGAAAAGTCCTCATACAATAATCCTAATTATAGAGCAGCCATTCAGCCTTTCTTCAAGCAAATGTCAAGTTTGTGATCATTAATATAGGAAATGTACATATCTAAATATAAAAAAACATCATTGACATTTTTTTCTTTTATTAGAAAAGTAAAGGAAAAGAGAGAAACATAAAACTAATAAGATATTTGGTACAGTATTTGAGAGCATATTTAAATTAATTTTCACCACATTATAACACAGAATCTCAAAAAATCTCATATATTTTAAATAACTTACAAGTTTGTATTGGACCATATTTATAGCCACCCTAGAACAAATGCAGCCCATGGGTTGGACACCTTAGTATATACAAGTTTAGAAAAGCCCTATAGATGAATCATCAAGAATTAACATCATTTCAAATGATTATGCACATGCATTATTAATTTTTATGCACATTTTACTAATATGAAATGGTGTAATATATTATAATGGTGACTCTTAAATAATTAAAGAGACTATTAAAGTTAAATAAAATTACCATTATGGAAGAAGAAATCAAACAAAGTTTGTTCAGAATTTGATTATCCAACATCTACCTGTGCTGTTCATTTTTAGTGTATAAATGTACATGACCTCACCCATCAGTAACAGTTTTAAAAACACAAGGGAATCCCTTGTGCTTTGAACTTATTTATATATAAACCAACTCTTAATGACCATGCTCAACTTGGGCTTGATTTTATTCTGTGCCTGATATTTTAATTGCCAACTGAATTGTACAAGTTTTGTTGATATATCACAGAGAAGAGAAAGTTAGAAGTATATTCTTATTCTTCTTTATTTTCTTTGCATTTCTTCATATATTCAGATATATTGCTTACAATAACTCCCCTCATATACACTTCATGCAAATTTTTTTAAATATAATTCCTTTATCTTAAAAGACAGAAGAGTAAGAATGCTCTGATGAAGATTGCAGAACAGTCGAAACTGTCAAGAAAATAAAGAAATTATAATAAAAAAATTTTTTGCATTGAAGTGTTTATGAGGGGAGTTATTGTCAGCAATATATAGAAGAGAAAGTTTATTATTTTTAATTACTTGCAATTAGTCATATATTAGTTTAGAATATAAATTAATAGTTTTAGTTCTGGATATATATGTAATTACATAGAAGGTGAATTCTCGTAAATTTATACATCAAAAATGAATAGTATAGGTTTGAAGGTTAAATTTCTTTTATGTAATTACATATATATCCAGTACTAAAGCTATTAATTTATATTTATTTTAAACTAATATAGTCACTAATAATTAAAAATGAGAAACTTTCTTTTGCTATGATATATCAACTAAATTTTTACAATTGTTATTAATTAAAATATCAGGCACAGAATAGGATCAAGCCTGAGTTAAACAAGGTCAGTAAGAGTTGGTTTATATAAGAATAAGCTCTAAGCACATGTATCCACTTGTGTTTTTAAAACTCTTACTGATGGATGATTGTGTATACGTTTATCCACTAAATTTTTTTTATATAATTATAAATAGGGGGGTTTGAACTCAGACTTTCAAGCACCCCTCAACTATCCATACTATCTCATACCACTGATACACATGACCACATACATGCAGAAAAGATAAGTAATCACCAATATATGTATTTAGTGCTAAACCGGCACTCATCAGTTGGTCCAGATTATCATGCTCAGTTTATGTAATTACTAAAAGTTACATATATTTGAAAAAGTATAAATAACGTTTGATTTTTTAAAAAAATATTAAACAATTCAAACAAATAATGAAAATATACCATCATATAATTGCAAATAAAATATCACTACAAACATTCATCCAATCATTACACATTTTAATAACACTAATAGTGATGTAATGCTATGTCACATTCTTTTTAAAATTAGTGATGCTCTAATGCGTATGTCGTATTTTTTTATTGAGATTAATGGTGATGTAATATCATTTTCACAAACAAAAAAAATTAAAATATATTATACATGATATTTGCAATTGGTTTTAGGAATAGGAAACAAAGTATTAGGAGATAACTACTTTCATCATTCTTACTCTGACTAGGAATTTAAAACAATTCATCATCATGCAGATTCAAAGTTCTTTTGATACTATGAATTTGTCAAAACATTTAAAACTAAACGGGGTCCTAAAATTTGGATGTAAAGGTAAAAAGAATAACAAGTAACTAAATTTCCAGTTTAAACAATATAATAAGACTAATTTCTACTCGAGTGCCATCTAGAATAAGCCTGAGTAACCAATGATTATTAGATGCATATAAAATTAATATTTTAATATTTAAATCCCCACCCTCAGATTAAAACCTATTTTTCCTTCACTACATCTATGGCACTTTTTGTAAGTTTTATATTGCTAAAATAGCAATATAAAAGTTATAATCATGTGATAGGTCAGATACTCATGTATATAGAAAGTGAATTGCTTTTAGATCTATATACCTATATAGCAGGTGGATAAGACTAAATATTTGATATTAAAGATCCATATATGGTCCCAGTATAGTAGGTATTCTTCAATCACTTTTCCTTTCAGTTCTGCTTTTACTCACTTTATGGAGCTACTGAAGCCATGCCTTAAAAACTAACCAATAAACTGAAGACTAAGCATACTTTCCACTATTTATATTTAAAGATGGAAATAGTGAAGCATAAATTTTTATAAATAGTGGAACAAAGATTTGTCCTTTTATAAGATCTGTATTAGTCCAGTGATGATGAATGTCATTGGCACAAACAAATGCATACAAAAAGACTGAATTCTACACATTTACAATCTTTTAAAAAGGAAATGAATTAATTTTGTAAGTGAATATTAGATAATATTCTGAGGAGAAAGTTATTAATCAAAATGTTGGTTTTATTGCTAAGTTTACATTTTAAACTATGCTGTGATGTCATGAAATAGTGCTGGCATGAGTAATCAATAATCTAATGAAAGAAACATGTACACATTATTAAGTGTCCATCTTTGATTCTTGGTAAAGTAAATATGTGTATTTCCCCCCAAAAATTAAATGATTCAAATTTGACACTTTATGTCCACAGTTTGGACAAACACTGGTGCTGTTTTGTTGAAGATTATTGAAAGAGAGTAGCTATTCATAAGAGAACATGGTTTGAGGGGAAATTTTTTAGTTCAACACTGTAGTGATGTTGAGAAACAACATTTTGTAAATGGACAGAATTGCAGAGTTAAATATATGTATATTAACTTTTTTTTGTTTACTTACCACTTGTAATAAATGTAGATTGTTAAATTTGTTGGAAGATAATTTCTTGCAAAAACATAAATGCATGCTTGTTTAATTTTCACTAAATAAAGTTGTAGGTGGCCATTTTCCAAACTAAAATATCTTTATAAGTTTAGATGGTGGAAAATGTAATGGTTTTTGTAGACATTTGTATCACTTACAGGAAATAAAGTTATAGGTCATCATTTTTCTAAATAAAACTTTAATTTATCAATTAAGTTTGTTAGTAGTTTTTGTGTAGACATTATTTTCCAATATCGCAAGATTAGAAAGTTATTGACAGACTAATACTTAAGTACCAATAGGTTTTTAAATTTTTTTTATAAACTAATGTAAAAATAGATATGTAAAGAGTTGAAAAATTAAATATTTACACATATTTCATAAGTGAAAAATAAAAGATTTTCCCACACTGTTAAATAGTTTTTTTTTTTTTTTTACTTTTTACAAGATTATCTAAAAATAAATATATTTGTACTGTAATAAAATATTGTTAGATGAAAAATTGAACATGTTGTTTACAAGTGAACAATAAAACATTTTCACTTAACATTAAACAGATCTTTGATTATTAACCATCAAAAACATTGATGATTGAATATTCATAAGCTGAAGTCAAACTCAAAATTATAAAATGAGAAATATATTCCTTAAATTATTACAGTCTCATCTTGATCACACATATTGGAAAATGCCTTGTCAAAACAGCAGTGAAACAGATCTCTTTCTAGTCTTTCTTCAGAATATCTCCTCTGTTCATTTTACTCTTCTTTTTATTTTTTGTTACCAATCTGCTTCATTCTTATTGTTTTATTGTACTGTATCTTGATTAAGTAATGCAGTTTCTTTTATAAAAAAAAATAAACATATATAATTTACAATTTATTCGTTCTTTAGTATTATTTTCATAAATCTCAACATTCATAGTTGATATTCTTTGGCTAGACAAATAAAATGTAATTTACAATTAATAATAAGATTTAAAATATGTAATTTACAATTTGTCCTTTAATATTACACACTTTTACAAAGTCAAATTTTTAAAAAAATATTCAGTTTAGTAAACACAGTATGGTTTCAATGAATCAATGCAGTGGGTAAAAGGATAAACTGAAATATTAAATGGACACAAAACATCTACTATACTAATACCCCAGATGTACTGTTTCAAAATCTAAAGCTCCTCACTGATGAAGCCTTAAGCTCAAAATAAATCTGGAAAGATTGTATAGAATAGCATAGGATAGGATTTATTAATCACTATTATCTGGAATCTATTCATTGCTAAAGAAGTTGTGAAAGAAAGATATATGCTGCTAATACAGAAATATGAAAGCTAGAGATATTTGGTAAATCATATGATATTTTAATGGTTCATATCAAATCCTAGCCATATGGTAGAGAAGTATATGAACTGATTTCTGATCTATATGATTATATAAGAAATTTGGTTTAGATCGAAAAAAAAAGTCTTTCAAATTGGGATAATAGCTTGATAGAATGTCAGAGAGATAAATGGTTTCCAGAGGGAGGGTACTTTAGATTCTAAAGGTGCAGGTGCAATGGCCAAGATGAAATCCATAAACTTGAAACTAGCCTGAGGATATAGGATAGGATAGTACAGGATGGAGTTAAACACTATCACCTGGCAAATATTAATTACTAAAGCTTACAGTAAGTGGCACAGAAGTAGTGTAAAAAATGTAATTATTAGAATTCAAAGAAAAAAATGATATAAATATGGAGAAATAAATAATAGATGGATAGTAGGCAAATTGGCAGACAGAAGATAGATAAATAGATAGATGAATAGATAGATAATCAGTCAGAGTGATAAATAAATATATAGATACATTTTATATACATAATATAGAAGTAAGATAAACTAATCAATGGACAAATAGATAGATAAGTTTAGTAGATGTATTAAAATATATTATTTTCTTTTTAAAAATGTCAAAGAAATTATTATAGACTTTAAAAAATAATGTAAATAAAAGTATAATACTGAAAATAATCTCATGTTGGCATTTCATGCTAAACCAACATTCTTCATTTATTCCATATCACAATTTCTTTACATCTTCATTATTTACTCAATATTTATAAATACCAATTTAGTACAATTTTACACAGAGGCAAAACTCTCCATACAGTAACACCACTCAGTGTAAGCCAGAGTGATCACTGACTGTAGGAATGTTAGGGCATAAAATCCTATCTAATGCCTACTCATCCAATAACCCCAGACTAATTTCTAGCTTACGATCTTTATCAGTGAGGAGCGGTGATCATGTAATGTTTGATGGTTACTACAATTTTATTTGCAAGTATCAAACATTCAGCATTCACAAAGTTGTTACCATCCACTTCAGATAAATACATTAGCGATTATTACAAATCATTTATTAGGCTAAAGATTATTTCTAGCCATTAACTGAGGTTTAAAGTATATCTTGACTAAAGATAATCTGTACTTTAATAAAAGATTAGTAATAATCATTAACGTATTTATCTGAAGAGAGTAGTGTCAAAGTTGTGGGTGCAGAAAATTTGATGCTTGTAAATAAAATTGTAATAATCTGATATTAATAAAGGCTAAAGAAATGAGAAAGATATATGTAAGAGATTGTGATCTGGCTAACTAAACAGTGCTGATTCAGCACAAAATGTATATTTTGGGATATTTTTTTAAATATCTTTGTGTCCTTCATGAATGTGTGGTGGTGGTGGGGAGTTTTAAATATATATATATATATATATATATATATATATATTTAAATATAATTTAATTTCATCTCCTTATATATATATATATATATATATATAAGGAGATGAAATTAAATTATTACAAGTACTTATATATAATGTAAAAAATGATGAATTAATCTATGGGCTTAAGATAACATCTAGTTTAGTAAGTCATTAGCAATAATTATTCATGTATTTATCTGAAGTTGTTGCTGTCAAAGTCGACATTTGAGAAACTTCCATTTTCTTAAATCAAATTGTAATGATTTAACAATTATTAGTTTAATCCTTGGATTATTGGAGTGTTGAAAACAAACATTCATCATTTTTGTCTGAAAGTTTGTTTGTGATGATAGTATTTTAATAGTAATATATTCCCATCATTTAACATTAATTGTGAAAGTGTTTAGAAAAATTTAAACTTTATTTAAAATTTTGAACGACACTCAGTTAGTAATAGCATACTGGTTAGTATATAACACAATGTTTCAAATGGTATTATTTTCCTCTGTTCTTCAGATACTGATGGCCTGACCAATGACAGTATTAGCATTGGAATAGAACCCGAATCTTTAGATTTGTCAATATTGAATTTAAGGTGACACTCTAATCAACTAGATTATCCTATCAAAGACAACAGTTAGTAGAAATTTTATACATTTACCTTTGAGCTCGCCTGATAGCCCCACTTTTTTCTAAAGACAATGTTAATGAGTGGCTTCCAATCATTATTAATTATTATACTAAGTTAAACTACAAAGTTATGTCTCATTATTAAATGAACAGATTCATTGAATTTCATCTTTATATTTCAAAATAGCCTAGTTGATTAGAATATTACTTTAAATTCAATAGTTATGAATCCAAAGGTCATATTTAGTTTTATGCTAACATCATCACTTTCAGGCCAGCAATATCTGAAGAAGAGGAGAATAATATCACTCCAGACATTGCATATTAACCTGTGTCCCATTGCTAACAGTTGAATGTATTTTAAAATTTTAGGGTTTGAATTTTTTAAGTACAGTATTTAATAATTGATATGAGATGATGGAAATAGTTCAACATATAAGTATTCTGCCGAACATAATTTTGTTTAAAATCCACACTGTTGCAGGTATTGAAATTAATTTACAATAATACTTTCAATCCAATTTATATTTTATTTATATAATTTCTTTCTTTTTATTTTGAAGTTGCTTAAGCACTTTAGCCCAATAATAAATTGACATACTCAAATGCTTAGGGTTAATATCACAGTTCCAGTTTAGACAGTGCTTTTTAGAAGCAATTTCTTTTTTTCTCCAGTACTGCTGTCTATTGCCTGTAATAGATACTAAATGGTAGTGTCTTTTTAAATCCATATCCCATGTTATCTTTATCCATATCAAACCAATTCCTAGCAGATGGTCTTAATAAGTGAGAAATTCCAATCCAGTTCTAGTGTACCAACAACTTTTGGACTTATGTATTTTTTTTTTTATCTTGCAACCAGATTTCATTCTTTTTTATTAGCAAGTTGTATGTATAGTTATGTAAATCTATTCACCATTTTAAAAACTATATATTTTGGTGTATTCAATATTACAACAACTGTAAGAATCTTTATTTTTTGCCCTAAGATAGACATAAAAGGAAAACCATTGTATGTAAGGTTGCCAGATTTCTTATTTTTTCAGGATCACCCTGATTTGGGGCCTCAAATTCATTGGTCCTTATAAAAAGGTTTTGGACTGTCAAATATTTCACTTTATCAATATTAATATTAAAAAAATCCTGGAAATTGTTTTTTTTTCTTGTTTTGTTATTAATAATTAATTATTAGTTCTTAAACTAAACCAACTACTACAGGTAATATTATATTGATAAAATTTAGTCCATTCAGTATGATAGCAGATGTCTACTTTTATAATCTACTATTCTTTGTGTCATCATATCAGAAAAGACAGGAAGCCTTACACATGCGGGCATCACTTACAAAAGTAATTATTTTTAATTTGTGATATTTGTATGTATAATTTATTTATTACTTTAAAATTGAAGTTATAATAAATATGTAATGATATTATCATCTTTTTATTGAGTATTCCAATTTTGAATCATATTGATTATCTTGGACCCACTTTCTGATTATGATATTCACGAATTTGAATACTAATCACATGACAACTGTGATTTTATGCGAGTCTTATCCAAAAAGCAAAGGTTTCTATAATTGTTATAATACTGAAGACCTCTAAATATATAAGTACTAAACTGATAATCAGAACAATACATTTATGCAAGCAAATATATTTATAGTAAGTTGTTTTTAAGTTTAAGACTGGTATCTTAATTGTAAAAAGAATTATCCATGTATTAGGTCTAAAACTTCCAAGCAAACTAGATCCAGTTTCAATTTTTCACTTATGAAGGTTGCAAACCAGAAATTGAATATGGATAAAGATAGCACAGGATATAAATTTAATGAACACTACCATCTTGAATCTATTAATTAGTCAAGTTAACAATAGATGGCAGTATTGAAGTAGAGTAAAAAGAATTTATCTCTGAAAAACTAAGTTTTTGGATCAATGCTCAGCATATTCTTTCGGTGTTCCAAAATCACATTTTTTTGTAGTATGTAGTGCAAATACTGTTAAAGATAATTAATAACTTGCGATGTGAACTATAGTTTGTTTGCAAAAAAAAAAAAAAAATCAAGCATAATATCTAAAGATTAATAATACCAATTTAAATTCCATTTACCTTGTTATTTATGTATATGCTTTCAAGATGCTTAAAATTAAAAAAGAAATAGAAAATAAAAATAGTTAAATTATGTTAACATAGCTAAAAATAAGTAGAGGAATTTGAACATAAAAATTTTGAGTCTATATTCATCCTTCACTCCATCTCAAACAATTAATACACTTGACAACATTATCCCCAATATGTGGAATTTCATGCAAAACCAGAACTCATCAGTTGGGCCTGATAATAATATACAATCAATGTTCAGATTATATTAAGACAGCAATTCCTTAAACTTTAATGGACAGGTTTCAATCTTTTCACCCTTCCAATTATTCAGCTGTCCATTTCATTTAAAAATCAGTAATGGAACACTCAAAGCCCTTATTAGATTTGATATTGTAGTCATACTCATGTAGACATTATGTCAATCTAACCCCTCATATTATTGAACAATTATGTATCCATCTATATTAATATATATTTATAGCTAAAAATAGGAAAATAAGTTGTAATAAACTAAATATTAGCCTTTCAAGCTAATGTACATGCGCTTTTTACGAATGTTAATAATAATAAATAAATACTTTCATTTCCAACACAAGATAAAGTCTTTGCAATTGAATAAATGAATCACTTATTCATTCAACCCAAATGCTTATATATGGGAAAAACTTAAGTACTGGATATGAAAGCGTGAGGATAAATCAATCACTTTAAATTACTGTTTACTATAAGTTATGTAAAAATACTTTTGGCAGGTTTTGTTTTATTGGTATAATTGTTTTATTTTGTGCAAGCTTTTATGATGTCATTTTGTAAATCAAATTTTTTTTCATTAACTGACATCATTGTATTCATATCTGAGCTTGTTCAGTGAAGTACATAATAAAATATTGAGTATTTACTAAGTTTGGTTATGATAAGACTTTGTGATATTAGTTGCATATATGTACTACCTGCTGGTGAAGCCACTATCCACACATCAAAAGATTGTAGTTTATGGATAATAAAAGAATAGCCAAAATTGTATTTAATTGGATTATGAATAAAGGGCAGGCAACAAGATGGGTGAGGAAGGTAGATATGCAGAAGATTTGAATAAAGAATTTATGTCAGTATACTTATACAAACTATGGGATGATTGTGTTAGAAGAATTGTTGAGTGTTATAGTGGTAAGGAATGGGATAGAAGAATAGATGCATAAATAAAGAATAGGGAGTTGGAGAGATGGAGACCTAGTATAGAGAGTAAAAAGAGTTTAAATATAAATAGAAGTAATCAGAATATTAGGTGCAAATTAATTTATGATAATGGCAAGAAAAGTAGTTTACTATTTAAGGCTTGAATGGTATTTTTAGCAACAGGGGATTATACACATAAATGGAAAAATGTGGGTGATTTAGTCTGCAAGTTGTGTAAGGAAGGCATAGAAAATATTAAGCATTTGTTAATTGAATGTAAATGCTTAAAATCAGAAAGGATACAAATAATAAAGTTGTGGAAGACCAATATAAGGAAAGTGATTATACAGAAAATGGGTTATTGATTTTTATTTTGGGTTTGTGAAAAGATAAGGGGGAGTTAGATATAAAGGCTATGAAGTTGACAAAGATTATGTTGTGGAAATGGGATGAAACAGGATATGGCAAAACTTAAGAGTGGGAAATGAAAAGGGAAGGTATAGTGGCTAACAGGCTTCTCTGGACATTGTTGCCAAGAGATTCCTCATTCATTATAAGGAGAAGTCAGTGCATCACATCACATAGTCAAAAATAAGTAATCAGTAAATGCCATTTTTTCATAAAAATCAAAAAGAAAAAAACATGAAAATAATATATATTTGAAAATGCAAAAACAGTATAATTTTAGAAAACAAACTGAAAACAATATCTTTAGTGAACGATGATGGAAAAATAAATATTTTCAGTAAATGTGATCAATGTTATCATTGTGGAGGATATTAAATTAATATTTGCTGTAATCCCTAACTTAATTTTATTTATGTAATATTCACTTTCATCATATTTACTGATAGTACCATTGTTTGCTCAATAAAGATATTATTTTCAAGTTTGTTTTCTACATCAATTGTATTATCTTTTATTTTCGTACTTTTTGTGTTGTCTTCATTTAAAACATTTGCTGTGAACATTAATAAACTTTCTCACCAAAAGTTTTGCTTTGATTACACTTATTGGCAATATTTATTTTCTTAATCATTGTTTGTTTGTATGTTATTTTCAGGTTTGTTTTTAAGTATATTAGTTTCATTTTTTTAATTTTTTACAATAAAGATGAAACATCAATTAATATATTTGTATGCGAATGACATTTTCTTTGGTGAGTGGATGGTATTTCACAAGGAATACTTTCAAATAGAGGAGTTTCAACAATGGCTACATATACACAACTAATATTAACTATATTTGCAGAATCCTTATTATTTGTAGGGTAAAATAGATTTTAAATAACCCATTTTAGCCAATAAACATCACATGATTAACATTTCTTATGCTTGCTTATAACTGTTATTAAAACAGGCAAAACTCTCTATACATATTGCCACTCAGTGCAAGCCAGAGTAATCAATGGATGCCAGAAGGCTTGTGCATAAAATCCCCAAGACACCAAAATGTATAGTTACTGAACTAAGTTTAGACCTATATGATTATATAAGCTAATAAGCTTGGATGGAAAACATTACAGTGTTTTCAATTTAAGACATGTAGTTTTGTAGTTAAGTAAAGATAAAAGATGGCTGCTGGAAGGTTGCATTAGATCCTAATATCTATATGCAGTGCTCTCACATCCAAGGCTTCTCACTGACGAAGGCCACAAGCCAGAAACTAGTCTAGTGACATTGGATGAGTAGCACTAGATGGGGATTTATGCACAAGCCTTCTGGCATCCATTGATTACTCTGGCTTGCACTGAATGGCAACATATATAGAAAGTTTTGCCTATTTAGCCCATTCTAGGGCAGAGATCTTTAGAGAAAAGAACAGTGGTGTTCCACTGGTGGTTGGTAGACTTTAGCAGATTTTTTCACTGTTTTAGCTTCTATGAAGAATAGCTAAAAATTCATTTACTGACCAAAATTATTTTTTATAAAGAGCTCACAAATAAGCTCTTAACAATCTTTGCAAAATATTCTCAATTCCAGACCAAAATTAGTATGAGTACTCTAAGGATCAATCTAAAAAAATATTACAATCTGAAAAAAAAATGTATTGCAATTTATATAAAAAAATTTAAATAAGTAATTATAAAAAACTGTGAATAAAAAATATTTTTGTATTATAATACATAAACAGTAATTAACATTTCATTGCAATGTGATGCAATGTATTATGGCTTCTACTTTATCAGAGTCAGGAATCTCTCAGCCACTATGCCCAGAGAAACCTGTTATCCATCTTCCCTTTCCATTCCCCAAACTAAGGTGTTTCCATATTCTTCTCTATCCTGCTCCATCCCATTTCCACAACATTATCTTTGACAACGTTATGGCTTTTATATCTACATCCCCTTTATTTTTTCCAAACCCAACATTAAAACAAAGAACCCACTTTTAGTATAATCACTTTGTTTATATTTATTCTCCCACAACTTCATTATTTGTCCTCTTTCTGCAACATTCAATTATCAGATGCCTTCTTTACAAAATTTGCACACTAAATCATCCACATTCCTCCATTTATGTGTATATTTTTTGTGGCTAACAATCCTGTTGAGCCTTAAACAATAAACCTCCTCCTAGCTATTATCATAAATTAGCTCACACACCCAATGTTCTATTTACTTTTATATATATTTAAACACTTTTTACTTTCCATACTAGTTTTCCATCTTTCCAACTCCCTATTTTTATTAATGCATCTACTTTTCTATCCCATTCTTTGCCACTATAACACTCAACAATTCTCCTAATGCAATCATCCCATCTTCTGTACAAGTATACTGATATAAAGTCTTATCCAAATCTTCTCCATACCATTTTATCTTTTTCACTCATCTTGTTGTCTGTCTTTTATTTGTAACCCATTTAAATACTATTTTGGCTATTTTCTTATTATCCATAAATTGCAATCTACTGAACATTTTCATTTTACTTTTTGAATTCCTCATAAAAAAACTTGACCATCCCATTTCTTCTTGAATTGCCTTTTTTGCCATCTGCATATTCACATCTAATGCATGTCTTCCTACTTCTCTTTGTACTTTTTCTAAATAATATAACACCTCTTTACTAACACATAACACATCGTTACTCTAAGTTAACCCTGTTACTGCCACTCCCTTCAACACAATTCTTGATATATCATATTTAATATATAAAAACATAAATTTCTTTATCAGTCCCTTTCTTTTCTTTGCTTCATTTATCAATTTTTTCTCCCATTCATTGAAGCAATTTCTCTGATTACTTAAGACAATTCCCAAATAATTATATATATTCACATTTAACTTTACATTTCCCCAATAAAAATTCTTTCTCTTTTTTTCCTCCAGTATTAATAATCATTATTTTTGATGTTTATTCACTAAATTTAATACCCATTTCTTTATTCATCCTTACACACATTTTCAGCATAACTTTTATATTTTCTATGCACAAGAAGATATCAGCAGCAAATAAAAAATCTGATAATATATACACTCCCTTACCAACTATTAATGATTATCTCTATCACTCTTTCTAATGTTTCTATTACTCTTGATGTGATGTGATGCACTGTGATTTCTCCTCAAACAGAGTCAGGAATTTTTTTACTGTCCCTTTCCATTCCCCACCTTAAGTTTTCCCATAATCTGCTCTTTCCCATTTCCAAAACATAATCTTTGTCAACTCTATGACCTTTATATCTAAACCCCGCTTATTTGTTCCCAACCCCAGCATAAAAACCAATAACCCACTTTCTGTATAATCACTTTGTTCATATTTATTCTTCCATAACTTGATTATTTGTACTCTTTCTGCTTTCAAGCATTTAAATTCAATTAACAGATGCCTAATATTTTCTATGCCTTCCTTACACAATTTGCAGATTAAATCATCCATATTTTTTCATTTACATGTATATTCTCTTGTTGGTAAAGATCCCATTCAAGCCTTAAACAATAAACTACTTTCCTTGCTATTATCATAAATTAACTTGCACCCAATGTCCTGTTTACTTCTATATGTCATTTAAATTCTTTTTACGCTCCATAATAGTTCTCCATCTCTCCAACTCCCTATTCTTTATTAATGCATCTATTCTTTTATCCCATTCCTTATTACTATAACACTCAACAATCCTTCTAACACAATCATCCCACCTTTTGTACAAGTATACTGATATAAATTCTTTATCCAAATCTTCTGTATAACTCAATTAAATATTATTTTGGCTATTCTTTTATTATCCATAAACTGCAACCCTACCAAACATTTTCATTTTACTTTTTGCATCTCTCATATAAAAACTTGACCATCCCATCTCTCCTTGAATTTCATCCTTTGCTGTTCACAAATCTGCATCTAATGCATGTCTTTCTATTTCCCTTTGTACTTTTTCTAAGTAATCGAATATCTTTTTACTAACACATAACACATCATTACCATATGTTAACCCTGCTACTGCAACTCCCTTCCATATAATTCTAGCTACATCATACTTATTATATGAAAACACTGTTAATTTCTTTATCAATCCCTTTCTTTTCTTTGCTTCATTTATCAATTTTTTCTCCCATTCATCTAAGCAATTTTTCTGATTACTTAAGACGATTCCCAAATAACTATATCTATTAACCATACTTAACTTTATATCTCCCAATAAAAACTCTACATCTTCTCTTTTCTATTAACCATCATTATATTTGACTTTTCTTCACTAAATTCTATCCCCATCTCTTTACCCATCCTTGCACGTCCTCAGCATAACTTCCATATCTTCTTTCTGCACACAAAAAGACATCATCCACAAATAGAGACCTGATAAAGTATACACTCCCTTGCCACCTATTAATGGTATCTCTATCTCTCTTTCTAATCTTTATATTGCTCTCTCTCCATTTCATTCAAATACAACAAAAACAAAATAGGTGACATAGGGCATCCTTGCTTTAGTCCCACCTCATTTTTAACTTTAACTGATTTTGTATCCCCTAATTGATATGTATAGTAATTATTTTCATATAATTTCTTAATAATATCCACTAAAACTACATCCATACCCAAATTTGGTAAACTAACCCATAATCTATTTTTATTTACTCTACCATATGCCTTCTCTATATCTATAAGACTCATATATAACTATCTACATGAATTCTTACTCATATTCATAAGTTGTGTAACTACAAATAAACTATCTCCTATATGCCTATCTAATCTAAAACCTCATTGCATTTTCCCCACCACTTTACTGCCTTCCATCCATTTTGCAACTCTTCTAGCCACCAATATATAAGAATACTCTATATAAAACTGATGTTACTGCTATCAGTCTATAATTGTTTAACTTTCTATGATCCTTACCCTTTCTTCTAAATGGTAATCTTACTCTTGTATTACTCCAAGTACCTGGAAAATTTATCTTCTGTGCAATTTTATTAAAACATAATAATAGCTTTATATTTGCCCTATGCCCTAAATTCATTACCATCTTTGCTGCCCATCCATCTAAACCTCTTGCCTTTCTACTTTTCAATTTCTTCCCTGCCTCATTCAGTTCATTTTTTGTAAACCTAATATTCCCATTACCATAACTGGCTATGAATATGAGAAGTACATCTTCTTGAAAGTGCTCAGCCATTTAATTTAGTTTTCAATTTGTTGTTATAGCTTTACGTTGGAAGTGTGAAAGCACGATTTAATATTATTATATGCTTTCATGTTTTCTATCACTCTGTCCTTCACAGCTAACATCTTTTCTATATCCATTACATATCTATTTAAGATTCTCTCTAATTTTTGTCTAGATCTACACTCTATTCCCTCATCATCTAGTAATACTATCTCTCTCTCCCCTACATTCCTCCTTCTAATGTAATTTCAAAATTTTTTACTCTCATCTCTCCTACTTTTATTAATATCCTCCAACAATTTACTATTCAATTTCATTCTCTCTCTATAATTATTTATTTTAACCAACTTCTTCTTTTCTTAGTACTTTTTCTATTTAGCACTAATATCTTTTTTCACTTTCTTTGGTCTTAATAGCACACTTATATTCTCTGCATGCTTCTTTTCTCTCTTTTACACTTTTACTAATTCTCATTTTTTTAATTACTTTTATTCGTCTGAATATTCTCAACTAAAACCCTATTTGCCACTTTTTCTATTTTATCACACCAGTCATTATACTCATCCCCAACCAACTCTTCCATGGTTTCTTCAACTTGTATTTTATACTCTTCCAACTTATTCTTATCATTCACTCTCCATCTATATCTTTCACTATTGTTTCTACTTTTATTTCTATTCTCCATCACATTACTAACCAGTTCTATTACAATAAAGTTATGATCACTATTACATACTCTCTCTTCATTATCAAACACCTGAATTTTCCGTATTTTATTCATTCCCTCTTTCTCTACCAATACATAATCTATTGTGTGAAATACATTATTCCTAGACCATATGTATTGTCCTTCATACATATTTGATAAATTCCCAATGCTCAAATTTACTCTTTGACAAAATTCCTTCAAAAACTGACCATTCTTATTATCTACATCATCAATTTCTTCAATATGTCCATTCATATTCCCTATAACCATTATTCTCTTCCCCTTTTCTTTAAAACTTTGTATATCCTTAACTAGGCATTCATATATACTACTGTTCCACTCCATTACAGTTTGACTATCTCCAGTGGCTATATACACTACAGCCACCATCCATTCTTGTCTACCCAACCTTATTTCAAACCACAAATGTTCTTGACATTTAACAATATTTAAATATTTTTTGATACAACACCTATACCACCACCCCTTTTTTCTTTTTTATTTATACCCTGCCATACCAAATGTTCCAGAATAGGTTCTTCTTTTCTTAGATGTTTTTCCATTACTGCTAATGCCTCAAGATCTCATTTTCAATTGCTTTATTTAATTCCAGCCACTTTTCTGGTCTCCTACCATCTTGCATATTCAAATACCCATTTTTAACAATTTCTTCTTTCCTAACTACTCTTTTATAAATTCTTTTGATTCTTTCTTTCCCATTACATTTATAAATAACTCTTTTATGATTAATTTTACAGACCCATTCCCTCTCCATATCTGCACTTATATCTAAATCAACTACCTTTTGCTTATTTCTTACATCCCTTCCATTCTTCTTCTTTTTGATAATACTGCAATGTAAAAAAAAAACCCCACCTTATGAAAAATAAGAACTTAATTGCCATCTGTTGACTTATTATTTAACCAATATATTAAATTTTATGTAAAAGTCAAATAGTAAAAGGCAACACATAATAATTGTGAATTTAGTAAAATAAAGAACACTTCTTTAAAAATAAATAATCAAATGATTTTATTACTCGGTTCATGGGAAATTTGAGCATCAGAAGTGCCAGAGCTGGAATCAATCTGCTAGAGTCAGGAATCTCCTACACTAATCCATGAAGAGCAAAATAAATAAAAAACTAAATGGCTTTATTGTTTGAGTGTTCATAAGAAGTTTTAGAGCTAAAAGATCCAGTACTGGGATTGATCTGAGACCCATATGCTCTAGTATCAGACACTCTGCCACTGCACTTAGTTATGTAAGAACTACATAAATGATAAAATTTGTAAAAAAAGTAAAAAGGTTCCTATCCATAGTATAGACAGATGTGTTTATTAACTATAAAGCATGTGACATAGATAAATGTTTCATTTTTCACACTTTAATCAAAATCAATTGATAATTGAGATTTACATCTATTATAATTGAAATTAGTGATATGGTGGCTTAATACAGCTGATGAAGGGGTTTCCTTAAAACCAATTATGAAAGCCTTGCATTATCAAAAAATCTCAAATGCTGTCATTCATAAAGGGCTAGAGACATACTAGCCTAAAAAGAAATAATAAACAGAATAACTTTATTAATAGAGTTTCATGGACATATACTGCACACAGAAACTGCTGGTTTTCTTTCAGAAGAAATTCTACACATCATATTATATTGATACTGTAAGGCAGGTATGCCCAATCTCCAGACCTTGAAACTCCACAATTTGGTCTGCATACTTTTTCAAATTATGTATAGTAAAACAATATTAGATATATTTATTCATTTATAGTTTTAAAATGTCATGTCATCAAAAATATGTATCTCTTATAATTTCTATGGATAAATCTTTCATTGACAATGACATGTCAAATATGGTTATACATGCAATTCACTGATGTTCCAAATGTTTACTTAACTTTAATGGTGAGCTAAGCTTGCACAGTTAGAGCAGGATTATTCTACATTTCCAATGACTTCTAGGCTCAAGTGCTCAAAACCATAGATAATTAAGTTTCCTTGATGATACTCATAGTATGAAAATGAGTACGTTGAAATAATAAATAATTTTATATCATTTTTATGATTTTTCAATTTTGAATTCCTAAAAGTTTTGGCCCTATCTACATCTGATAAGTTTGAGTGGGTTTACCATTGCTAAAAGTTATCCATTCTGTGATAAGATATAATTGCTTAAAATTAACTCTTTGTATTTTTTATATATTTTATTTTCACATAATTATTTTTTTTTAAAAATAATATGTGTTACATATATTTCTAGTTTAACTTGAGTTCAACATACATGCAAACAAATAGCATTCATAGGTGACCAGAGGTCAGTTTAAAAGTGCAAATAGGTTTGTGCAAGAGTTTTATTAATGATTTACAGGAAAAAAATATTGCATACTAACCGGGTAGGGTTTCATTCTTTCCCTTTCAACAATCACATCCAAGGTGTTTAACTCCAGATTGTCCTAATTGAATTGTAAATATTGGCAGTATATTAAAAATTTATTAAAACGAAGACCAGGAAAGAAAGTGAATAGGACACATACAAGTAGGCATATATATCTAATAAAATAATTTTAGCAAAAAAAAAAGTAATTGTGTTATAATTTAATAAAAAAAATGTACTTAATAATTTAAAAAAATTGAACACATTCAATAATGTTATTAACAAAACTAGAAAATTATTCTGTTGATTATATTGAAATATTTTTAATGTTAACAACTGCATATGTAGTAATTAGTTTCTTGAGAGTCAATCCTTGGCATATTATATGTAATTTTTATTATATATCTAAATATGCATTTTTTCGGAGACCTTAAATTTTTTTTTCCTCTCCTGAATAGAATCATGCATTTTTATTTAAATATTATAAGTCATTTTGTGAATGTAGGGAAAGGGGTCACAGGTTAATTTCTATTGTCATCTGATGAGATTCCAATTTCTAGATTTTTAATTTTCTCAGAATATTGATATTAGTATTTAACTATTTATTGACTTATATACTTGTATATGGTTTGATTAATCAACTATGTTATATATATATATAAAACTAGTTT
Source organism: Epiperipatus broadwayi (assembly GCA_028023455.1). Lineage (NCBI taxonomy): Eukaryota > Metazoa > Onychophora > Udeonychophora > Euonychophora > Peripatidae > Epiperipatus > Epiperipatus broadwayi. The sequence goes on from JAQFVV010000047.1 coordinate 4,230,668, forward strand.
TTGTCATATATCTTGGATATATTATTTATATTTGAGTATGTGTTTTATAAAATTAATAATTGTGTTTTATATTTAAGCTAATAAGACTTTAAATATTTTTATAAGTCATAAAAATTCATGCAATAACATTAATTTGAATCACTGATGGCATTATGTTTTCCATTCTAAAAACCAAAATGTTAGCAATACATAAACATCAATGAACACTAGATGGCAGTAGATTCTATAACTGCTGTGAAATTTTAACATTACTAGTCAACTAAAAGAAAAGACATTTCTATTTTCCAATCAGTCATATCTGCTGCCTAATCCTATTAGTTTGTGATAATTCATCACTTAGAAATTGCAAGAATGATTTCCAGTCAACTGTATTTATGTATCTCTACAATGCCTGAGTAGAGAGTCTATCAAGATGTTTGCCATATCTTTCCAGTATGTAGCCTAAGTGATGTCATGAGATATTGTTGGGGTTGTTTGCCATTACTATATTTTGACTGTTTATAATGCCAGCTAAATAATCATCAGAGAAAAAATAATGCCTGGATAGAAAGAGTATGTACCAACAAGAAAAATCATATATATTAAACATCTACCAGATATTCATCATTAAATAAGCTGTAAGAATACATAGTCATGACAGAAAAAAAGAAACTTGAGTTACATCAACAATAGAGAACTCTTTACCATTAAATAGAGATAAATGTTTCAAAAGCCAGTAGGAAAAGATTGCTTGATATTGAGCTCAATAAAATTTGATAAGATTATTTCAGTCAACTCATTTGAATAATTACTACTAACTTTACTAATAATTGGAAAATTAGATTTAATTTTGCAAAGAAACTTTCAATTTTAGTCTAGAATTAATGTTAATCTATTCCATTATATATATAAAAAAAATTAATTTTTATGTGTTATAAGATTTATTATCCTCATATTATTAACCCTGGAGATAGTAAATCAATTAAGTTGAGGGGGTCTGGAAGAATTTAAGTAAATCAATTAAGCCATTATATGCTTAATGGATTTTGTCCATTAATCTTTTTTTTTTTTGATTGTGTGTATTTGTAAATACAATGAACTAAAGAAAGTTAAGCCACTTTATTAAGTTTTTATTGTTAACAATAAATTATTATTGTTAAAAAAAACCTCATATCTGCCAGATAAGTGTTTGGTATGTTTCCAATATCTAAAATCCATTATGATATCGCTAGTTAGAGGGCCATTTTAAACATGTCTCTACTAGGTTAATATTATGTAGGATAGATGATGATTAGCGAATATAATTGGGGTTTGCCTTGAGATTCGTGTATGGCATGAGCTTCAATCTGATCATCATCATAGACTATTATTGAGTAGCATTAAATTTTAAATTACACAGCACTTGCTGGACATCAAATTGATATTTCTTGACTTTTTCAATAGATTTTCAAATTTACTATATTTGTTTATTGCCTGATCTGTAATCAGTATAAACAACAAAGACAAGAACAGAATGTGGAAATTCCATTTTTTATCTATATGTAATTTTATCCTTCACAATGATTCATGAGATTGGGCTAGGAATAATAGACATGGTCTGGAAGTGACTGACACATATATGTAACCTATTAACACTATTTCTTTATGAACTCTATAGAAATTTATCAAAAATTATGGTATTACATACAGCAATGTTTAATAAAAATATCAACTGTCTCTCACAGGACACAGTTTCTATCAATCATAGTTGACATCATCAGCTGCTTACAAAAACAGTTGAAATCATATATATATATATTGAATTAAATGTTTTCATGGATTATTATAAGAAAGAATAGAAATGGGAGATAATATTCATCTAAATAGAAAATTAACTTTTGATGTTACCAAGAAATTATCAATTACTACTGACACTTCCCGAGACTAAAAATCCTTGAGGGAAAACTGGTTTGGTTTCAAGGATTAATGGTTATTTTATATTTACATGGATATTGCCTCTCATTTTCATTTTTTTATTATATATATAAATGATCATTTCATAGTCTCATGAGGATGATTAAATATTTATTTATAATCGAGAATAATAAAACATTTATTGAATAAAACAGCTATATGAACTTCATCTATAGTGAAAATCCATTATTGTAGGATACCCTGAACTGAATACCCTGACAAAATAAAAGTAATACCATTTAACTGAAACAGTATCATATCGTTATGGTATGCAGAGCATTGGTCATTTAAATAAGGATCACACTCAGTATTCATAAATGGGGTTAGAGTTTGAATAAGTAGATGTATATACATATCCCAATCTTTACTTAGGGTATGAACTGAATTTCTGTTACAATACATACTTACTCATATATATATGTACTGTGTGTTTCAGTGAAAAGGTAAATCGTGACTGATTCTCTCTCCAAGCTGACTGTAATTTTATTTCTGAATTAATGCATGTATGATAGATTAACTGTTGTAAAGGTACTAGCATCTCTGAATGGAGCAATGCATTAATATTAAATTTTGTTTTAAATTGGAAAAAACCACTACCAAAATATATGAAATGATTTAAATTGTATATGGCAGTGAAGCCACATGTTTCAAGAATCTTTTCAAATGGTTTGCAGCATTTTATAATGGCAGGGAGGTTATTGAAGACAATCTATAAAAATACCAAATACACTTTTACATTCCACCTTATAACTCATGATCTAAGCACACTAGCACCTTTAAAATGTTTGTGGTAAATAGCTAAACTATGACACTATATAATACATAAATTTACTGAGAGATGGAATTGCAGATATCTTGAATAGAAAGCCAATCATCTTTTCAGTTGTACATACTATGTTAGTATATGTACACATATATTATGTTTATGAAAATAATGTGATAAAAAACTTAATATTCAAATTTAATATTTATACATATATTAATGCACTTTCAAAAATAAAAAATAATATAAATAACTGAATGATTAATCATTCAGGAGGTCAGGTGGTATTTGACCATGGAGGTTATGAAGTTGAACTTTAATCTAGAGTTTTTGAGTCTATGATTTTCCACTGCATTAAACTGTACAGATGAAATTATTGATGAGATGCACTGTGGCTTCTCTTTTTTTGAAGTCAGAAATCTCTCAGCTACTATGTCCAAGAAAACCTGCTAGCCACATTACCTTTCCTTTCCATACCCCATCCTAAGTTTTTCCTATAATATTCTCTATCCTGCTCCATCCCATTTCCACAACATAATCTTTGTCAACTTCATAACTTTTATATCTAAATCCCACTATCTTTTCCCAAACTGAGAATAAAAACTGACAATCTACCTTCTATATAATCACTTTGTTTATATTTATTTTCCCATAACTTCATTATTTGTGCCCTTTTCTATTTGCAAGCATTTACATTCAATTAACAGATACCTAATATTTTCTATGCCTTCTTTACTCAACATGCAGATTAAATCACCTACACTTTTTCCATTTATGTGTATATTCCCTTGTTGCTAAAGATCCTGTTTAAGCCTTAAACAGTAAACTACTTTCCTTGCTATTATCATAAATTAATTCACACCCAATATTCTGCTTATTTCTATATATACTTAAACTCTTTTCACTCTCTATACTAGTTCTCCATCTCTCCAACTCCCTATTCTTTATTAATGCATCTATTCTTCTACCCCATTCCTTGCAACTATTACACTCAACATTTCTCCTAATACAATCATCCCACTGTATAAATATACTGACCTAAATTCTTTATCTAAATCTTCTGCATATCATACCATCTTTCTTACCCATCTTGTTGCCTGCCATTTACTCATAAACCAATTAAATACTATTTTGGCTATTCTCTTATTATCCATAAACTGTAATCTACCGTGCACTTTCATTTTTCTTTTTGCATCTCTCATATAAAAATTCAACCATCCCATTTCTTGTTGAATTGCCTCATTTGCCATCCACACATCTGCATCTAATACATGTCTTCCTATTTCTCTTTGTATTTTTTCTAAGTAATCTAACACCCCCTTACTTACACATAACACATCATTACCATATGTTAACCCTGCAATTGCCACTTCCTTCCATACAATTCTAGCTACATCATATTTATTATATGAAAACACTTAATTTCCTTATCAGTCCCTTACTTTTCTTTGCTTTATTTATCAATTTCTTCTCCCATTCATCCAAGCAATTTCTCTGATTACTTAAGACAATTCTTAAATAGTTACACCTATTCATGACACTTTACATCACTCAATAAAAATTCTTTACCTTCTTTTTCCCCAGTATTAATTATTACTTTTGATTTTTCTTCACTACATTTAATCCCCATCTCTTTATCCAATCTTGCATATGTCCTCAGCATAACCTCTATGTCTTCCCTTCTTTCTGCACACAAAATGACATCATCTGTGAATAAAAGACCCAATAATGTATATATTCTCTTGCCAACTATTAATGGTATCTTTACTCTTCTTTCTAGTCTTTCTCTCCATTTCTCTCAAATATTGTGATGTGGTGCACTGTGAGCTCTCATTATATGGAGTCAGGAATCTATCAACAACTATGCCCAGACAAATCTTTTAGCCACTTTAACTTCCCTTTCCATTTCCCACCCTAAGTTTTTCCATATTCTTCTCTATCCACTCCATCCCATTTCCACAACATAATCTTTGTCAACTCCATGACCTTCATATCTAAATCCCCCTTACTTTTTCCAAATCCAGCATAAAAACCAAAAACCCACTTTCTGTATAATCATTTTGTTTATATTTAATCTTCAGCAACTTCATTATTTGCACCCCTTTCTGATTTCAGGCATTTACATTTAATTAACATATGCTTAATATTTTCTATGCCTTCCTTTCACAACTTGCAGACTAAATCACTCACATTTGTCATTTATGTGTATATTTCTTTGTTGCTAAAGATCTCACTCAAGTCTTAAACAGTGAACTACTTTCCTTGCTATTATTATAAATTAACTCGCACCCAATATTCTGTTTACGTCTATATATTGTAATGGGAATTTAGCATCTTCTTTTTAAACTTTTACAACTTGAACTTTTTAATTTTAAAAACTTTCTAATTATTTATTCTATTTTTATAAAATCATATTATTTTGCAAAAAGACTTTTTGAAGACCCATTACTCAAGCAGGAGAGTAAATATGATTAATACTTACATATCAATCATACCTCTGGTCAGACCAAGATTTAAATAAAATATTAAACTGACGGCCACATTTCCAGACTGAAGTTGGCTGCATGAAATGTGAAACATCCCATGGGGAAATTTATAACGGGTTTTAAACCCAGGGTGCCACCCAATACTTAGATTGGAACCCATGAAATGTCATTAACACATTTCACATGCTTGACCCATGGCTAGTTCTTCATATGAGACTGGCTACACACTGTTATGAATGGAGAGAGAGAGATGGAAAAAGGACATTAATAATTAAAACAAATTTATTAAAAGATAATCATTAAATGTAATATAATAAGAAATAATAAAATATAAACACATTAGATAGTATACACTTAACAAATTTTGCATGCTTATTTACAAATTCTATTTCAGATGAAATATAAAAGTTTTAATACTGACATAAAACAATATTTATCTAGGATTTATAGCACATCTTTTTATAGCTTATTTGTTGTTTCAACATTGTCTTTAATTTCCATAGGCAGTTCAAATAGTCTTTGGTTTCCATGGTAGGTATGCACAGTTCTTGGATTTTGTATATGGATATGTACAGTTCTTGGTTATTCTTTGTATGTGGGTGATCACCTCTTTGTCCTCAGATCTGTTTAGTTCCCTGGTCCAGGTATTGGTAACATGAAGGAAGCTTCTTAGTGTCTTGTTCTATGGCATATCTGTTTCACTTAATTTAGTAGGGCAGGTTGAAACTTTGGCAGAAGGCAAGTTAGGGTAATTTATTACAGCATTTTGCTAATAGCACATGGGAGAAGAGTGGAGGTAACAACTGAACACCAGCATTCGGCTCTTGCCAATTATTCTCTTTAATAACTTGAAATGAACTTAACTTCTCAACTCAAACTCCAACTCAAACTTAACTTAACTTGGACTTAACAAGTGAAGACAATAGCAAATGTGTGCCTTTTATATTACTCTGACCCCATCTTTGTCCGAGTTTCAACCGCGTTAATCAATACATTTTATCTCAAAAGAATTTTGATTAAAATTTCCTTTTTTTTAATATTTATTTTCTGTTTTTTAATTACAGAGATTAGAATTAGAGATATATTATTTAACTAATCAGTCTGGAATTTTAATCTCCAGAGCCTGATTAGTTTTGTACAAACTATTTTAATTAATCATAAAAAACTTTTTATTTTTTTAATTAAAAATACTTTTTTTTAAAGAGTATTTTTGACAGATTATAAAATAAAAGTACATAAAAGAAAGAGAAGTTATAGTTATTACTAATTCCTAACTTATCTTTAATTTTTCCCTCTATTTTTTTTTTTTTTTTTTAGCTTCTACCCTTTCAAACTATTAATTCTTGATATTTTAAATTTTATATTTTAATAAAAAACAAGTGAATTATGTAATTCATATACACACACACAGTTGGGCAACATGTGTATATATACATACTGTTACAATATATTTAAACTCTTTTTACTCTCCATACTAGTTCTCTATCTTTCCAACTTCTGTTCTTTATTAATGCATCAATTCTTTTATCTCATTCCTTAACACTATAACACTCAACAATTCTCCTAACACAATGATCCCATCTTTTGTACAAGGGTAATGACTTAAATTCTTTATTCAAATCTTCTACATATTACATTACCTTTCTCACCCAATCTTGTTACCTGCCCTTTATTCATAACCCAATAAATACTATTTTTTGGCTATTCTTTTATCATCCATAAATTGCAATCTACCGAACATTTTCATGTTTGCAAATAAACGCCATCTACTGTCTTATTCTGAAAATAATATCTAAAATGTTATACATAATTGAATTCTCAATTATATACTGTGATAGTACATATCTCAGACTGAACTAGTTTTAAAGAACTTTATTATAAGCTATCCCAAGTCTTTAATAAAGACCAACCATGAACAACATGCTAGAAACTAGAAAATACATTAGAAAAAAGTATTAAAATAAAGAGAAAATCAGAAGACATTGCTGACTTCTTTAATGTGATGGGATGTGTGTAATGACATAAATTCTTTATTCAAATCTTCTGCATACCGCATTACCTTTCTCATCCATCTTGTTGTCTGCCCTTTATTATTTCTTCTCACTGGTAGCACTAATGTAGCTCCATCAAGCATTAAATTGTACCCAATAATAGCATTCATTTAATTATGTATTAAATTAAGATATTATGCAGTGGAAATATATCTTAATTTAATACATAATTAAATGAATGCTAATTTTTTTTTAACGATTTTTTTTTTTAAAAAAAAGCATTCATTTAATTATGTATTATATTAAGATATATTTCCATTGCATAATGAATTTAAATTAATGTAGTAATTAAATGTGAAGAAAAAATAAATAATTTTATTATTTATAACAGCCTAAATTTATTTAAAATTAGACTTTGAAAATAATATTGCACTTAAAAACCCATTTTGATTAAAGTTTCAGTATAGAATTGTTTATATTTACACAAAACTATTGAATATTATTGTTAAATAGCCTTAGTATTATTGATCAAAATATGTCCATTATAACAGTCATAGTTTTTAGTTTCGTTAGACACCTTTAAAAATAACTTTAAATAATATATATGGTAAAAGCATTCTGTGAATAACATTTGTTTTATTTCACATCATTTACATATTTGATTTTAAAATAAAATAAAATTATGCACAAATTTAAAATAAATAAAAAAATTACATTATATGCTTTTCCAGAAGATTATTTTTTCATTTGATTATATAATAACATATACATACACATACTCGATTAAACAAATGAGCACCCTCCCCCTTTTAAGCCAATTTTAACTACTTTATTCAATCATTTTGACTTAATCAAATATATATGTTTGACTATCACATATGCCTATATGTGGCTAAAAAATCCCTTAAACTTGTAACAGGGTTCAAATCTCGTTCCTGTTACACTACCCCCCCCCCCCAATTGGAAGCCTTCAAACATGGTCTATGTGTTTGATGGCTCAAAATTACACTAACAAAAAAAAAACTTTAACATTTCCTAATCTTTAGGATAATAAATACTCATCCTCTTTGTCTATACCATGCCTGCAGAACCAACAAGAGAAGAAAATGACCCGCCACCCTGACAATACACAATGGGTTTGACCACAACATGATGTGCCACCCACAATATCATTATATATTATTGTACATGAATATCATTACCTATATATATAAATGATTAATAGTATTGTGCTTGAATATATTGATCTCATATTTTTAAAAGTTGAGGTAGACTGTCTTTTCACTAACTGAGGTCTGTAGCTAAGTCATAATACATACTAAGTATGTGCAGGTTTAGAGATTACTTGCCATGTCTAGAGGATAAATTGTACACCAAAAATAAATACTTCTCTCTGGGGATAGGTGTGTATTTAAGTTATACTTTAAACATTGCTATATATTTAATACTTCAAGTGCTTAATATACATGTAATACTTCAAGATTAAAAATCATACTTAAGATAAATAAGATAAATGCTATTGACAATTATTAAATACATAGTTCCACTTGGATATTGATTTTAATTGGTGGTTTCTAGTTATATAACAGCTAAAAAAATATTTTACTTTAATACATGGAAAATTCCTATTCTAATTTCAGTGTTAATGTAAATATCAAATACCCATAATGTGTATGAAGTTTAAATGAAAATAACAACCCTGTCATAAATTGTGGATAAATAACACTCACACATCAAGAATAGAATAACCACCTCTTCTTTAATTTTTCAACAATTATAAACATTTGTTTACTGAAGTGACTGAAAATCAGTAGTTGATATTATATTCGAATATGATTTAATTCAATTAATATAAGTGCTAGAAATATTTAGATAAGAAAAGCATAAGTTTCAATGTTTGTTATAATATTATGCTAAGTAGCTTTCAATATCTTGATCTGATATCATATTCATAGCGATGATCTCTATGAACGTGAAATCAGTCCAAGATATTGAAAGCTACTTGGCATAATATTATAACAAACATAGATACTTAACTTTTCATATCTAAGCATTCCTAGCACTTGTACTAATTGAATTACAATTTATCTAAGAAAAGTTAACAACACATATATAATTATAATCCCATTTAAATAATACCTAAAAATTTTAAATTATAATTGAATAGATTCCATTCTTTATCATTTATTAATGCATGACTGTTATTTGTCTTTAGTTTATGGAAAAGTCATTACTGTGACTTAAATTTCATACATATTAAGAGAAATATATTTGACATTTCCATTTCATTATCTCTCCTTATCTCTTTTCTCTTTCTCACCCCCCCCTCTTATTCTATTAGGTTACAATTGGCCTCTCTCATTTCATTTTCATCATTTATCTTTAATGTTAGGTGATAGTTAAAAATAAGATTCTGTCTCTACTCTCTGTAGGGTCAATCATAATTTCAGAATAATATTCTCTTATTCTTCTCCTTCACTTTCTTTGCATATCTTCATATAATCATATATATTGCTTATAACACTCTATTCATATACACGTTAATGCAACACATTTTCTTAAAAACTTCTTTATTTTTTTACAGTTTCAACTGTCCAGCAGTCTTCATCAGAGCTCTATCTTCTTCACTGCCTTAATTAAACTCTAAAATAAAAAAATAAAGAAATTTTTAAGAAAATCTGTTGCATTAATGTGTATATGAATAGAGTGTTATAATCAATATATATAATTTCAGAATAATTTATATCACATTCAATTTAGGCTAATATACAAATTTCAATTTTTTTTTATTTCCGCATAATTATCTTAAATCTATCACAAGCTTAAAGAATAAGTGATTTATTCTAGTGTTATTTTTTTGACATATGAGTGTTATTTGTCCATAGCTAATAATAGTTATTACTTTCTTTTAAATTTTACATATATATATATTTCCAATAGTTAGTTTTACTTATTTCAGTGCATTTTTCACTTTAGCTCAATCCAATCACAGCCATCCATCATCTCAGAAGTCAGACTAACTTCTCTCACACAGTTGATGTATTTTTTGAAACAGTTCACTTTTTTTTCAAGGGAATATGACATATATAGCTCATATTGTAATTTTTTAAGTATATAACCACTAATTATATAAAAAAAAGTAATAAAAGGTAATAACCACTAATTATTATTTTTAGATACACTTAACTTCACAAACACACACACACACATATATATATTTCAAACATTTGTTTATCACAATATTTTGAAACATATAACCAAAGACATGTGAAAAAGATAAATGTTCCCCCCAAGATGGGCATTTCATGCTGAATCAGCATTCATCAGTTGGCCCAGATCATAATCTTTATATATATATATATATATATATATATATATATATATATATATATATATATATATATATATATCTTTATCATTTGTTTAGTATATATATTTATATACACAGATAGAAAATTACTATAAATTTCATTTACAAGGTTCAATTTTCTGCACTTACAACTTTGATACCCACTTTGTAGATATATATTAATAACTTTTACTAATAATTCATTAAACTTGAGATTATCACTAGCTTAAATATATACTTTTATTTTTACTTACTAATATATGGGCCATCTTATAAAGATATCAACACCTGAGTTTTCTTGCTCAAGTTAACAGTTAATATATGTATATTGTATGATGTGATCTTACATCCCACAAGAACCATTAAACACCCTTAGCTACTTCAACACCAGCACCCACAATAACAACATTCTCTACATATAATATAAAATAAGTTAAATGCATAAAGAGAATGTAATTCCAAATAAAGTATTCCTGAAAGATGAAAAATGTTCACAAGCATTGTAGACGTGATAATACTTAATTGCTTATGTAATTAAAAAAACAAAAAACAAATGAGTGACAAAATCCATTACTGAAATTAAACTGTAAAACTTAAATATTTTTACTTACCCTTTATTATAAAACCTTTTGTGGACTATTGTTTAATATACACATATTACAACAATATAAGAAAAAATATGATCAAATTTAGATGCAAGTGATAAAATCACAAAAACGTAAAGGAAGGAAACAATAAATAAAATTGTATTATTATTAATGCAACACACACACACATATATATAAATTGTAACACACGACATAAATAATCAGCTCAATGCATGAACTTGAACTCACTATTTAAAAGAATCAAATTAACACTAAAAAGAACAACCTCATTTTGGTTATCAGCAGTATATATACACAAACAACCTTCTCAAAAATTAAATCAAAAACTCTTGTTGACTAACCAACACATATACTTTGTAAATGGCAAATCAAACTTGTTGTTTGAAGAAAAATGTTTGCAGTCATCAAAGTAAAACCTTAGATGAGAATATCTCATTGAATATGAATAAGAACTAAATAAAAGTGGACAGATTTAAATTTGATAAAATAAGGGATTTTAAATTATAAATTCCAGAAATAGCTTTAAATTTATTCGGTGCTTCAATAATATTTTCAATGAGATTTTCAATAGTCAACATCTAGTTATTCAACAAAGTCAAGGGCTCTGATCAACTATGCATATAGAGACCCATCTAACCATGCACTGCCAAGTGTAAAGTTATCTTGTGGGAAGCCAAGAGTCATCAACCATGAAGCTGTAGCCACCAAAACTGAATTTGACTCATGAAATAGCATTTATTCATCTATGCTGAAGGCACTACCAACTTTATTAACTGGATGTGAAGATGTAAACTCACCAACTTAAGGCATGCTATAAGGAAGAGGGAAATTCTGTTCACCATCATGTATGTTCTAGAACATTTGAACTTAACCAATTGGATCTTGAACTGTAGCAATAAGGACACACATAATCCTTTTAGAACATTTTCTTGTATGGACTCTTGATTTATCTTAGGTTGACCTCATAAATTAATTTTATGTATCTATACATTCAAATATCAGCCTTTTAAGCTAATTGTGCATACGATTTGTGAGTGTTAATAATAAATGAATACTTTCTCACCAATACAAGATATAGTATTTATGCAGAAATAAAAGGAATCCTCTTATTCCTACAACTCAAATGCTTATATATGAGCAAATCTGAAGTACTGGCAAGTAAAGCGTGAGGATGGAACCATCACTTTAAATTACTATATACATGTCTGAATAAATGATGTGGGTGAAATTGTGTAGAATTTACTAAACGTCATTCCAACTGAAACTTAATCATATGTAAACAAGCATTTATTTTATATAGCGTATGTTTACAATTGTATACATTCAAATATCAGCCTTTTAAGCTTGTTGTGCATACGCTTTGTGAGTGTTAATAATGCAGGAATAAATGTTTTTTTTATTTTCCTTTACCATAAGTTGATGGGGTTATAAATTCTTGATATATTAGAAAGGGGGAAAATATTATTAATTTAAATTTAAATTGAAATAAAATATAAGATCAGACATGAACTTGTTTGCAGATGAATTTAATCATCACCAAGGACAGATAAGAATTTATAATTTCTCACATTAAATACCAACACTTATACAGTTACACTGTTATTGTTGTTTGTTGATACTAATCATTTCTTCATTTATTTGTTTTTCAGTATATATGATTACAAATTTCTAGCATGAATGGTTATTTCTATCATTATAGAAAGGGGAATCCCACCCCCTCATTGTTAGTAAGAATTAATCAATCAATAAGTAAGAAACAACGAATTATGATTTTACTAAAGTGTAAATTAGCAATCAAGTATATAAGTATATAAATAATAAATTTTAAAGTTTATTTTTCATATTGACATTGAATGATTATTTTTCATATTGATGTTGAATGATTATTCTTTGAGGGGGAAAAAGAGATTAAAATAATAAATATAAACCGTACCAGTCAAACAATAGTTATAGATATATAAACAAATTAATTGCTTTTGTGTATATCTCATTGAATAAATTATAATAATTGCGAATAAATCTGTTAAACATATAATTATAAATTAAATACGGTTGTATGTGTTTTTCTTTATTCATTTGACAGTAATATAAATATTCCCTGAGGTAGAATATTATGCATATTCTCCCTAAGCTCGAATTCTGGGATAAATGGAATTTAAAAATAGAGAAAAGAGATAAATATTTATAAAGATATTTGATTCATGTTGGTGTGCTAATACATCATCTCCTAGGAGTGAGACCAGGATGGGTATGAATCTAGAAGTTTAGGAATCCTAGATATGCTTTTTCATCCACTCTGATGGCCTATCAAGTCTACTCTTATGCAAGGCCAGAACCCATTCCATTACAACATATATTAGAAAGGACCTGAACTCAGACTTTCAAGCTCTTTACAGCTATGCATTCAGTCTTATACAACTGCTATACATGATCACATATATGTGCAAAAGATAAATGACCTCCAATATACATATTTCATGCTGAACCAGCAGTTATAAGTTGGTCCAGATCACCGTCTCTCACATACATATACAATCAGTGCTCAGTTTATATTAAGATAGAAAATCTTCAGACTTTAATGGACAAACTTCAATCTTCTACACATTCCAACTCTTTAGTAATCCATATCATTGAAAATCCACCCATATTGACCTTAAGTCACTCTGATCTCTCACATATAGGACCTTAATATGTCCATTTAAATGCCCATACTAAAATTTGATATAATTAGAATGGACTTGAAATCAACTTTCAAGTGCTTTATAGCAATGCAGTCAATCTTATATAACTGATACCTATGACCACATATATGTGAAAAAGATAAATGATCTCCAATATAAGTATTTCATACTGAACTAACATTCATCAACTGGTTCAGATCACAATCTCCTACACACACACACACACACACACACACACACATATATATATATATATATACAATCAGTGCTCACACATATATATATATATATATACAATCAGTGCTCTTGTGTGCATTTAAATGGACATATCAATATCCTATATGTGAAGGGCCAGAATGACTTGAGATCAATATGGATGGATGAAGGTTGGAGAGTGGAGAAGATTGAACCTTCTCCATTAAAGTTTGAAGATTTGCTATTTTAATATAAACTGAGCACTAAATGTATATATGTGAGAGAGGTGATCTGGACCAACTGATGAGTGCTGGTTCAGCACAAAATATGTATATTCGAGATGATTTATCTTTTTCATATGTATGTTGTCATGTGTATCAGTTGTATAAGATTGAGTGTATAGTTGTAAAGATCTTGAAAGTCTGACTAAATTCTTTCTAATTACATTAAGTTTAGTGTAGACAATATATTTGAATATTATATATATATATATATTGTGATGATCGCACATACTGCGGTCACACATATAAATATTAAACATTCAAAGAACATTAAATATTATGTTTGGAAGAAAAAATAAAAATAAAAAAAGCGAGCTTGGAAAAATTTACAGAACAAAGAAATGTTTCAACTAATTAAAAAAAGAGAGGGAATTAGAATCAAAAGTTTCTTATCTTTTACCCTCCAAAGTTCGGGTTTTGGTGAAATTAAAATATAAAATTAGAGATATTGAAAATGTATGTTAAAAAATAAAGCGATAAAAAAATATAAATAAAATGCAAATTAAAATCCGATTTTGAAAGAAAGTAAAGTTTTAAAAAAATAAAAACCCTTAAATAGCGTGCAAAACAGAGAAAGTTAGACATGATCAAAAGATAAGAATCCGGGTTTTAAAGTACACATTTGACGATAAACGAAATGCATGTATGGAGTGTATTTAAAGCAGGATATAGACAGAAATAATAAATGCTTGTCCAAATTTAAAAAAAAAAAAAGAAAAACATGTATTAAAATCTGTTTAATTAAAATCAAGAATATTGAAATAAATAAAGGTACATAGTGCTACGAGAGTGGGTAAAACCAATTTACATATGGCCGAAGGCATAGTAAGAAAGAAGGTGTGAATAAAAGTGAAACAAAAGATCGGAAGGACAAAGGCTGGTGGAATGTTTTAATTAAAAAAAAAGTTTTTCAAGAGAGATTAGAGCTAGAGACTTCGTGTTGAGAGGGTGGTAAAACACAGCTCCGATAATCAACCGATATAGTTAGCAAATATGACTTTTAACATCGGTGCTTCATCTAGAATGGCTGGCTAAGGCCATCATGATCGCTGGTCAATCCGGACTTACTGTACTAATGGTTTTTGTCAATATGTAATAACTGCCATCATAGCGCCTGCCAATGGATTTATTTAGTTGCCTTGTCCTCGATGCCTTGTCCTTGATGCCTCGTCTGTGATGCCTTAATACTGAGAAGCTATACACAACCAAATCTAACCTACGAGTGACCGTCCCTCCTAAAGAAGTGGAGAAATCCACGTGGCGGTCGGCAGAACATCAGATAAATTCAGAGACTAAAACCTAGGTAAAGATACATACTTTTTTTATATATTTCAATGTGCACATCATTGACTTAGACAATGGCCACCTGCTTTTTGTGAATGATAAGGATATTCTTGAATTTTTTTTTGATAAATACCCAGAGTGATGATTTATAAATGTACCAGCATTTATAAGAGTTTTTATGTGTTCTTTTTCTTGTAGCACTATAGATCATAATCTGTTTTATTTAATGTAAATGTGTTTTATAGATTTTTTTTATGATTGATTTATTCTATTAAATATATATATTTTTTATTTAAATCTGTCTTAACTCGTTCTTCGCCACGTTCAAAAAGGGATAGTCTAGTCTTAGGGTGGGGAACTATTATTCATTTTTTGATTATTGAATTAACATGTGAAATTTGGTGGTGCAGTGTTTGATTCCGTTAAATTTATAAATCATCCAAGCGCTGAAACTCTGTCAAATCTTACAGCAGTCGGGAGAAAGTTGATCGGGAAACATAACCTGGAGCTATATCCATATAGCATACAGGTTCGGTCAAATATGGAGATAGACTCGTCTATTTTTGTATTTCTCTCTGCTTGCGGTAACGGAAAGTGGATGATTTTGAATTATAGAATTCCCCATTATGTACACATAAAAGGGAAGTGTAGCCTTCAATCGTCGTGTGCCCGTTACATATTTTGGGGGCCTGTCCGGGATCTGAAATTTTTGCGCAATTAATAATCACGTGTTAAATAATTTCATAAGATAACGTAAATATTTTCTAAACAAAAAATATATATATATATATGTGTTTTCAATATATGTAATATTAGTGTTGTAAGTTAAAGTGGTGAGAAGTGAAGACGAAGGGGATAGGTTTTATTTTATGATACTCTATACAAGTGTTTCACGTCAAATGCGTACAAAGAATAGAAAGAGGGGTGATTTTTTTTTTTGTTATTATTATGGAAATTTGAAATGCGCAGTGAGGGATATCATCGGAGACAAGAATATTGAGACAAGTTGTAACGAACAAAGAATTGATTATATCAAATGATTGCTATAATGTAATATAAATTGTTTCAAAAAAAAAAGAAAGAGAATAACACAAAGTTTCATGAAAGTTTACGCTAAATAATAGAAAAAAAAATAGTCGCATAGCCCAGTAAAGTTAAAGAATAGATTATCTGGATGTAACTAATTAATGAAAACATAAAATAGTTAAGTTAAAAATAGTGAAACAGTTTCAGTAATGTTGTAGTTATAAAGGTTAAATGATTAAAATAGTCGAAACTAAGTTAGATGAAGAAAGATATATGTGTGAATTAATAATCACGAGTCCTAGTTAACCGGATAATAAAATATTTAATAATAAAAGGAATTCGCATGTATAAGTTAAATTGAAGAAACTATAAGTATTGTCGCGTCTTTTAGTTAAGTGAAAATATATATATATATATATATGTGATTCTAGAATAGTCGCATGTGTAAGAGGAAAAAAAAATATATGTGTGTATGATCTTGCTTAAAACAGCTGTAACCTTAAGTGGCCAAATTTTATAAATGTAGGAGTAGAAAAAATATATATATCGGAAGGGTAATGTTGGAGATACAGTCAAATAAAACGAATTTATAATGTATATCATTAACAGAGGAACAAGTATAGTATTTAAGTAAGTTAAATTTAAAAGAATATATAAGTGCATCATTTAATTGAGGTATAGGGGTCAGAAGTAGATTGAGTGGGGAAAATAGAGGACAATCATCAAGGTGGACAGGCAGTCGGGCGAACCTAAGGCAGGCAAACAAGAGGATGAACCAGAGTGCGGATGTTTGGGTTGGCTAGCGATCTGAATGCTAATCGATAAATAATACAGATACTAAAGTTAATCAAAGTGAAAACATAAAGTCAGTCAAAAGAAGTTGGGTATAAGTCGAGTCAGAAGAGGTCAATAGTAGTAATAATCATTCTAGATATAAAGAAGGGTTAAATAAAAATCATATTTATGTGTACAAGGGCTCAAGCCAAAATGGAACGTCAAGAAGAGGAAGTAAAAGAAGGAAATGAAGAGGAGATGAAAGTAAAGGATACAATAGCCTATGGTAATATCATGGATATGTTAAAGCAAATGAGGGTGGAGCAAGAACAATTCATAAAAGAATTTGTGGATAAACAAGAGAGAAGGATAGAAGAATGGATGGTAAAGGTAGAAACAGACAACCAGAAAAGAATGGCTGAAGTCAGGGAAGAAATGAGAAATGAGGTCATCCAGCAATCAAAGGCTAAGGACACATGGGATGGATTTCACCAAGAGATTAAGAGGGATGAACAGAGGAGTATGAGGCCATGTGCATATGAGGAATCAGAAATAGTTGAGGACAGAGGTAGAGAGTCAGAAAGATTGGATTGGGAGAAGGACATAGGGTGACCAGAAAGGGAGATAAGACAGTTAGATGAAGAGCTGGAAGTAGTCAGAGTGGAGGATCATAGAATGATGATGATGAGCATACAGGAGAATTTAAGTCAGGTGGCAAAGGTAGTAGCAGGGTTAAATACAAAAGTTGAAGAGAGAATAAGAAGGTCAGCCAATAGCAGCACCAATACCAACATAGAGGGCATAGGACCAAGAACCAATGGAGAATGGAGAATAGTGGGATCTGGAAATTGCATGGATTATCCTGTGGGCTTCCACCAATTTCTGAAGATCCAAGTCTTCACTAAAAACCCTGGAGAAAGCCCGATGGAGCATTTGAACAGCCTGGAACAGTACTTCAAATTCGGTAGAATGAGTGAGGATGCCAAGATAGCAGTCGCCTGCAGCTATTTGCAGGATGAATCTCAAGTCTGGTGGAACTCACTGTTCCAGAAACCCATAACATTTGCAGGATATCATAAAGCACTGAAGACCAGTTATTGGAGTGAGGAACTCCAAGAAGATATGTTGCATCGGATAAAACAGGATAAATGGAGACCGAAGGAATCATTTATAACATTCTTCCATCGTCAAGTGGCTAAGTTATGAATGATGACTACAAATCCATTATCTGAGATGCAGATACTCCGGATAATTAGGCCCGGGTTTCCAAAGGATTTAGAACGAACTCTAATCAGTACAGAGAGGAAGACGGTGGATTGGGTGGCCGTATTGCTGAGTGCATTGGACACCACCAGGGACAACCCAAAAGGAAGATGGATGGCAATCTGGATCGCCTCTAAAAGAATCGCCAATAGTAAAGAATGGATGGGATCCTGGGGAAGGACGATGGCAAGAAAACCGGGGATATTCTATGGGATGGAACCCGAGGAGGCAGGAAACTGGACGACAGAGATAGGAGTCGGAATATAAGCGTCCATATGACAGGACAGAGGGACATGAGACTAGGGAGCAAACCCCACATCCCAGAGGAGGCAGAGGTGAAGTCAATAGAGGAAGACAACCATCAGATAAGACTTAAGGGCAATCACAGATAAAGGAAGGATTTACTGATAACAAGATTGGAAATGGAAATGGACTATGAGTCATGGAGACTGGACTGTAATATTGATCCTGATAGCAGAAAGAAATGATGAGCTGATAAGTGGAAAAAGGGATGAAGGACATTATGATAAAATAAGAAAACATATGATAAATAATAGTGTGAGGTCATAGATAGAGGCTGAGGGCATGTAGGTTTAGATATTGGTAGATATGTCTGAACAGTATTGGGTGATGCCTTCTTCGTTATTCATTCATGTATGTTCTGCGGTGCACCAAATCTTATCGTACAGAGAACACAGGGACAGAGATTTCCAGTTAGATATTGGACAGATATCGCGAGTTAATGGTTCAGAGACCAGTCTATGGGGGAAGAACCCCTTGTATAAATTAAGAGCTATCAGAAAATATACTGAGCTTATGGATGAGTTGGACAAAAAGATGCCAGCCTCCCAACCCACCTCGGTAATAGTGACCAGAGTTGGCATTTAGGGGTTTATCATTTGCAGGATGTGATGTATGAGCAGGTTTAATCGGGTCACAGAGATATCCTGTGGATACGAACTTGTATATATGAGTATGAGGCAGGAATAAAATGCATGTAATGCTAATGACAAGATTAAATTGGTTCGGCAATGCTGGTTGGGTCATCAAGAAAGAGATATAAGTTACCTGGTCGCCTCTCTAGAGATTAACCTCATCACTAAATCATATTAGGAAGGCGTAAATCTAAAAGATTTGAACAGTAGTTGGGAGCATCTAGCATTCGATGCAAAAATGTAAAATTTTTTTTTACAAAAAAAAATTTAAAGGAGGGGAATGGTGTAATGTGATGATTGCACATACTGCAGTCACACATAAATATTAAACATTCAAAGAATATTAAATATTATGTTTGGAAGAAAATAAAAAAATAAAAAAAGCGAGCTTGGAAAAATTTACAGAACAAAGAAATGTTTCAACTAATTAAAAAAAGAGAGGGAATTAGAATCAAAAGATTCTTATCTTTTACCCTCCAAAGTTTGGGTTTTGGTGAAATTAAAATATAAAATTAGAGATATTGGAAATGTATGTTAAAAAATAAAGCGATAAAGAAATATAAATAAAAGGCAAGTTAAAATCCGATTTTGAAAGAAAGTAAAGTTTAAAAAAAATAAAAACCCTTAAATAGCATGCAAAACAGAGAAAGTTAGACATGATCAAAAGATAAGGATCTGGGTTTTAAAGTACACATTTGATGATAAACGAAATGCATGTATGGAGTGTATTTGAAGCAGGATATAGACAGAAATAATAAATGCTTGTCCAAATTTAAAAAAAAAAAAGAAAAACATGTATTAAAATCTGTTTAATTAAAATCAAGAATATTGAAATAAATAAAGGTACATAGTGCTATGAGAGTGTGTAAAACCAATTTACATATGGCCGAAGGCATAGTAAGAAAGGGGGTGTGAATAAAAGTGAAACAAAGGATTGGAAGAACAAAGGCTGGTGGAATTTTTTAGTTAAAAAAAAAAGTTTTTTAAAAGAGATTAGAGCTAGAGACTTTGTGTTGAGAGGGTGGTAAAACACACCTCTGATAATCAACCGATATAGTTAGCAAATATGACTTTTAACATCGGTGCTTCATCTAGAATGGCTGGCTAAGGCCATCATGATCACTGGTCAATCAGGACTTACTGTACTAACGGTTCTTGTCAATATGTAATAACTGCCATCATAGCACCTGCCAATGGATTCATTTAGTTGCCTTGTCCTCGATGCCTTGTCCATGATGCCTTAACACTGAGAAGCTATTTACAACCAAATCTAACCTATGAGCGACCGTCCCTCCTAAAGAAGTGGAGAAATCCATGTGGCGGTCGGCAGGATGTCGGATAAATTCAGAGACTAAAACCTAGGTAAAGATACATACTTTTTTATATATATTTCAATGTGCATATCGTTGACTTAGACAATAGCCACCTGCTTTTTGTGAATGATAAAGATATTCTTGAATTTTTTTTTGATAAATACCCGGAGTGACGATTTATAAATGTACCAGCATTTATAAGAGTTTTTATGTGTTCTTTTTCTTGTAGCACTATAGATCATAATCTGTTTTATTTAATGTAAATGTGTTTTATAGATTTTTTTATGATTGATTTATTCTATTAAATATATTTTTTTAAAATTTAAATCTGTCTTGTCTCGTTCTTCGCCACGTTCAAAAAGGGATAGTCTAGTCTTAGGGTGGGGAACTATTATTCATTTTTTGATTATTGAATTAACATGTGAAATTTGGTGGTGCAGTGTTTGATTCCGTTAAATTTATAAATCATCCAAGCGCTGTAACTCTGTCAAATCTTACAGCAGTCGGGAGAAAGTTGATCGGGAAACATAAGCTGGGGCTATATCCGTATAGCATACAGGTTCGGAAAGTGAACAATTTTGAATTATAGAATTCCCCATTATGTACACATAAAAGGGAAGTGTAGCCTTCGATTGTCGTGTGCCCATTTAAATCTGTCTTGTCTCGTTCTTCGCCACGTTCAAAAAGGGATAGTCTAGTCTTAGGGTGGGGAACTATTATTCATTTTTTGATTATTGAATTAACATGTGAAATTTGGTGGTGCAGTGTTTGATTCCATTAAATTTATAAATCATCCAAGCGCTGTAACTCTGTCAAATCTTACAGCAGTCGGGAGAAAGTTGATCGGGAAACATAACCTGGGGCTATATCCGTATAGCATACAGGTTCGGTCAAATACAGAGATAGACTCGTCTATTTTCGTATTTCTCTCTGCTTGCGGTAATGGAAAGTGGATGATTTTGAATTATAGAATTCCCCATTATGCACACATAAAAGAGAAGTGTAGCCTTCGATCATCGTGTGCCCATTACAATATATATATATATTGCCATCTTTAACTTTTGCTTGGAGCTAAATGTCAAGTTATGTTTCAGCCTAGTGTCTAAAAAAAATTTTTTTTTAGAATGAATAAACTTTGTTGCTGTTTAATAATGCTACATTTATTTACATGACAAGTCAGTGTATAAATAACTTTATAATTTTTACAGCTGTAAAGTGATTTTAGCAGCCTAGTTATGATATTTTAGTCCTATACACAGTTCTTTGTAATTTTAAAATACTTAAATTTTGAGTATTTGTGAACATCAAGTACTAGTTAATGTAGTTTGTAAGCCAATAAAGTTTTGAAGTTTGATATTGGTAATAAACTTGAAAACCAAGTTCAAATCCTTGTTAAAATTTAAATTAAATATTAGAATGCTTTAATTCAATTTCAATTGTATTATAAAATATTATAATTAAATATTTTAGATGTAGTTAGTTACAAGAAGTTATAATAAAGCTGATAATTTTAAAACTAAGAATTAAAAGAGTGAATACATGAATGTCTGGATAAACCACTAAACATCACATGATCACTATTTCTTATGCTTGCTCATAACTGTTATTAAAACAGGCAAAGCTCTCCATAGAGTAGTGCCACTCACTGCAAGCCAGAGTAATCAATGGATGCCAGAAGGCTTGTACATAAAATGTCCCCAGACTAGTTTCTAGCTTGTGGCTTTCACCAGTGAGGAGCCTTGTAAACACTAGATAGGGATTTTATGCACAAGCCTTTTGGCATCCATTGATTATTCTGGTTTGCACTGAGTGGCACTACTGTATGGAGAGTTTTTCCTGTTTTAATGTGTGGATAAATAAATGTAGTTAATTTCTTTAACACTTCTTTATTTAAAATGTTTTTTTAAATATCTTATTTTCTTTAAAAGACAATTTTAAATGTTCTGAATACTTAAATTAAATCAAAAATGAATATGTTAAATATAATAAGATAATGTTTTTTTATATTTGGAATAATGTAATCTTCATTTCTTTTATTTTTACTATAATATTTGATTTTATAAATTTATTTTAACAGGAAATGTCATAATTAATTTGCCTGTCTAGATGTAAATTAATTAATTCTAAATTAATTCTGAAAACTGAATATGTAATGAGATTATTTGTAGAATTTCTTCTTAGAGTTGGTAAGACATTGGATTCAAACCAATAAAATAAAATGGGTGTAAATTAAAATTTTAATATTAGAAATCATAAAAAATCACATGAATATAAATAAGAGAAGCTGACACTTACACACACACTGGGTGTTGTGCTTGCATTTTGTTCTCTGTTATTTGCAGTTGTTTAATTGTTTTAATTAGATAAAGTTTTAACTTTCTTTTAAATAATTTTTTTTTTTTTAATAAAAGTAATATGTCGCTAGAAACTAACTCTATCCAGGTGTAATTTCTAAATCAAGGACTTCAAGCTCTCAAGTTTCACAATTTAGGAAACATTATGGAAACACTTACTAAATATTCTACAATGTTTGAATTACTATTATTTAAATTTTACACTTCATGGGATTTTGAAAACAGCAATGTTGCCATTCTTGTGATGTAAAAGCTTTAATTTCAATCACATGATCACTATCTCAGATGGAGAGTTTTTGCCTTGTTTAATTTCAATGTTCATATAAAATGTAACTGATATTTTAATGTTACTTTAATATAGATTTTTTTAAAAAAAGCTTCATGATGTTAATGATTTCATATTACTTACCTGTTTTTGGACATATTAATTTAAAATGTCTTCTTAAAATGCTCATCTTTTAAAGCAAAGTTGTTTCAGAATTAATTCATTTTTAAATGAAGAACTTTCAATTCCTGATATTAAAGCCTGCATATAATAATAAAATATTATAAATGTCTCAAATGAAGTTTCAAATACTTTAATAGGGGAACCATTTAACTTATTTAATGTATTACTATTATTTGGACATATATTTTATTGTGCTGTTATTTTAATAAGCAATTATTAATGTTCAAGATAGTAGCATAAAAGTAATTTTACTTCATACAATTATTATATCTATTTTACATTCAAGTAGAGAAATATATTTTCTTGGCTCTATTGAAATTAAAACAAATGACTTTCATTGTTTTATGAAAGTGATAATATGTTTTTAAATATTTTTCGATATGATATTTTAAATTGTTAATTGAAAATTTATGAACATTCCTGAATTATTATTCTTGCTAAAAATTAAGATGAATTATTTTGCATTTATTACAAAAGTCTGCTCTCTCTTTCTCTCATTGTTATTAATTCAGAAAACTGCTCCACTATAAAAAGATAATATTTTCAATCAAAGAATTTCTTCTCCTGCTTATTGTTGTTTATAATCTGCTTTCAATGGATAAAAAAATAAATTACTTATTATAATATGAAATAAATATTATTATTTTTTAATCCATGGAAGACTTTTTTAATTAAATGGCCATATACACATTCCTGCTAGCATTAATTTTTGAAATATTTTACATGTAATTATAGTTGTGAAGTTCTGTTTGTTCAATTCAGTTATGTCATGTTCCTGTATACTAAATGTCTTCAGAACTTTATTCACTTTATTGATTTACCTTGCTAAAATGTTTGGAGACAGCTTGGACTTTTATTTTATTTTATCTTTGGTAAAAGGGTTTACTTTTAAATTTAATATTTACAATTCTTCTTTAGAATGTTATTATTTTATAGGCATAATACTTTTATATTTCATTTTAAAATGATGCTGTCAAAGTTCTCAGAATATTACTATTTGATATATTTTGAAAATATCATGCATGCCCATCTTATGAATTATTTAGTTATTGAAGGTGTATAATGATGCTGAATAAAGTATAAATGAATAAAAAATTTTATTGTTATTTTATTATTTATTTTACTGCCTAATTTTACTAAGCTATATTTAGTGTTAATTATTTATTTATCATTTTTACACATGTTAATCATTGTATTTGTTTAAGAGATTATAGTTTAGTCTTGCTCTTATTTGTTAAGAAAGCTTACTTTGCCAGTATAGTTTTGAAGATCATAGCTTAGATTCTCTCTATGTTGCTATGATATTTTCAAATGTATTTGATTGTTCTTTATAATATTAAACATGTACTGCTTTGTTTAAGGCAAATTCAGTTATTGGTGTTTCTTGATGGTTCATTCTCATAACTTTATGACTAGAGTTTGAATCCTAGTTTATTTATTTACTATCCTCAAAAGTAGATACATTTATTTGTGAGTTGATGCCGTCAAATTTTTACTTTGCCTTTACTTTGTCATCCAAATGTGGATGTATTTTGCTGATAGTGTACTTTGTATAAAGTCATGGGTAATATATTATCATGACTCTATCCAGACAATTGATATGTTTTTTTTATTAAACATTGAGGAATATCACTCTTGCCTTTTGTTACACTCCTACTTTGTCTGAATTTAAGTAAAATTGTTGGTGTGTAAGTCCCGTAGTTATGCTTTGCTTATACTTACGATGTAAACTCAATAAATAATGAAAATTCAAAATTTTATGTTATGCTTTGGCAGAAAATAACAACATTCATCTTCTTTAATATTCATCTTGTCACTGGATTGGTTATCTTATAATTTTAAATTGTATTAATTGTTCATAAGGAACACTCTAATAGTATGAATGTTATATAAGTGTGAAAACATAGTCATATTTAAATTTATAGAAAGTTTTATGGACAAGTTATATTAATATTTTTTTATTCATTTTATTTATTTATATTTTTGCATAATAAGCTTTATGTAAGCTGTAATTTTTCTGATATATATGTATAAATTTATCTGTAGAAGTTTTGCTTCATATCATGAGAAGATACGTCAGATTTGTTGTTTGTTCTCTGTTTATTGTGAAAATAAATATAGTTTTTTGTTAATTAATTTTTTTATAGTCATTTTTCCATATCATCCACTCATTATTCAAACATCTAATGAAAGCATAAAAGTATTATAAATGACTTTAAAATCTTTATGCATTAAGAGTATATGGATATTAAAAGTTTGACATAAGAGTCAATTTACTGGAATGGCTTCTAAGATATTAGAATTATCTTTAAGAAAGAGATGATTTTTCTGAATAAAGAATCATAATTTTATATTTATTATTTAAAATCACTTTAGTCAATTTTGTTTGTTTATTAAAGATTACTATGCATATTTTAAATTATTTTCCATATTGTGCTGATCAGTCTAAAATGACCAGGCACAAGATGGCTGTAAACATAGCTACAATTCAAAAATATAATATAAGAATAACTATTTTCATATATATAATACATAATAATGGAGGTTGGTCTGTGTAGATATATATGTTTCTTTTGCCCCCCCACCCCAAACTAAATATTAAAAATGTAAATGATAATGTTATGCATTTAATAGTATTATATCTGTGTACAATAAATTGTCATATTTTCTTTTTTATTATTTATCATTGTAATTCAGTATTTTGCTTGTCTATATATTTTTTTTATATGGTGAGGGTTGTAATTTTATTCTGGGAAATATTACAATGCAGAACACATATAAATGGGAGAGTTAAATTAATTCTCAGTGTTCCAACATTTGTATATTTTATTTTACTTTTGAGCTTTTTCTTTCTGAAAATGCCATAGACGAATCAATGACCCATTGTTTACTATATTTTAAAAAAGAGAAAGGAGAAAAATATGGTCAATCAGATTGGTATTTTTGGTTTTCTGTAACAAAGAAATTCCAAGAAATAGAGAAAATTTTAAATTATGTGATGGACATATATTTTAAGTGGAATTTCATCAAGAAAAAAAAGATGCTAAGCAATTTTTTTTTTATTGTGTATAAATGTTTTACATTAACAATTAGCAGTCAAGCGTTGTTAGCCGAGAGGTCATCACACCTGCCTTGCAAGCAAGTAGTTGGTTGCAGACGGGTGTGGGTTCGCATCCCGGCCGATGCTATGACATATGAGAAAAAAAAAAAATTAGCAAATGAGTGGTTTGAGTAGCCCAAGATAAATTAAAGATAAAATTCTTTTGAGATAAGTGTCAGTAATTAAATTATATTAATTTAAAAAAAAAAAAGATCCTATATGTATTGTTTAAGCACATGAGCCAGGAGCTGGAAATCAGCTGTTGCAATAATTCTCAGAGGCATACTAGAATATAAAAATGTAATGAGTGAGATATATAAACCATTATTCAGGGGTGTAAAAGGAAAGAAGAAGGAAACAAAAATTTGAGAATTTTTAACAGAGACTGGATCTAAGTTGAGCAGATCCAAGTTGAATTGAGTAAAAGGGAAAAAAGAAAGAACTTTGTGGAAGTTAAGCTTGTCTTGCATGGATTTAACTATTAAGTAGAGAAGTCAGAAGAATAATTATTTATTGATTTATAGAAAGCCGAAATTAATTCTTCCAGGACCATAGTTAAAGATATATGGCAAAGAAATGTAGTTATAAACAATAATCCAGCTGTAGTTTGTGAAATCGGGGATAATTTACATTATACTTGCTGAGTAAGTTGAATTTGAAAATGAAAAGGAGTTCCTGCAAACCAGAGAAAAAATATAGTTCTAAACAAACAAACAAAAAAATAAAGGCTAACTGAATAAAATGCTGCCTTCTATGTGCATCTTTAAAATGATTATGAGATAGAAGCCACATCAGTGCACCCCATCCCACTCCATTTCAGCTACATCAATGTAATATCTTAAGCTCCAGTGAATTGTGATAATGAAGACCAACTTGTCGATATGCCATTGAAATAAAGCCCTAACTACCTGCTTGGTGGATTTATATAGAACACTCAGAAACCCTAGCTCCAGAAGAAGGGTGAAGCCTTTGGGAAGCATAAGTTATTGTATTTATTTCATATTGACTTAATTATTTATTCTTCTATTTCAAGTATTTATTTTTCTTATTTATCTATATATTTTTATTATTATTGCATATATATATATTACTCCTATACTAATTGTATTGAACATGTGGGAAATGAACTTACTCGCACAGATATTATTTTAGCTGGCTGGTGCATGTGTGTAATTATATTTTATATTCTATTCACTATGTGCAGAATACCCTAATATTAATTTCCCTTTCCTTCTAAACTCCTATATGCATAAGTCATGTTTTTTTTATTTTATATGTGTTATAACATTGTCACTGAGCATGCAAGTTAATTATGGAGACTTGAAATAACTTATATTATGCTTTGGTTTGGAGTAGGACCACACTCTTAGATCATTGCTAATGTGGGAAGAGTTATTTAAAAAACATACATGTACTACTTCTGACATATACTTTTTTTTATATACATATTGTATTAGATAACATTACATCTAATACATAAATGTGTGGGTGGGAAAACTCATACCACTCCATATTATTTCCCTTTATTTTATTTAATATTATTTTGGTTTGTTTCGCTTGTGGTGTTTTATTTCTGTATATAATATTGTTGATAATTATTGGGGTTAATAAAGGGATATTCTCTTATTTGGAAATTAACTGATAGCGTATTTATTTAATAATTTTTTTTCTGAAATATTGAAACACAGATATATATTTCTATAAGCCATTCAAGCTGAGTCACTTACCTGAGATAAAGATTAGACTGAGTTAGCCACAGGATATAACTTTATCAGGGGTTAAGTCTTTATTGTTTATAGGCATCCATTTATTTCTTATGTTCATCTTGTTTATAAATAAATTCTTTGATTAATGGTGGAAGCATGTCCTTCGGGGAGGGGAGTGATTCCTTCCTTGGAGTGGCGCATAAAGGTTAAAGTTGAATTAAGCCAACACTAATATTTGGATATCCTTAAGTGTATTAATAAAAACTTAACAAAGGAGGGCTTAGAGGGATCGATTCTGGTTCTGATTTCCCTTTCCTAGAAGCTTGATTAGATACTTCAAACATTAAATAATGATATCTAACTAAGTGTTATCGATGTTTTGCCTTGTTGCATCATATTCATTTCATGTTCAATGCATGCACTCAGAATGAATCTGCAAGATAGGAGACCAACCGGTATAATATTTATAAGATTATCCTCTTATCTCATAATAAATTTCAATCATAGAACTACTTTATTTAATTTTAGAAGATATTCTAAAATAGATTTATTAGTGTGATATTTAGAATGATTATAAAATCCCTTATCCATTCTTAATATCTGAATGTTATCCTAGATTATTTTTCTTTTATTCTAAATTAAGAGTCTGTCATTATTATTATTATTATCATCATCATCATCATCATAAATATGGAAGACTATCATTGAAAAAATAATATGTCTCACTGTTTCTTGTCACTAGGATTTCATTCTTTTCTAAATAATCTGTAAGAGTTAGAAGAGAATTTATTTTATCATCATCAAATGTAGTCATATTTACCATAAGATATACAATTTATTTATAAACCATCTTATTAAAAAAATTATTTCTGCTAAAGAAGAAACTGTTTCAAATAAGATATCACTGTGGAAAATATTTAAGAAAACATAGTATATTTTATCAATCAAATGTTTCCTCTGGTCAAGCATTGGTGGTCGAGAGATCAGCAACAGCTGCTTTACAAGCAGTTGTCCCCGGTTAGTGGGTTCACATCCCAGCTGATGCTATGACACATGAGAAAAAAATGTTTCCTCTGATCATGGCAATTAGATGTTTAGAAGATTGATAAGAAGTGTGATAGTAGTAAATGTTGTGAAAAAAAGAATTTTAATGTAACCTTTAATGACATATGCTTACAATATTAAGAATCTTTACTTTTATAAGAGTATGAGAATTCTCCTTTTCTTAAGTTATTAATATTACCTTTTATCTTAATCATAATTATTTCAATTATTTAACCATTTTTTTATTATTGTGGCATGTGGCATACTTGAAACCCCACTGAGTTTTAGCTTATACAATAACCTTGTTTTTAGCCCTTTTATTAATTACAATGTAGCAGTTATCTATTTACATCAATTCTATAGGTTACAGTTTGGCTTGCCTAATGTGTTGACTTTTGATCAATTATAAAATACTAAGCAATCATCTTGAAGTGTTTGGTGGCATCTGCTTTTCTATAGGTCACAATATATAGACAAACCCATACAATGTAATGATCATGGCATGCACTTATTGTGCCCACAACATATGGTTTGAATACAGATAAAACATTAGAAAGTTCTTTTACATAGTTGAGGATTTCTATGCAAACAAACTAATCAATCAATTAGCTTTCCAATTAGCAATCATTAAATGGATATCTAGTTAGCTTGGATAATTAAAATTTCATGAAAAGTAAAGCATAAATCTTTTATCAACCACAAGTTGATTAATCAGATAACAATTGTCTTCTCTATTTCTTTGCAGCAAAATTTAAGAGCAGCCTTTGTGCCCCACTGTAGATAATTTAAGGGGTTTATTTTTTTTAATCCTCATATCGTATATGAATACGTTTTAGCTTTCTGTTTTAAGTTTTATAAAGAATTAATTAAATAGTTGTTATGTAATTAAATCTGGTGATTAATTTAGGAGTAAGTAAATTTAAGCTACCTGAGAATAATTTATTATTTCTGAATCTAATGTTTCTATCTCTCTGAAAAATAAAAATATGCAATATCTTAACTTTTTTTTTCAAATTTGTTTTATGAGTTTTCTATATTGCATGAATTAATGTGGTCATAAAGTGGTGAACTTTGAAATTCAAGGTTCATGGATCAACATCCAATTACATCATTTCCAATACTTGGAACTTCTTATAAACTCCTGAGTTTTAAACTATTTGATTAGCCTGGCTCTTTGTGGTTTGGTGCAGTGGTAAACTGCAGATTCTGGAGTTTCAGGTCTATGGATCATGATTTGATTCTGTCACTTCCAGCTCTTAAACTTTTAATAAACCCTCTCATAATAATGAGATTCCATTATTTTATTTATTTATGACTTTTCTCAGTTTTTGTAAATATTATACTTTTTAATTGGTTGTAAACCTAGGACAGTCAAAAACCAGATAAAACATTTAAACCTTAATATTCCATTGTGCATGATTAGAATCATGACTGTTTAACCATTAATATTTTGATAAATATTTCATAAATTAGGAACAGGTAATGGATTCTGATGCACAATCAATTTCATATGAATAATTGGTAAGAGATTGCTTTCTCAATCAATCATTATACACACACTTTTATACTAAGATGCAACTTTAAAAATTAGTGGAACAACAGTTTAAATATTGTAATGAAAAAAATTATTACCATGCCAGAAATTGGACGTTTGTTGTCCAATCTGCTGAAAGTATCATGTAAAACAAAATGGTGATTCGCTGCTATCAAAAGTTCCTCCTTGCTGCATGCAATCCGACTATCAGGTACCCGCCACCAATAAGCCTCACTTGCTACCTGCAGTATCCATACATACTTGTGTCCATACATCTTCTGTTTATAAGCCTAATAAAATATATGTAGTATTAGTAATAAAAAAATAAACAGTGTGGAATATTATATATATCAAGAGCAAAGACTTGTCTGATTGCAATACAAACATAGTTAATAATCTTACAGAATATCATATGTCCAACTGTCAGTCATACAAAATGAAACACACGGGTTTGTGAGAGATTTTTAATGTCATTGATGTGACAGTCAGGGAAATCTTTGTTCTTGATGCATTTGTGTAACATTTACATGATGCTGAGTAAAAAGTTGCTTAAGTACGTTTATATTAAATATATACCCTTAATTAATATTTTTACAATATCATTTTAGCACAATATGATGTGTATAAATTAAATATCATTAACTTATTTTCAGAACGTCTGAACATATTACTATGATTATTATTCATAAATCATATTCCCAAAAAATCATTGAAATCAGAGTTTCTAACTGACTACATGTCATGGATCAATAAATTTAATTTTTTTTTATTACAGACCAAATAAGTATTGAACAAAAAAAAAAATGGAAGCAAGGGTGGGTCTTTTAATAGTAAAATAGAATTATTGTAGTGTTTAAAAAATTCAACATATATATTTTCAAAAAATGATAAACAGACAGAATAATCGACAAAAGTAAATTAATTAACAAGAAATTAAACTAATAATAAACAAAATCTGACTAAAAAATAAAGAATCATGATTGTGGCTTTTTCTTTGTGGTAATAAACTTATCAAGTCTTGGAGATATATTTGTGATAGCTAAGCACAAAGATGGATTTATTAACAAATGATTTCTTCCTTTTAATTTTGTGTTATTATGAAAAATGTTGATTTATTGAAGTATATAGTTGAAAATGGCAATGGCAGTCTTAAGACTTTTTCCTATAATACTGAATATTCAGTTTTAATTTTTAACCCAATATTGAGTTATACTTGTTAAATTAAATAATAACTTAAATGTATCATCGCCACTTAGGTCTATTAATTTTTCCTGTTTCAAATCACTTAGGTTATTTCCTTGTACCTCTCCATGCACCTTCTTCTTGTGGGTAATATGTCCAAATGTACAATAAAGCCCTGTTAAATGTCCATAATAAGTGTTTTTCAATCCGGCAATATTTATATCAACTTGATTTATCAATTCTGAAAATTAATGAAACAAGTCAGTTTTTTTCCTTCTACACACTTCACCATAGTTTTAACTTTTTCTTGAATGCCTCAATTTTATTCCATAAACCAAAAGTAATAATACTTCCTTGCAGGGTTAAATTTATTTTATTTATTAATGAAAATATGTCTGAAAGTAAGCAACTTACTAATTCAATTGTTATCATGGAAAATATTTCTCAATTCTGAATTTTTTGTTTCTAGAAATGTTTCAATTTTTTCCCCTAAATTTATAGTCTTGTTAATATTTTTTCTCTTGACCACCGTCATGCTTTTGCATGAAGAAGTAAATTTTTATGTCCAGTTCTTATTTTATTGTAAAAACATGAAAATTGTCTTTATTTTAGGGCATTGCATTTCTTATTTTTATTGACTGGGTAAGAACATTAATTCAAGTCAGGAGATAATTTTTTAACAACTAAATATATTGTTGTTCCTACTTTTTTAACTTATTTTGCATTTTTTGAATGTTTTTCAACCATACTTGTATCCATTAGTACATAAGTCAACACAATTTTTCTAATTAAGTGAGTTCTTTTTAATGTAATTATCAATTGCTTTAAATATATTCAAACTAGTTATGCGATTAGAAAGTTCAACACAACAATTTTTTTTTTCTTAATCAACATAACGAATATAGCATAAAAGTATGGTTTTATTGGTAATATCAATAGATTCATTAATTTGAATTGTGACAATAATTTGCTTAATTTTTCAATGAATTGATCTCAAAGTCAGTCACTAAATCTGCATTGCACAGTATTGTTAGAAAATGGCCAAGTTTTTAATTTGTCTCCAACAAATGTTCCTAGATTTTCAGAACACACATCTAATTAAACATGATTTGGTTAAGTTTTCAGCAGTAGAATATTGCTTTTTGCATATGGCAGTGTTTAAAGCAACTAAATGTGATGCTTTTACAAGAGATTTATTGACTAAAAGAAATTTTTAAAAGATAATTTTTGTTTTTTCAATTTCGCACTTTTACGTTCAACAATATTCAGTGGCTTATTTTGTAGATTTGAGATGTTGTCTCTAAATGATGTATTAATTTTTCTGGCTTAATACATCCATTGGATAAAATTTCTCTACAAATAATGTTTTGAAGTCTGTGTAAATTTTTTTCTGACTCAGGCCAAGAAATAAAATCAAATTTTAAACAATCAGGATTAAATTGGTGAACAGTACATTTTCATTTTTCCTGAAGTGAATCATTTTGTGAATAAATAATATTTTCATTAGCATTCAAAGTACCTATACTTGATTAGAAAAAAATCTTCAATAGTTTTTGATGTTTTCTTGTTATTGTTCATTTTAAATGGCTAAAATCTGTCAAAAAATGAAATATCAAGTACTTGTACTTTAATTTATAGTACACACCCATTATATAGTAATTCTTATCACTGTGTGCCAGTGCAATTCCTATCAAACAACATAATACTTATGAGTGACAACTGTTAGGTTATTTTTATACATACCAAAGTCCACCTTAGTGCATAAAGTGTGCATGCTCAAAATTTTTAATGGAGCATTGTTTTTATTGTGAGATGACTGATACTAGGAAATAGACGTTTTTTGTATTTCTTGTATTGTTTTGTTTCTTAGTTTATTTTCTATGAATTTTACAAACAAAACAAATAACAAACAAAAAAAAAATCTTAAAAATAAATTAATGACAAATTTAATAAAATTAGTCATAATTTGAAAGATTGTAAAAATATATGTAATAAATATGAACAAATTTGTCATGCTTTTATGGCCTAATAGTTAGCATAACTGCCTTCCAAGCAGCTGCCCGGGTTCACTTCCCGGTCAACGCATTTGACATATGAAAAAAAAAAAAAAAAATTTATAACTTTTTGCAAACCACTAAGATTGATTTAAATAACTTGCTAGTAAAGCCCACTTTCTTGTATCAATATCAATCTATTTATGATATAAAAAATGATTTAGTAAATATAATAATTATTGATGCAAGAAATTGGGTATTATTTGGAACTTTATTTAAATAGTTCTTTGAGATCTGACTTGTGAATTATTATTGTTTTCAGATTTTGTTTTTCTATAAAAAAGGTATCAATGGACATACTTGATAAGCTATAATTTATTTACAGACAGACATATTAGAATAATATTACATGTATGAGTTTTTTTATTTTTGTAATAATGATGAATATTTTTAATATTGTTCTTATTTGAATGAATATATATTTATATATCGAAATGGATGTCTCATGGCATAAATATAAAAAATGTGTATTCTTGATAGTGTGAGTTGATATTTTTAAGCTTAAAACTAAAGAAAAAATAAATACAGACAACATTCATATACATAATTATTTAAAATAAAGTCTGAAATAACTGAAATATTGATTAGTTAAGTAATAATATTATGAGACTTTTGAAATAATATAAATTATTTAAAATTAAATATAAAAGTATTCTCTATGTAATAAATATTTTATTTATTTCTGATTTTGATTAAATTTAAACAATTTTAATATAACAAATGAAGACGTCTATCTTTGTTTAAAACTAAGATGATTTTGTAAAGAAATATTACTATTTGACATTATGTTCTAAAATCAGCATTGGCTTGATGATGATTGGTTTAAGATTCAAAGATGCACTTCTTGTAAATCTGATTATAAAGAATGACAATGGATGATTATGTGTTACACTATTAAATTGATTAATTATATTTACTTGTATTGGTAATTTGCTGCTACTATGCTTGCTCTATTCAGTAAACTAGCAGACTGCAGCTTCATAATTTTATACTCTGTATAAATTAGTTGTCAAATATTTTTTATATCATTACTATGTATATATATATGTAATAATATTATAATTCAATGTCTATTTCTTCAAACAAGACTTAATTAACAGACAGGCAGCAAATGTTAAGATCATGGAATTGTGGGAAGGTTAGCCGTTCAAAGTGTTAGTTGACAAAGACTATGAGGATATCGAAAGTGCTCCTAAGTGGATAGAATTTTTTAAAGTTATACTTTACATATATCTAATTACTGTATTTATAAATATTCAATTACAAGATTTCATGTGTATATATATATTCATACAAATATTTACACAGGTTATAGATATAAAAGACATATTTTGTGGGTTCATCCATGTAAGATTTTAATAAGATATTCCATTTTGACTTGATCACACAAGTCCTCAACTAGGAAATAAATACTATATAATCATAGAGGCACAGTAAACAGCATCTATAAAGATAGGTGTAGAGGTGCTGTAAACAGTATTCACAATAATTGTTAAAGATATATATATATATTGTAACGTTTATTTATATACGTTACAAATATATTGGCATTTGGTAAAAGCTAAAAAAGTAAATTTAGATTTTTTTTTGATTAGTATAATTTTTGTTAAAACGTGCAATGAAGGTTAAAATTGTCATTCTTATTTTTTTTTATCTAATTGGAAAGAATAAATGACATACAGATTACTAATCCAGATAAATTAAAAGAATTCCAAAAGTATAAGCTAAAAGAAAAATATTTTAGCTAATTAAAGATGGAAGAATAATGCTAAAAAAAAGAGAACTTTGTAACTTAAATTTAAGAGAGAGTGTATAAGATTATTATCTTATACGCTGATAAAAAGACAAAAGAGTGCGCAGAAGTTCCAAAAATGGAGCGCGATATAAAAAGGAGATGACAACTTCAATCTGGGTCTTCTCTTTTACTTCTAGTTACGTCTCTGAAAGTTGGAGGTTTCCACGAGCATAACCTGTGGCAAGAAATATACTTCTACACAGGTACCAAGCTGTCACGCAAGCATGGAAACGGGACTTGTGAAGACCGCTTTTTGCAATAAAAGGGTCACTACAACCGTGCTTTTTCTCCAGCTATAGAACGGAACAATAATGGAAGACGCCGGCAGGAGAGACCAATGGAAATTCTCATGATCTGGGATCCCATAAACCTACATGAACTTACCGGTAAGTTAAGAATAAATTTTCCTGAGAGTGACTTAAAAGTTTGCAAACAATTATTTATCTAGGCTTAGACTACCATCCTGATATAGACTTTTCGTATTCAAGGGACTTTCTTATAAAGAATTTTATACAAGATCTTGGAACATTATTAAATTGCGTTCATTATTTAATCTAACTGTTTTTGTTAATCGATTCATTATCTGGATTAGCATGTGTGTACTTTCCAGTTTAGTTAATTCGTAATTTAACTTATAAATATTTTAATTTGTTAGAATAAAAGAGATTATACTTTTATCAACCTTTTTCATTGTGCGTTATTAATAATGGTTATTATTCTTTTTAGTATTAAAGTTATTATTAGTTTAATAAGATTTAAAAGTAATTTACCTTGCCAATATGTTTGAATAAGCCCAGGACTAATAATCGTAAAAATCATTAATTCTCATTACGGTAGAATTACCGCCCCTTAAAAAAAAAATATAATAAAAATCTTTTTATTTTTTTTTGTTTTACAACTTGCGAGACATGCTGGCGACAGATATCAGCGGTCTATAAAAAGACCTGGCGCCTATCAAATAAATTAAAAGCTGATCTCATCAATAGCATAATTCTCAACCATCAATAGGCAAAGTTTGATCAGGAAATATAGCTGTGTTTTTTAGGAAAAGAAATACAACTTTCTTTTTTCTTTTGATACAGCTTGATCAACTCACGCTCAAATATAAATTTGAGGCGTATAGTGGCCTAGTAAAACGAA